>OU026153.1:128713619-129313619 GCA_907269105.1 Volucella inanis
AAAACGTTTTAGAGCAGCTGGATATATTCAAAACCAAGGAAATTGGGTTCCACAAAAGGAAGTCATTTTTGCATCGGATTGCTACTGGTGATGAAAAATGGATCCATTACGATAACCCCAAGCGCAAAAGATCATGTGTGAAACCCGGACAACCATCAAATCAACGGCAAAACCGAATATCCATGGCGCGAAGGTAATGCTCTGTATTTGGTGGGATCAGATGGGTGTGCTGTATTGTGAGCTGCTAAAACTGGGTGAAACCATCAATGGACAAAGCTACCGAACACAATTAATCCGTTTGAAGAGAGCAGTAGCCGAAAAACGCCCGGAATATGCGACCAGACACGAGGCAATAATTTTTTATCATGACAACGCTCGGCCTAACGTTGCTATTCCGGTTAAGAACTATTTGGAAAACAGTGGATGGGGAGTCTTACCCCAGCCGCTTTATAGCCCAGACCTTGACCCTTCTGACTACCATTTGTTCTGGTCGATGCGCCCTCACTGAAATACGGTTCACATCAGTGCAGAATATCAAAAATTGTCTTGATTCATTCTTGGCTGCCAAGCCGGCGCAGTTCTTTCTGAATGGGATCCAAAAATTGCCAGAAAGATAGGAAAAAGTCATAGCTTCAGATGGGCAATATTTTGAATAATACTATTGTACATGTTAAATTACATACCCAATATATTTCTTAAATGCTAACCTAAACTGGCCATCGCTTTTCACAGAGAAAATAGATTGGTCAGCTCTGCATCATTAGTGAGGCTCGTCCGTAGTTGACGGAAACGACGATAACGAAACATCTTCTCCATCATTCAACCACCAGAAATGCTAGTGCTGCCGAACGACATCCCTCTTATCGCGATTCCACACCGCCCTACTGAACCTGAGACTATCCACACTGCCGTGTGCGACGTCTCTGTTGTAGTTGAGTCGCCTGTCACCAGCTTTCCGAGCGATATGGATGATTAACGGGACCGCTGATCTATCCTGGATCAACCCTATCTGATCTAGGTAGAGGAATGCTTCCGGTGGAACGAAGCCGTCAGAGCGGACACTCTCGTGGTAACGGTAATTAGATTAGTAAGCCCCAGATATCAGGTCATTTGTCGAGGCGATTGCTCTTGCAATGTGCCTTCGAGTCAGCTTAATTACGATGTTGTCCACTCGTATTAGGTTCGCTCTGTTGTAAAGGACCTCATTACGATAAAATTTTTTATACTCCGACTCTGGTGTTCTGTACAAGCGAAGGCAAGCTCTAAGACAAGCCCTCTCAAACACCCGAATCTTTTCCATTAAGCTTGCTCGCACATTGAACCACACGGGACACCCAAATACCACCATGGGCCTGATAAAGGCCATATAGCAGATTACCTTTAACCTCGCATCGAGTTGGCTGCTATAAAACAGTCTCTTTCTAAGAGCAAAAGCGACTTTAGCTCTGGCCAGAGCAGCATCTACATTTTTGTCAAAATACAGAAACTGATCTAGCCAGATCCCAAGGTATCTGACTACATTTCGAAAGGCAAGAGGCTGTCCGTGTTGTCCAATAATCGAGAACTTTAGCCAATTTCTTCTGGTATCTCTAGCGGCTCCAGACAACGGCGTCCTAAAGAGAATGGTTTCCGACTTCTGAAAGTTGATATTCAAATTCCAGTCATCGCAAAATCGTCTTATCTTATCGAAGTCACTCTGCAAGAGAGTATTAATGACCTCGATTTTTGGACCTGTTCTGTACGCTATCAAATCATCTGCGTACGCAATAGTATGGGGAAGTGAACCTTTCAAGTCGCTTGTATAAATGTTGAATAGGATCGGCGAATTGACCGCGCCTTGCTGCAGACCATTTTTAATTTGAAATATTTCAACAGAAGTCACATCAACATTTTTCACGATGAACTGTCTGTTGATTAGCATATTATAAAGAATGTACTAGAGTGGTTTACTGATCCCCAGCCAGTCAATTTATAGAAAGGCCTTCTAACCATACGGTGTCAAAGGCCTTCTCCAAGTCAACAAGGCAGGCACCAGTACATTGGTTTATGCCTTTATTCCATTGGATATCGGACACCAGTTTAGACGCGGCATGTGAGATACCATGTCCCGCCTTAAAACCGAATTGATTATCCGGAACTATATGTTTGTCCTCAACCCACCTAGACAAAGCTCTATTGATTACCTTTTCAAACACCTTCCTTACTTCGGAAGGAGACTTATCGACCAGAAATTCGCCGAATTGGATATATCCTTTCCCTTTTTGGGGATAGGTTGAACCACCGCCGTTTTCCAATGCGCTGGATAATGTACATTATTCATTGCATTATAAAACGGGTTAAATGTCCACCGCTTCTACAGGAAGATGTCAAAGCACGATGTTCGGAATACCATCGGACCCCACTGATTTCTTAACCCTGATTATGTCGACGATCTCATGGAGCTCTTCCTTCGAAATGAACGGGGGTAGGTCACCCTCTCTGGTAATGACATTATTTGCCATATTTTCTTCGCTGAACCAGGTAAAACCAGAGCCCTCGGATCGCTAGTTCTCTACTTCATTTCGAATGTAGAAGTCGTGCACCAAGACGCGATTGTCCAGGTCAGAATAAGGGCCAATAGTATCAGTGGCCTTGTGTATTTCTTGGAAAGTCGCCCCTATGGCCTCAGCCTTCTTCTATGGATCCTCGATCACAAAGAAGTCGTCATTATCAGCGGCTTCATTTGAATCAATACCTGCTATTTTAAGGCATTAAAGGTCGTTTTGATTTTTTCTCCGAAATGATTTATTTATTTGCGGGAACATATTCGGGTTGCTGGTGTTTACAGCCCGAACCCTCTTGTTCCAATACAAACTTACAGAAATTCTGTAATTCTCTTTTATTAACGTTTGAATATTTTTAATCGACGCCTTCAGTGTCCTAATTTCCGGGTCTTGTCTGTCAGTTAATTGTCTGTACAAGTTTTTGGGTCTTGACAGAAGTCTACTTTTCTGTCGGTGCAGTGCGTCAATAGTAGGATTGCGGAACAGGTCTTTGTTAGTCGTAAGTCGACACCACTGTATTGTAGCGTCCATAGTTTGTTTAATTATCTCGTCCATTTGTTTTAGGTAATTGTCGATCTCCTGACAAATTCCTATTGGACGGTGGGTGGAGCGTATTCGAGGAAAGCGCACTTGTCATGGTTGCGGAGAAGAGTGTCCATCGAGTCTTACTGTAGTTGTAAGAATATCTTTGGACAAACTAATCTAATTCCGCATTTTCGTTTGGAACTGTAATTTCGATGCTAAAACCGCAATAGTCACTGTCATATACGAATGTGCGCAGACAGTTTAGCGTTTGTTAATTCGTACTTGTCAGTCGTATACGTTCGTCGTACAGCAGAAGATCCAAATAAGACCCGACTCTGGGAAACGATGGGTTATCCGTCGCTTTAAGACCGAGTCTGTACATGACATGTACATGTACATGACATGACCCCACCAATCGAGTAGTAGGTTCCCTCTACTGTTTGGCAAATTATTTCCCCAATCTCTGTGTCTAGCGTTGAAGTCCCCGCCGATTATAAAATAATTCTCCCCCGATTCCAGTCTCAGAAGTCGAAAAAGCGTGTCGAGCTCTGTAATGAATAAAGTGGATTGTGGAGCCTCAGGTTCATAAACAGAGGCCAAATACAGCCGCTTTTCACTGCGGAGCGGGATATAAATGGCGACTGCCTCCAACACCTGGAACCAACGCAACACTCCCTTGTACACTCTGTGAAATTTTATACCTTGTTTAATGAAGATCGCGATACCGCCTCCACGTTTGGATCGGGACCGGTTTCTTCTTGTAACAATATAATTATTGTACTCCAATTTGTGCTTATCGGTTAGCTTGGTTTCGCTAGCGAAAAGCACATCAGGAGTTTGGTCTTGTAGCAATTTAAATATCGCGGCTCTTCGTTCGATCCTAATCAGTGAATTTACATTTACCGCAAGAATCTTCAAAGTTTGCTTCACCATGTGCGTACCCATTACGACATGTGTTGCGTTAGGCCCGGCAGTACGGAGTAGATCTGGTCCACCCGCTTGGACTGTTATTGCAGCTGGTTTTGCAGCTGAGCCATCTGCCCTTGGATTGCGAGCAAGATGGCCAGCATGTTAGGTGCAGCTTCCGTTGTTCTCGGCATTGGCGCCGGAGAAGCAACAGTCGCTTACTGCACCGTTGGCCCCCTACCTGCCGCCATTTGGGCGTAGGAAATTTGCCAGAACCTCTGGCAGCGAACGCATTGTATAACACCTTCGCTCCTTTTTAATTTTTCCCAGTGAACCACCTGTAGTCTAGGACATTGATGATCCTTAGACTATCCAGACGGTAAATGGCTTTGCCCCTAAAAACTTGAGTCCTTCGCACTCCTTCTCTTTGAGCAGTGCCAGGATCTCCTCAGGATCAGAAGACGGTTCCAACCCCTTCAGCAGGTTTACAATTCGGTGTGAATGAGTAGTGCTCCGTCGTCGTTTCCTTTAGGAGCTCTTTCACTTTCGCGTAGCTCTCTACTGTATTACAGTGGATGGCATGGCGATCATTCCCCAATCTCTTAATATTAAAATTATTACCAATGACCAGCCTACACAGGTCCTTGGTAGCATTTACCTCCAATTTACAGGTGTTGATAGGAGGCACCTTGTCCTTCTTCTTCTTTTGCTGCTTCTGCTGCTGCTGCTGTTGTTGTTGTTGTTGTTGTTGTTGTTGCTGCTGCTGTTGTTGTTGTTGCTGCTGCTGCTGCTGTTTTTGGTGTTGCCGGTGTTGTGACTGCTCTTGTTGCTGCTGGTGTTTCTTAACCTTTTGTTGTTGTAGCACTTGTGCTACTTTATTTGTTTGGTGTTGTTGTTTCTGCTTTTAAGCATGCTGCTGTTGTTGGGATTGCTCTAGCTCTTCCCTCTTCCTTCTTACCATTTGCTTTTGTTTTATGGCTAGCACTCTTTGTTGTACCATTTTTATGCTGCTACTTATGGCCTCCATTTCTTCCTCTTCATCGTCAGATTCGCTTGCGGCCAATGAAGCGAAGTTGTTCCATTCCCTCATTCCGCCAAGCAGCTTTACAGTGGCCTTTGGTAGCTTCCTCCTTTTCTTTGTCTTTGGCGTTTGGCTTGAATCACTGGAAGCCTCACCTGACATTTCAGCAGATCCTGCTATAGGCATAGCGGTTTAATTCAAACACTTTAAATTTATACTTTACACCTTTACAGTCTCAAGCGAACACACTACCGCTGCGTTAATTGAAGTCTAGGTCCGGTTTGTTTAATGTTTTAGTTAAGCGTCACTTCGCACTTACAACTCGAAACACATATGAACGACGACCGTTAATACAATCATGGGTGTGTGTGTGTGTGTAGGTTTACATGCATTGTGTTTCATAAATGCCATGTAATATCTTTAAGTCAGCCATGATCAATTTGGTGAAAGTGGGATAACTGCTGACCATTGTTGACATTCGCTCTCGTGTTCTTCAGTGGTGGTCCATGACTCCAATTTGTTTAACAAATTCGTAAAATGTCTTGGGAACCAACAAGGTGTAAAAACATAATTAAAAAATTGAATCCTAATGTGTTATATCTTAGCTGCACTTGTCATTCACTTAATCTCTGTACATCAAATGCTGTTAAACAACTTCTTTCCTTTTTAAATTAATTTTTTTGGAATATTTTCCTTCCCTTTTCAAATTTCAAAGAGACAATTTACAGAGCATTTACAGAGCTTCCAAAACTCTTTTAACAGTCCAATACACAAAATGTTAAATACATTGGCACGTTGGCTGTCAACTCAGGTAGCAGTTAATCGAGTGCTTAAACCATGGATAGCCTTATTTCATTATTTCATTTAATTTTCTACAGATGAATAAGCTTAGACCTGTTTGAACACAGATAGTATTTGCAACAACTTCGATGACAGAACCAAGTATTATCTGTTTTTCTTGTCTCATATGCTAACGCATATTAATAAAAGGAATAGACCGAATTTTAAAAAAAAAACAATGATTCACTTAGTTGTGCTGATTTTAGAACAAAATATTTTATTTGTAATTAGATTTTTTATAAAAGCTAAAAAAATTGTGGTTTTGAAGATACGAACATTTATTTTTGTGAAAGTTTTGAAAACATCTGGATAAAGTCATCAGATTATGTATCAATACACACAAATTGAGCAATTTAAAAAAGATTTTTATTTTCAAACCAAATTTTTCAAAACTTCAATAGTTGAAATCTCTGGATCCAAAAAATATTGAGTATGGAGAAATGTTAACCATGACAGATAACATATGATAAAATAATTTCTGTACTTCTGCCTACTACTGTACTGCTTACTGAACTACTACTGTACTACTGTTCTACTACTGTACTACTGTACTACTATCGTACTACTGCCTCCTCAACTATCTTACTGCTCAATGGAGACATTTTATGTGTTGAAATAAAAAATTGGTTGATTTTTGGATCAATCAAAATCAATAAAAAATTGTATGGACAATTTGATGTTTAAGGATTTAGCTTCATACTTATGCTGACGTATATGCTCAATTTAATTTGATGTTATGCGAAACGCTAATGATAATTTTAAGGTATTTGAATCAGATTTAAGCCTGGTAAATTTTATTTCCAAATATTCCTTTATTGATGGCAATATACATACGTATGTACACAAAATAAGTTAATTTATTTTACTGTTTTTTTTATATGTACATAATGTTTTTTTCTTTTTTATAAATTTCATTTTGTTATTAATGAGAATGAAATAAATGTTCGTATATAACATATATAATAATAATATGTTAATTCAAAATTTTTATATTTTGTTTGAGAGTTTGAATTTGTGAAAACAAAAAGCTCAAACAATCGAGTAGATAACTTGGTCTAGTGTCATTTTATCAAATGCTAGAATTTGGCCTTATGCCACGGCACCTTTTGCATCACTTCAATTTTTCGGACTTTACTTACTTCCTTTTTAACTTCAATTTTTTGAACAAATATACTTATAATAAAAGTAACTTCTATTATATTTGTTGGTTTGAGTTTACAGTATTTGATTTTGCTATTTCAAAAGCAGATAATAAATTCCATAGAACTTCATTCACTAATTTTGAGTCATATTAAAAAGTAAGTGCTAATTTAAAGTAATTCAAACGTTTTATTGTATCTGTTCGCGTAATATTATATATTTTGTTAGTAATGTTTGTTAATTTGATTTATTCATTCAATATGGGCTTTATGAATCATTAGTTACTGATTTTTATTTTCGATTATATTATTTATTTTGTCTTCATCGATTAAGGAATTGCAATGATCTGAGTTGCCTGGTATCGAATAACATTGAGCGATCTTTTTGATCTGTGAATTTTAGTCTTATCGATCAATTTTTGTACCTGTGTTATCTTGTGATTAAATGATGGAATAAGCGGGGTATGCTTAGGGTTACGTTAATTGATAGCGGATGAAATGTAAGTTATAAAAATCTTATATTTTTCTAATTCCACCATGTGAATAAGTTTTACATATATTAGGTTTGCGTTTTGGATTATGGCTTTTCTAGTGTTAAGTTGAAACGATTGAGTGTAGTATTTCTGCACTAGTTTCAGGAACAAGTGACCTGTGGAGAGATTTAAGTAGTTAGTTATAAGTTATTAAACTTATAAATTGTTCTTCCCGAGTAAGTTATGACAATCGAATGTTTGTTCCGCTTACAATTGCTTTTACCGATCTAATAATGGGTTTAAAATCGTGGCGGTTATTATGTTTTATGTAAATGGTTTGACCTATTTTGTATTCTTATTTTTCGTGGCCTGTTTCTGTTTCCAAAACTATGGTAGTTGACTTATTTCTCTTGGATTCCTTCTATATTGTCAGGCCAAGACTTTTCCTATAGATTAGGATTGATCGATATTATTATTTTATAAAAAAAATCAATGGGTTTTCTGTTAGAAGTATAATGGATATTAGAGTTATACTCGTATACTGATTCTTTTCAAGAGAAAGCTCTATTCCACCAACTTTCTAATTGAATAGGATCTCTCGAATTTGCCATTGATTTTGCTTTTGTAAGTTTTAAAAATCTAAATTTTCGGCTAATAGAAGATTAAGACGAAATTAAGTAACTCTTTTTTGTCTGTAACATTATATGTATTTTGGTAGTCCATGGTTTTCTTGGTACTCCATGTTTTCTTAAGTACAGCAGAGAAAACATGTGAAACAGTTTTCAGTCCTTTTCTGTAGTGACACGGATTGTAACTATATGTAAGCTTGCCTGATGTTCATTTTTTAATGCCTAACAATTTTTTTCCGTCAATTTTTCATTTGTGTTTTTGTGACTAGCACACAATACCTTTTCTACGTATACGTTGCTACATCATTATCGGACTTAGGCCTTTCCTTACTTACCAGTTTTGAATGTCTATTTCATGGTTTAACGAATTTATCTCGCCTATTTGGCAGCTTCTTGACTACTTTGTAATCGGTTATAAGCTGGGCGTTTCCGTTTTCAATTAATACACGTCCCACAGATTTGCTTATTTACTCCACAGCCTGTGGAGAGGTGATTTCCGGCGTATTTTATACAATGTGGCTCTTTTGGCAATAACTTTGTCTGTGATTGAATTCTAGACATTACATTGAGGGATATCGATTTTCAAGATTTTCGGTCTTATAGAAAGTAAGCATTAAAAAAAAAAACACTCTTGATTGTGGTGTCCTTCCCTTTCTATTGCTGCTTTTCTCGTTTTACGAAGCTGACAGCGTCAACGATTTTAAAATTTCGGTTTTTTAAGGCCACTTACAAGATCTAAGTTTTAATGGGTATAGAACTGTAAAAAGATTGTAAAAAACATTTTGGTTAAATTTGCCCGAAGTTCGATACTTTCCTCACTGAGACAACGCTAATGTCCTTTATTTCTACACCAGCCCTGGTACATGTAGTAAGGAATATTGATATGAATGAAGATTGCTTGCGGAAGAAACTAAGGAAATGTGCAAAGGCACAAAATAAGACAACAAAAGCAAATTGTAAATCATTAATATTGTATTATTACACTCTCGAAGATTGTGCGAAGGCTTAAAAAGAGAGTTATTCGAAATATTCGCAAATTCTTACTTTTAATGGGGGTTAAGTGTAATTGATAGAGTAAAAAATACGAGTTTATAGCATTAAGCTCTAAATTAATAATATTTCGTAATACAGCAAAGTGCATAATCTTATATTGAGCGCAAATATTGAGTTATTCTTCGTTTGAAGCTGTAGAGAAGTTTCTGAGATATTTTGTTAACCGAACTCTTGGAAACGGGAATAGATCCCCTTTTCCTAAGTACCCTTAAGCTTCATTTGACTATGTGTTACAGGAATTAATTGATGCCAAGGTTACTGCTTCCGCAATTGCTGCAGATAAATTCAATTCCAATCTTATATTCTCTTCTGAGTTAACCTGTCACTTATGCCTAATACTACACGTCACTTAAATCAAAATGCAGGTCCCTGCTTGAAAAGACAGGACCATATTTGTATGACAATTTTATAAATGAAGCACAATCAATGAAATATAGGAAAGTGAACCACTTCTTTAATGAAGTGATTACCATATCATTTTTTAAGGTTGGAGGAGAACTTCTGAACTTCCAATTTTCCTTAAGCAGCGAGAAAACATTAAAAGATATTACAGTCTTAAGGAAATTCCCATCGGTTCATTGCTTAGAGAGCGCAGTATAGTTGTAGGAAGCAAAAAATATACCGTCAGGTAATAGAGGATAGGATCTATTCTACAAGTTCACCACTAATTCCTGAATATACAGAACCCTTAAAGTCGAGCATTAGTTCTAAATAATAACAAGAATAAAAATACAATATGTAATTAAAAAAAATAAGAATAATAAATAATAAAAAATAATAAAATAATGAAAATAATTATTTTTAATTGTTAAAAAAGAGACTTGCAAAAGTGTATACAATTTTTATTTGAATTAATAAGTGTCGAGTTACACAATTCCCATTGCTGCAAAATTTCAACCATTAGTCATCGAGATATTGAAGTTTTAGTGACACACATTTTGATATTTTTAAAACCAAAACATGTTTCGAACGGTTATATAACATTGTTATTTTATGGGGAAAAATACATTTAAAAGTCAATATTAGCTGGAAAAATATTATAAGGAATCTGCTCCGTCCAAGTAACCATTTGTTGCTGGTTTGTTGAATTCAAACGCACTCGTACAGACACAAATAATGCTTCACGCTCTGGGCACAGAAATGAGGCTGTTACACCGTAAAACATAAAAAAAAATCCACAAAATCGTTTTAAACAACCGCAAAACGAAAGCGCCACAGGAAGCTGGCATAATAAAACATATCAATATACGAGTACCATATATCATATTGTTTTTACATTCTAGTCTCGGGACTTTTCGAACCACCTATTAAAGTGGTTTATTTCTACTACTCGTATATTTTATACACTTGATGATTGCACATTTCCAATGATCCCATTTAGGTTCAAACTTGTACACTGGGTGCAATAGGTAAAAATTGTCTACTACTGGTGAATATATGAACTCGTAGCTAGATTATAACAATATCGACAGAAGAACAGTTACATATCCGTATATTTAAATCAGGCCAAATATCAAGTGTGCGTAATTAAGAAGTGTTACGGGAAATTAGAACCATTCGATACCAAATAAATCGATAAAAAAAGAGAGTGCAATATATGTCGAGACAATTACGCGCCTAATTAGAATTTTTTTATTTTGTGATATTTTGATTTCTGCAACTGCGCCCGAAGCCGGTCAATTAAATCCATTAAAACTCCAAATAAATTGGAAAAATTAAAGTTAATTAGTATTACAATATTTAGAAAAAGAAAGAAGACTAAAACGTAGGAAAATATAAATAATAACACTGTAAGTAACTAAAAACAATAAAATTTTCCTATAGGAATACTGTTCAAATAATTCATACAAATTCGGAATAGTCTTTTTTTTCAATTGGAGTTCAACTCAACAATCCTCCAATTTTCGTTTTAACTAAGAAACACTTTGTTGGTCGAAATTTATCAAATCGTCATCCTTATCATCTGCGACCACCAAAAAGGTTGTAGCATCGCTTGTCATCGTCATCATCATCATTAGCTGGATCAACACCAGATCATCTTAATTTCACATATCTTCTTTATTAAATGCTCAAAATTGTAAAAACATATACCGCTCCCGATATTCAGGGCCCTATGGTAGAGAGTTGGTTTCATTTCTCCTGCGTGGGGGTTACTCATGAGATGGAAAATGTTAATTGGTACTGCAGCAATTGCATTATTAAGCTACAAGCGGTTCGTGATTTAGCCTTGAACGTTAACATCCAAATTTCCGCGAAGGATGCCACTTCCGTGGACGATAATATCCCGGCGCAAGGGCAATGTAAGCCTATTGCAAATAAAAAGTACAGAGTTCTCATCAAGCCAAGAAGCAACTCAACGAGCAACTCATACAGCATCGAGTACAAACAAGGTCAGATTACAACTCAAGAAACTGGAAGAGGAGCGACAACTAAAAAAAGCGTGATCAAGATTAAAGAGAGAAAAAAATGCCATCCTCGAACAGTGGTTCACAGACGACGACGACGATGACGACGACTAGGAATCAGTCGCGACAGGTTATAGTATCAGTGGCCGTGTTCATGAATGGGTGCAGAAAGGGACTTGTGCAAGTGGAAATAAAAAGATGCAAAATAGTTCACTAGATGCAAGGTACATGAAAAAAAGGAAATTTATATAGGGTTTTCTAATAACGACTTGACAATTTTTTTTTTTAAATAAGAGGCAAACCATTTGAGATATTTCAAAAACTTTATTATTGTCTTGAAGTACAATCAAAACATTTATGAATGGAACTCGACTTCGTTCATATGGCTACCGCGGGCACGTTTGCAGCAGTCGATTCTTTAGACCCAATTTTCAACGACTCGGCCACACAATGTTGGCTCTGAGCTCTTCCAACGTCGTCGACGTGTTGGCATAATCCAATAATTTAACGTAACCCACCAAAAAAAAAATTCAAGCGGCATTAGATCGCACGAACGAGGCGGCCAATCGACTGGCCCATGTCTTGAGATAACACGCTCACCATACTTACTCTTCAATAAATCGATTGTAGCGTGCTCTGTGTGGCTTGTGGCACCATTATGTTGAAACCAAATGTCAACCAAGTCCATATCTTCCAATTCGGGCCAAAATTAATCGGTGATCATGGCGCGATAACGCTGCACATTAACAGTGACGTGACGATCGTTATCGTCGACGAAAAAATATGGCCCAATAACGGCGCCGGCATGCAAACCGCATTTTGCGGATTTTTTGTGGATGAAGTGGTGATTCATGAAGCACATGTGGGTTTTCACCCAACCAATAACGCATATTTTGCTTATTGACGAACCCATTGAGCCAAAAATGAGCTTCGTCACTGAAGATGATTTTGTGATGAAATTCATCATCTTGGCGCATCTTCTCCAGAACCCAATCGGAGAACGTAGCTCGTTAGTATACTTTACCGTGATGAACATGTTGAGTTTACTGAATAAATTGACAGTGACAGTTTGATGATAAGTGAAAGTTGTCAAGTCCCTATTGGAAAACCCTATACAATTTGTTCAATTTCAGTTTTAAACAAATCTCAGATCGCTGCTAGACAGCTAATGTCAAAAGAACAGTTTCAATTTTCCGGACGACCAGAAGAGTGGCCGCTTTGTATAAACTGGTGGAATAATTAATCGTAGGCTTGCGGGTTCAGCAAAAATGAGAATATGATTCGCCTCCAACGATGCTTAAAGGGAAGGCACTAGAAGTAGTACAGTTTAGACTTTTGCATCCACATCAGGTCTATAGGGTGATAACTACATTGAATATGTTATTTGGTAGACCCGAAATAATTATTCAATCGCTCTTGAAGAGGATTAGAAATGAGCCCGCCCCAAAATATGAGAAGTAAGAAACCATAATTACTTTTTCCCTCGAGTTAGATAATATGTGTCGCATGATGGAAATTACCGGACTGTGTACTCAACTCAACAACCCTTGTTTGCTGCAAGAAGTGCTACTAGCACAAATAAATCTGAATTGGAGTTCGAATATTGCATAGAAATAACTTAAATAACTGTGAGAGTAAATTATGGAAAATGAAAAGTGCCGATGTACTGAGTTTATTTTGTGAAATCTCTGGTGTACGTTACTGCTTCTGTTGTGTATATAGACTTCATAAATATTCAGTAGTTGTCTTCTTAGATGAATTCTTGAGTTTCTTAGAGATACAAACTTGTAAGAATGTTGTACTGTTGGGTGATTTTAATATAAATATTCTGTCTGATTCAATAGACGTTAATAGTTATTTATCACTTATGGCGTCACATGATTTTGACTAATCGAAAAGTTTCCAGGTTTAAAAAGTTTACAGGTTTATTCATCTAAATCTATATTGTCCCCTTTAAAGTTATCCCCATCGACTGCAGCACACTTATGCCAGCGCTTGATCCAATCCTCGAAACATTTTTTATAATCGGTTTTCGGTATGTCCGTCAGTGATTCCTGCGATTTTTCCATTACTTCCTCTCGGCTGCTGAAACGCGTTCCCCGTAGTGGTTTCTTAACTCGATTGAACAAAAAGAAGTCGCAGGGAACTAAATTAGGTGAATTCGGTGGCTGTTGGATGGTATTTGTTGCATTCAAGTCTAGCAAAATGCACAACGATATAATTAATGGCAGACAGGTCCCAAATAAGCGCGAAGTATTAAGAGCAGGTTTCTAGGTCTTATTGCAAACTTCACCATTCATCTAAAAATCATTCTCCAGCAGATTTGTCGCTCAGGAGTTGGATGGGACGAGAAAATCAAAGACCGACAGTTTTAAAAATGGAAGGCTTGGTTGAGCCTAATTCCTTAAATAAGAGACGTATGCATTAACAGAAGATATCTTAGCAATCTTCAATTTGGAAATGGAAGCCATGTTAAGTTGCACGTTTTCGTGGACGCGGGTGAAGATGCCATTGACGTCGTCGCCTATGTAAAAGTTTCTACCGAAAGCAAAGTTGAATGTTCATCAGCGCAAAGAAAAGAAAGTAGCTCCAATTAAGACACTCTCAATACCCCGGCTTGAGCTTGAAGCGGCCGTGCTAGGAGTTAAACTCTCCAAATTCATTCAGAGTGGACACAATTCACTTCGAAAATTTAACAATTTGGAAAAACTCTCAAGTTGTCCTCAGTTGGATTGGATTCAGCAGTAAAAATACAAGTCACGGCCACTGATATTTATCAAAGACGAGAAGAAAGCAGTTGAGATTTTTCTCTACAAACAATGCCAGAAAAAAAGCTTTTCAAACGATTACGATGTCTTAGTGACCGCAACAAGTTCCGAGGGTGAAGTAAATATTAGCAAAACTAGTTCCCTTTTCACTTTCTCTCCATACTTGGATAAAAATGGTGTGATCTATGGCAACAAAAAGACCAATAATTCTGCCACTTTTTCTACGAAACCGTAGTGAATGAGCTCCGATAACATTATTTTATTCCAAACTTGAGACGTGTTTTAAAAAAGTCATAAAAAATTAATAAAAACAAAAGAGCAGCTCCGCAGCCCCTACGCGTGGCAGATTTACCACATGCCCGCATCCAACTATTTCCTTCTATGTAAAAATCGGTAGGCGCTCTGAGAAAAACGGGGTATGTTACTTACCTGCCTGACTTTATGAGCAATCCATATCGAGATAGTCCATGATAATGGAGGTAAAGAGCATTGTGAATTCACGACCCCTTAACTATGTGCCAATTGATTGCGAGAGTAGTGAGGCACTCACTACCCAATCACTTGTTGATTGGCTACCCTAATGATTAACGGCAGGCTGCAAAGCCAATAGACGATGAAGTTGCGATAAGACGAAATTGGATAGCCGCTGAAATGTACGCGCAGACATTTTGGCAAGTACGAAACAGTTCAAACCTCTGGAGGTATTAACATCCGGCCGGCTGTTAAGCTGGCAATATTGGATGTTCGCAAGTTCGAAGAAGGTGATAATCCGGGTCTCACCCAGTTACCAGGGTGAGTGTTACGTAAACTTGGAACCACTTAAATTGATAACAAATAAATCGATAAAAAATACGTCGAGACAAATATACCTCTCGCTTTATCAAGCTGCACATGCACGCGCCTAATTAGATTTTTTTTTTTTTTGAGTGTCATTTTGATTTCTGCAACTGCCCCCGAAGCTGGTTAATTAAATTCATTAAAATTTGAAATAAATTGGAAATATTAAATTTAATCGGTATTACAAAATTAAAAAAAAAGAGAAGACTAAAACGTAAGAAAATGTAAATAATAACACTGTTAGGATCTAAGTATAAAAAAAATAAAAATAATAAAAAATACTGTTTAAACAGTTTTGCAAAAATTCGGAGTAGTCTTTCTTTTTTTATTAAGGAGCTCTACTTTCATCCTGAACTACATCAAAAACCCGAAGCTCACCTTAAGATTTAATTGAAACAATTAATGATTTAGCTCTTTGAAAGAAGAAAACATTTGTACTCTACAATGTACCATATAGTGCAATAGTAAATTATGGTGAACAAATTGTTTTTTACTATGTAGATATAGATGTAGATTTAGCAATATGTAGATATAGCAATATTTTATGTGTCTGCAAAATAATATAACGAGTCTTATTAGTTTTTGTTTCCATGTATTGTAGTATTTTATAAAGGCTGGTATCATTTACATATCCTTTGGCATGGGTACACGAAAAACATTTAAAAGCTTTTTAACATAGAAAATAGGGATAATGTATACACGAATTTTATGTTTTTAATTTACTTTTACATAATTTGTTAATGAATGCCCAACAGAATTATTTATGCGAATGACTGGAGCTCAAAAATTATGGGGCACCCGCCTCGGGATAAATAGAGCTTGGCAAGGAGTAAATCCTTACGTACTTCTTTTTAATCCAGAAACTGTTGAGGTATTTATTTTGTTTCTTGTGGTGAGGGGCAGTTTTGATTAACTATATTAATAAAAAAAGAACTTATAAGAACTTTCCACCTATGCATGGTTTTTTTCCTGTTTTTGTCACTAAAATTCTGTTTTTTTTTTTTCTAATATGATCCATATTTTTGCTTACGTAGCCGATTCTGAATACATCAAAATATATTGACAAAAGTCAGGACTATGATTATCTTCAACCGTGGCTTGGAACTGGTTTACTTACGAGTTTTGGTCGAAAGTGGCACTCAAGAAGGAAGGTATATGTACATTTATTTTAATTTATACGAACAAATTAATTCATACTCAATTTGTTAGCATAGATTCTAACACCGGCATTTCATTTTAAAATCTTGGATGATTTCCTTGACGTGTTTAATGAGCAAAGTGCTATATTGGCAAAGAAGTTAGAAAAAGAACTGAATACTGACGCATTCAATGTTTTTCCATATGTTACCCTTTGCACATTAGATATTGTCTGTGGTAAGTAAATTTGTTATATGGTAGTCTTGTTTATTTTATGTGTGAAAAACTTTTGTAGAAACTGCAATGGGACGATGCATAAATGCCCAAAGTAATAGCGAATCTGATTATGTAAAAGCTGTATATGGGTAAGATATTAATTTATGATTAGAATACTACCAATATTGTCTACAATGCCTTTCATCAAGTTAGTTTCACAAACTAGTACGTTAAAGCTTCTATTACTATTGCTGCCGTCAAATTAGATTTGTTATCGATAGTTTGGGGTAGTTCCGATGAAAGCTTAAACGTTTCGGCAGGAATCTTTGTCATTCAACTTATTTATATTCGTCGGGATTTTGTCTTTGCAATTATATTTGGAAACCAAGAGAGGCAGGAAATACATTCATACCATGAATATAGTTAGAAGATGTAGGCCGGGTTCAAGGCAGATCACGCAATTTGATGTACCTAAAAATAACATATAACAATATAGGTCTAACGATTATTGGTAATTTATTTTCCTTCCAAAGTTAACCTGAATTTCAGCCAACATCCCTCCCTATTTATCGTAAGTTGCGTAAGTTGCCTATTTGCCTAAGGTCTTTTTCCACTTTTGTTGTGCCCCGGTGTGCACTTCTGGCTGGGGGCACTGGTATTTATGTCACTAAAATTCTAATTTAGGTTATTCTGCTTCCCCCGCACCACCGCCCAATTAGAATTTAACCCATCTTCGTCGCATTTTTCTTTCATGCGCCATTAACGCCATCTTACAATGACTCTATGTGTAATACCATCATCGCAATTTCAAATAGTTATGGACAGAACAAGGTCCATTCCAGGTCAAGGTCAGGTTCAACGAAGTGCGAATGGGCTGAGGGCGAAACAAATTTTGTTAGTACATTTAAAGATAAGTAGATTGATGAAAAGAAAAACCCAAGTCCGGTGAGGTTTTCCGAAGAAATCAATGATTCGATTATTGCTCCTCGAATAAGCGAATGCTCTTTACAAACTGTCACTTTTTTTACCCGCATTCCAAAAAGTGGAATGTGAAATGTGGAACCCAATCTACCTTCGTAAGACCTAGATATTCGCTCAATTTTAATCTCAAATATAATATATAGTATGTGTATGTTAATTTTTTTTTTTTTTAAACACAAAACGAATGGCAATTAATATGCACAGGTCGCTACGACGAAAAGAAAGAGTAGCTGTAAATGAAATGTCAAAATGTGCAAATATTTGCTAATTCGTATTCACAGTTCACTGAGCTGTGAATGGACCTTAACGTTGTACTCAGAGTAAGCATGGACAATGATGTGCGTGCGTTTTGTAGTGTTTATATTAATATTGGCAGATTAAAAAATCAAACTGTTAAAATCTTGTTCAGTAAGAAAAAAACATAACAGCACAAATTTGGGAAAAATGTCAAATCAAGTTATTACAGAAAAATACAGTCATATGTTAGCTGTCAAAAATTAAAACATTCCACTGGTGCTCAGGATATGCAAAAAACACTTTGCAGAAAAAATTTCGCTGTCAGGTAGAATGAACAAAGAATACCAAGGAAGTCCAAACCATTTCTACCACCTATTGGCAGCATTTGTGATATTGGAAAAATAAATGCCGGGAGCAATCTTATCGAAATCTTTGAGGTCAAAAAATAGTTTAAACAAGGTGATGAGCAGTCTTGTGACGTCTAAATTTCACACTTTTGAAAATTGTGCGAAATTTGCGAACTAACACCAGAACTTGTCTTCGCAACTATTAGGTATAAGGATAGCTCTGTCGTTTTTTATCACATGCATTTCTATGAGTGTCGACCATTAATAAATAATCTGATGTTAATAAAACCGGTTAAGAGAAGTATAAAAGCACGCAATCGGTGATTGATTTAAAATTTTGCATGTTAGTCAATATTTGTTTATCTTTGGAATCAGAAAAAAATCTATATGATCATCCATATATGGTATGTGGACTTTAAAATTGGCATTCAGCAGACAATTGCATTGGATAGTATCGAAAGGCTTGGTTTTGTGTCAAATTTTCTGTACACGACGTAAATGATGTAAAAAATGCTTCAAAATTAGCTTGTCAAAAAAGGCATCCATTTTTTAACCGCTTTGTCGCTAAAGATAAAAAGCGGGTATTTTATAAAAATGTTGTAAAATAAAATAAAATAAAACCTTTTTAAAAAAAAACAAGGAGTTGGGGTTAAATCAAAAATGAAATAACTTCAGGAATGTGGCTTCTCAGTTGTTTTTAATGAAGCGAATTTTTTGTGGCGGTATTTGGAGCTTTCGGTATTTAGAAATAATCATTGATCATTGTGTGACACAATTGGCTATTAACTGTAGTGTCATATTAATTTTGAAGAAATAATGGCTTATAATAGAGTAAAGACCACACTAAGCCGTGTAATTTCGTGGATGTGATATAACTGAATCTCACTAGTACCATCTGGATTTGCATGATTTCAGAAATGGTTATTTTTCTTGTTTTTTTTTATTTATCGATTAAAATAAGAGTGGCTTACATCTGCACTAGAACCGCGGATTTCAATTGATAATTTTTAATCCTCCACCACTTTTTCACTCACATGGGCTAGAGTTTTACCTGTATGCACATTATGTTGACGTAATGCGTCAGGTACACACATTTTGCGAATTTTTAAAATATATTGTAAGTTTGAATGATATGGAAGAATAATGAACATAAATTATAAAAAATGTCAAAAATCGCAGCATGGTTTTAAAGTTATCCCTATAGGAAGATCTATCAGTAAACACCCTTATTTAGTCACCTATTGGGCGGATAAATCTTTCTTATAATTCACCTTAATCGCTCATTTTAATTTTAAGTTTAAGTTTAAGGTAAAGTTGTAAGACATTTTCAAGTACATCTTTGCGTTTGATGACGTTACATTCTAAGTATTGTAGAAAATCTTCTTAGATTCTCTTGTAAGCCTCAGAGAGAGGCCAGATTTACCGTACATATATCAATAAACCTGGCAGGTAGCATTGTTAATTGTCAAAATGAATATCATTAATCACATATCACATGCTTGAAATCTTTTCACTATCAGATTCCTAATGTCGAGCTTAGTGAAATTCGTAACATTTTCATTTCCACTGCTGTCATTTTCCTTTAATGTTCCCGTGCAACGTCTGGACAGACGACTGTCGTATTCAGCAAATCTTTACATTCAAGAATTCCCACAAAATACTGTCTTTTTTTTGTCATTTAAGCCATGCCTCGCAAACTTTTTCTGCGATAGCGTTACTACAATTTTCTTTAATGGCTGAGACAGAGATTTTAGTGAAGATGTAGAGATTTACCAGTTTATGAGCATCGCTCTAACTCAACAGTTAATGTGATGATCAATAACCCTCTTGGATATGGCTTCTAAAGTGGATTCATATCCGATATTATTAAAGACACCTTCAATATCTAGGAAGGCACATATTGCAATCTACTTATATTGGTAGGCCTCTTTAATCTGTCTTATCAGATTTAGTAGAGCGCCTTTCGTGGACCTTGCTTTCCTGTATGCATATTGTCGAGGGTGCAGATGTGTGTATTTGTCTCTGACATATAAATCGATGGTTTTCAGAAAAAATTATATGATACTTAAGGCTTGTGGGATGTATGATTTTCGAATTAGTTTCGGAAAGATTCTGTCTGGTCCAGTTGCCTTACATGAGTTATATGAATTTATGGCACATTCAACTTAGTCCATGTTGAACATATTTTCATATAAGTTGTTAATTCTGCTGTTCTAGGACAAGCTTGTGGTTTCGGAATTTACATACTGTGTGTTATTTAAAAAGGTCGAGTTTGGGTAATAAACTCTAAGTAGCATTTTTAGTTTTCTCCCGACTAGCTGTCGGGCTATAAGCGGGGTTCCGTATGCGTCCCTGTTTTTATCGCATCTCCGCCGTATAGGAAGTTTGTCATGCCATGCAGCTGGTTCTTGTTTTAATCGACTAGTTGAGGTGAGCTCACGTGCTCTTTTTCCATCAGCTTCAGCCATAGTTTTGTCTGAACTCTATGTAATGACCCACAGCTTACCGAAATGATACGCGACATAACCTTTTAGGTCGTTAAGCCGTTTGACAGCACTGTCATTTTAAGATCATGTGGACGAAAATATTTCTGTTCCACTCTTTGCAAGACTCTTCAGTTTCTGCCCTTAAGACCTGCGTTTTGTGCAACAAGGACGCGAAAATTTGTTTGGTAGCTAGGCTAATATTTTGTGGAAAGAACCCTTATGACGTGTGGTTTCGGAAATTAACTTTCCTCCACTAACATTACCTTCACACCTCAGTTTTCCTTGATTTTTGAGAAATTAAGGTAGTCCAGAATCCGAGGTTCGCCAACTAGAGACTAAGCATCCTCCTAGCTATGCATCCCTTTGCGCTTGCTGTTCCATCTTGGAGTTAGGGTTTTTCAATAGAGGTTAGGTCCACTTCGTCGCTCACTTTTTCCGGTGTTAGGACATGTGCACAGAGCACAGAGCAGAGCAGTCTGCAATATCAAAGAGAATTCTTTAGCCTCGAAAGAACCACAGTTGTCCGGCTGTTACCTTGTGGAAGCAATGAGTCTTCTTGCCACGATTACTTTTGAAGATCGTGCTACTTTATCCTACACGTCCTCACCCGAACACCTTAGTCAACCTTTACGACGAGTAGTGAAATAGACTGCGGTATTATTTCATCTGCTATTACTACATTAAACCGTCATTAATACAAAATTCATTTTAAACAATTCAGTACATTATAAATTATTTTCATATAATCATTATTATTGTTATTATTATTATTATTATTATAATTAATTGACAACTTTTTTTTTAATAAAAGGCAAACCATTTTGAGATATTTCAAAAACTTTATTATTAGCTTGAAGTACAATCAAAACATTTATGAATTGAACTCGACTTCGTTCATATGGCTACCGCGGGCACGTTTGCAGCGGTCGATCCGTTGGACCCAATTTTCAACGACTCGGGCACACACATGTTGGCTCTGAAATCTTCCAACGTCGTCGGCGTGTTGGCATAAACCAATGACTTTACGTAGAACCACAAAAAATAGTCAAGCGGCGTTAAATCGCACGAACGAGGCGGCCAATCGACAGGCCCATGTCTTGAGATAATACGCTCACCATACTTACTCTTCAATAAATCGATTGTATCGTGTGCTGTTTGGCTTGTGGCACTATCCTGTTGAAACCACATGTCGTCCAAGTCCATATCTTCCAATTTGGGCCAAAAATAATCGATGATCATGGCGCGATAACGCTGACCATTCACAGTAACGTGACGATCGTTATCGTCGACCAAAAAATATGGCCCAATAACGCCGCCGGCATGCAAACCGCACCAAACAGTTGTTTTTGTGGATGAAGTGGTGATTCATGAAGCACATGTGGGTTTTCACCTGACCAATAACGCATATTTTGCTTATAGACGAACCCATTGAGCCAAAATTGCTCTTAAAATTGCAGTCACCGACTCCGAATATCTGTAGAAAATTTTTATAATTTGCAGACTTTGCTCGTTAGTGTACTTTACCATGATGAAAATGAGTTTACTGAATAAACTGACTGTGACAGTTTGATGATTAGTGAAAGAGTGCGTTCACAAATTAAATTCAAAGTTGTCAAGCCCCTATTGGGAAACCTTATATTAATGACAAAAATGCTGAAATTAGCAGATTTCATCACAGATTTTGCTGATAGTAACAGTAAAGTTATTGATGAAGTTTTTTCATGCACGCACCCAAAAATGAAAATATCCCCCATTAAAGTTTTGCAAATACTCGTGTGTTCACAACTTGTTAAAGAATAATTTTAAATAATTTCTTAAAACTTAAAGCGAGATAAAGTATATTCACAATATTATCTTAACCATTTTAGTTTTAAATGGTTTCTATGCTGACTAGACTTCTTAAATTTAAGATTCATCAGATTGGCAAACAATAAAATTCGTGTTCAAATGAATCAAACCATACCAATAGAAATTGGTGGTAAATAACGATGAATTAATTGAGTAAGTAACAAAACATGTATTGTATACTCAAATAACTAAAACAGTAGAAAAATTGAAAATGACCTGGTTGCTTAACATAAGCATGACTAATATATTTGAATCTGATTTTCCAGTATTTTTTCTACTTCATATTGAAGGGCATATATTTCTCGTTTCTGTTTTCTGTTTCTAAGATTGGCTCTTAAATTATAAATAAAAGTCGAGAATATTGTATACTCATAAACGAAGATCTGTCAGATTGATTCTGTTTTACCATTAGCATGGACAAGATGCAAAGAGCTCAAGCCATATGTTTATTAAGTTACTTTCGGATACTTTTTTTACAGTCCATAATTTAGAAATCATTGCATTGTACCCTGACTATTAATGAAAATATTCGTACCGCTAAACAAAATCAATTTTTTTGGAACATGAAAACTTAAATTCTATTATGATAGATGCAAAGCACTTTAACAAGAATATGAGTTCAAATAAATTCTAATAAAAATTGTTTTATTGTTTTTTTTTTTACTCTTTTTTGAAAGATGTCCAAGCAGATTTTCCGAAATTTTCCTTTTAAAATTAAAAATCCATCGCAGTTAATTTATTTTAATTTCAAAAATTGTAAGTACAAGTAAAGCGTATAAATTATGCTTTATAGTAGATACTTATACAAGGTTATACATAGAATACAATATAATAAAAGGTGACCAGATAGCAATAAAAGTTTTTCCAATTGTTATGTTTTAGCAGTTGTCAAAGTTACCAATGATATCCAGTTGTCAAAATATTCAGTAAGGTTTGCCATTGCATCATGCATCGTTTTATGCTTGCCGAACGTGCCGAAATTATTAAAAAATATTATTGAAATTACGACTTAGTTGTAAATACGCAACGTGAATTATTTCATGAGGTCGGTCGTCATTATGGCTTCAGTGTGCGGCCAATTCGCCGCACCGAGGAAAAGTTTGAGCGTCATTACACCCTTTTGGATTTTAGGCCACATACCAGACATAGATTGGTGTAATTTTTTTTTTAATAATTAGCGTACACCAGATAACATCATCACTTAGGAATGCAAACAGCATTACCACCGACATCACTAATAGAACATGATATTAAATGCATAATGGATAAATGCATTATCAACATAAACAACAAACTACCAAAATACTAATAAACAGCAAACAGTGGAATACTAGTAAACAACAATGGAATATTCCATCGTGATAACAGACGTATCATATAGTAGTTAGTCTTAAGAATATATTAAATAAAGTATGTGCGTTTAAGTGCAAGCAAACTATATATTTTTTTACTCATTTCCACTGTGGTAGAAATAACTTGCGCTCAAAAATGTTCGTAAACAGCGTGGGCGATGGAAGATCAAGGAGATAGAAAAGAGAAATACCGATGTACGTTGATCTAAAATGTTCGCAAGTTATAATGAATAGGAAATAAAGAGCTCGGCATGGCATTCTATAAGCGTCCGAAGGTGGACTTGAGGGACTTGGTTATGCTGTTAATATCGGAATTTAATGAGCTTAACATACATACACTGCCGTTCTCGTTCTACAGCCGAAGAGCAGGTACGTGAGTCCGGGAACGAATATGAAAAGCAGAGAGTACTGTCATCAGCAAAGGAATACATATATTCGATTGGAAGTAGCAGATAAGAGATAATTAATGAGCATTAAAAACAGTGTCGGTAACAGAAGGGAGCCCCGGAGCACACCAGCATTTATTTTGTGAATATCAGGCTTGAAACCATTCAAGACAACTTGAATTGGTTCCAAAAGGAAATTTATGATCCATTGAATAAGAAAGTCAACGATCTTAAAACACGCATTCTCGACAAAAGAGCCTGATGCCAAACTCTGTCAAATGCTTTAAAAATATCAAAGCAAGATAGTGCTTTTGCCAGATTAATGTACGTTTTGGTTCCACTTTTCGGTGAGACATGCTACGGCAACCATACTGCCGGTCATTGAGAAGTTTTCGTGTTTCGAGATATTTCAAAAGCTGATGGTTTATCAGCGTTTCCATAACGTCGGAAAGAAGGGACGTAAGTGCAATTGGTCTATAGGAAAGAGAAAAGAAGATTCGCCTTTTTTAGGGACGGGCTGGACATATGCTGTTTTCCATCTGGTCAGAAGGAGACCAAAAGAGTAGGTAGCAGATTTGTGTATATTGAGATCTTTATGTACTCTTGCTACTACATGAGTGCGAAAGTGGATCAGTCCCATTAAAGATTGGCGCACTCAAGTGTAGACGGGGACAAAGCACAATCTGGAATTGTTGAACTTATCGCAAAATGTGCAGCAAACAGATTGACCTTGTCGAAAGAGCTAACAGCTGGAATGTTAATGTAAATGAGCGCTGGGATGGAGGATGAAGCAGAATTTCTAATGTTTTTGACGAAATGAAGAAGACAAAGCCGCAATAGCCGTCAGTATCGGTGAAGACCCAGAAATGTAGATTTGACGCCGATCAGCTGAATTGGGCATCGTCCGAGAGTCAACTCGGCTTATATCGCGGTTGGATTTGGGTCTACATCCGTATAAGACTGTGTTGACGCAAGAATTGAAGCCAGACGACCATAGACAACGCCACGATTTTACTAATTGGGTGCTGGAAGTGTTGGCAGAAGATCAGGATTTTGCCCAAAAAAATACCAACTGGGTCATCTAACTGCTATCGTTCATTGATTGGCCACCGAATTAGACATGATTTTGCCGAAATAACGCCTTCCATATTGGGCTGAGTCATAAAAAATTGAACCGACCGCTTAAATCACTGTCATGAACGTTGCTTCAAAATAAAGGCAGAACCAATTTTATACAATATCTTACACTGTTGTTCTATTTAGTTTTTTTGTCTATTGTTCACATCTGGTTACCCATAAAATAACGTTTTTTAAACCTTAGTTTTATTCTTAAGTATTTTTCTTGTAAGCCTCGTAATAGATTTCATATTGCCTTTCTTTACACACATACTGTAAACGACGATGACTTTTGTCCATATCATCCGTTAGCACACTCTGTTATGCTAGATAATCAATTTTACCAACCAAAGTTTCTGTTCCCACCGAATATTCTGCCGACGTATGGATTTTGTTCGCACCTGCAATTATATGTAAATACCAGATTAGGTCGCAATGCCCAGACGTAACAGAATAGCCTATTGTATTACAGTTTTGTTTGTTAAGTAGTATTTAAGGAATTAAAATTTTTTAATAAAGCTCACTCGCAATTCCAAATTCAATTGTTTAAATTTAGATCAAAAGAGATCTAACATTTTGGAGACCCCGAAGTGATTCAGCTGAAGAAAAAAAAGGAAGCCCTCATCAAGGAACAGGCAGTCGCAGCCGAGAAAATAACAAAGTTATTCTCCAACTTTAAGAAGGACAGACCAGGCAGGCGGATACTTGACCGCCGGCTGGAGCGGCTTGATTTCGAATGGAGTGAATTCGAATGCAGGGACATCAAGTTACAATCATACCGTACTACGAGCAAGTTGAGGCTGTGTACACTGAGTACAGGGCAGCTATACTGCAAGCACGAACCGATCTTGAGAAGTCCGAAAGCGAAAATACCATTCAGAAGCAGAAAAAGGCCTCAGTCAGCACAATGAAGAATTTACTTACCTCCATCGATGACAACATGGAAGACCGTTCAGCTGCATACTACAATGGAAAACTAACGAGTCTTATGCAGCAATGGTCAATTATCTCTGGTCTATATCTTCGAATCGTAGCAGAAGAATTGACCTTAGATTAATCGATTGATAATATTCAGAAGCTAGAAGAACGCTGTCAATCACGACTTATCGAACTGCAGGAGCACTTGGATTAACAATTGGACAAGACGGGCATCGGAGACAATGCTGGTATTAACTGTGTGCTCTAAGGAACAGCTATGGTCAATGCTTAATAATACCAATAGCCCGATTAAGGCGAGGGCACTGCTAGAATCCGGCTCTCAGATAAGCTTCATAACCAGTAAATTAGCCAACAAATTAAAGCTAAGACCAAAGAAAGAATTACTGCAAATTTTTGGTGTAGAAGACAATAATCTTAAAATCGACAAGAAGGTGAATCTATGCCTTCAAACCCGAATTACTGGGTTTAGCTAGGATCTGGAAGTATACATTCTGGATACTATAAAGTCACGTCAACCCAGTCATATTATTAATACGAACAGATGGATTTTACCAATGAATATCCAGCTTGCAGACAACGCATTCAACCAACCTCAGGTGATTGATTTACTAATTGGAGTAGAGTTATTCCCCGACAGATTAGAACTCAGCAGAACCTTCCATCACTTCAAAACACTTTACTAGGTGGGTTGAAAAGTAACCTCCTTGGGAATGAAAAAAAAATTTTTTTTAAATGTTTTTTTTTTATATTATTCAATAAAGTTCCCTTTTAGTTTGACACCCTTATTCAATTGCGACAGCAATTGGAGCCGTGGTTGCGATGCTCTTGTGCGCCTGTGCATTGTCTTGCAAAAACAAAATTTTTTTGGTTTTTCCTTTTTCGAGGTAGTCCACGAAGAGTATGTCATGACAATCCAAACCGACGCTATAACCTTTCCGACCCATCGGGCACTCATTCTCTTTTCTGGTGTGTAATAGTGGATCCAGGTTTTAATAACAGTTACTAATCGATGCCGAAAGTCCGCCCGATCCCGCATCAGCAAGTCCAAACATTATTTCGAAGTGCTCTCGCGTTCGTGTTTTCGGTCAGGTGAAGAGATCTTCATCAACACAACAAACAGGGCAGAAAACGGCCGTTATACCTTTCTCCAACAATCCAACTAGCTTGGGAGAATCCAAAGAAATTGCTAATAAACGATTTCTTAGCTTGGAAAGGAATCTATACAGAAACCCAGAATTACAGCAGCAATACCATATATTCAGTTCATGAAAGAATATATTCACCTCAATCAAATTACAGAAAAAAAAAAGCAGAGCAAAATTAATCAGCGGCCCGCATTATTTTTTGCCACATCACTGCGTTTTGCGACCGGAGAGCAGTTCAACCAAACTACGGGAGGTTTTCGATGGATCTGCAAAAACATCTACGAATATATCGCTAAACGATGTATTACACGCTGGCCCGTCATTTTGAAACGATTTGTTTTCAATTCTATTACGCTTTAGAATTACTGCTTAAGTATTTACCGCCGATATAATGTAACGCCAAATACTTGTTGACAATGACAGCAAGAAGTTCCAGCTCATCCTTTGGAGGGAGTCCCGCAGCCAATCTATACAGGTATACCATTTAAACGCAGTAACTTATAGTACAAAATCGGCACCATACTTAGCAATCAAGTGTCTTCAAGATTCGGCTCTAACTGCAACGAGTCAATATTCGTTAGGAGTTACCATTAATAGACGCGATATATACATGGATGACGTTTTAACTAGATGCGACGACTAACAAAAAGCATGCCAAATGAAGATACAGGGGCAATTCCTATTGCGAAAATGGTGCGCAAACACACCAGCGCTAAATAGCTAAATAGCTAAAGAAGACTGTGAAGTGAATAGGATACTATTTAATCACATCTTCATGGCACTAAATGGAGAGGTGCCATAAAGGTCACTAAACGCACAATTCTTGCGGATTAAGCTCACATCTTCGACCCCTAGGACTTGTGAGTCCGGCAAATATCTTTTTACAAGAATTGTGGCAATCTAAACTGGATTAAGATGCTGCATTTCCAATGGAAATGTACACCAAAAGGCTGCACTTCAGGACAAAACTTCAACATCTAAACAGCCTCTAAATACCAAGGCATGTATTACTGCCATCCGCAACTGATATCCAGCTTCATTGTTTTTCAGATTACTCACAAGGGGCGTATAGAGCGGCTTTTTACATATGATTAGCAAACCAAAATGGAGAAATTAAAGTGCATCTGGTCTGTTCAACATTTAGAGTTGCACCAATAAAACAACTGACGATCCCTGATTAGAACTTTGTGCTGCAAAATTAATTGTACAACTAGCCAATATGGTCAAAAAAAGTCTACCACTCTAAATCCACAAATTAACGTACTGGACTGACTCTCAAATTGTCTTAGCTTGGATAAACACCCAATAACCATAACAAGCCTTTGTCGCCAATCGTATCTCGTTCATAAACGAAGAAACCAAGAAAGGGCAATGGAAGTACATCAATACAGAAATAAATCCAGCTGATTTATTATCTCGGGTATTATTTCCCGACCAATTTCTCAAGACCTTTTCTTGGTTCAAAGGACCTCCATTCCTTTATCCATCTCAACCAAAATGGTCAGTGCAATCATCGCTAACGAAAAGCGAACATCTTCCAGAAGTAAAAGCGATAAAAATAGTCTTAGTAACCACAAGCAAGAAGACCGTTGAAAAAATTAAGGCGAATAACAGCATACATCGTACGTTTCATCAGCAATCTAAAAAGAGCGAAGGCCTATCGAATAAAGGAGACCGTTATCTTCGCACCAGAATTAAAGACAACCAATATAATCATAGCCAAATACATTAAAGAAACTACATTCTCAAACGATATTAAGGCACTTAAAAAATTTGGACAAGTACCTCCATTCATCGACAATAGAGGTGTTGTACGTGTTGGTGGTCGATTGGAGGGTTTTAACTTGTCATACGATGCAAAAAACCAGATCATTTCGCCCAGCTCACATGTATTTACAAAATTATTTATGACACGCATTACTAGCTTTCGCAAGGCAAGACTATTGGATAGTGAGAGGAAAACAACTCGCTCAAACAATCGTACACAACTGCATACGTTGTTTTAAGGCAAAGCCAAAAAGTATTGAGCAATTTATGGGACAGCTACCGCTTGAGCGAGTACAACCTTCAAGACTATTAACCAACGTAGGAGTCAACTTCCTGGGTCCAAACGTTCTTAACAAATCAATGTCCTCAATTAAGGAGCAATTCGTTTTAGTGAATAATAAAGGTCAAAGAGCTTAACTACGCAACAATCGAAGCAATAGCGTTTAACTACATTGCAATATATATATCTCAAATAATGGGCATACTAATACCTATTAAGGAAGAATCAGCTCCCTACTTCTATCACCAAGCCAACTACTAAAAAAAATCGACAACATACATAAGCACATACAACCCACCTTAACTCTGCCGGGATATAACGAGCACAATCTACCTAAATTTTATGAGCTACTTAGAGTTAAAACGCGAGTAAACACATCCGCGATTCTATTTCTCGTCAAACTACCACTATTAAGTAGTCAAGTGTTCCAGCTTATTTCACTTTAGGTCCAACATAGTGATTCCTTCATATTCATTTAGACATCGACAGCATTTATGGCCATAAGCCCGTATCGAGACCAATATTTTCCATTATATCACGATGAGTATAAGGAATGCTTCCAAACCGACGATGATAAATACCTGTGTAAGCAACGACATCTTATCTTCAACACACACTCGACGGAACATCAGTGGGATATTTATCTACTAAACCACGAGAAAAGCAGTTATCAGCGCGATGCCTGTTTAAAACATCAAGACCAGGGAAAATGTGGATCCAATTACATAACCCAAACCATTAGATTTTTGCGTTTAAAGAAGAAGAAATGCTTTCTATAGTCTCTGGCGCTAATATTTCGAATACCAAACTTAATGGAGTTGGACTACTAAAATTAGCTTCGAATTGCGTCATTAAGCAACCGACAATGACGATTAATGCCCATAATTTTTACTTAACGAATTCTACTTTATCCTTTGTGCCAGCCTTAAATTTAACCCAGCTTTTGAAGAACTCTATACCAGAAATATCTCATGAAACATCTAAGACTAAGGACTTCCTGATCCGCGGCGACGAAGACCTGGCATCTATCTGAAAGGAAAATGCTGTCTTAAGACCTAAACATCGAAACCTATCACTCATCATGATGTGCACCAATACTCCACTAGCAACCTGTCACTTTTTGCCGTACTTATCCTGATCGTGATCCATAAAAAAAGAACAAGGAAACAAGGATGTCCAAGTCAAGAATTTATCTTTGAGCTCCAAGACCTCAAGGCCGGGGAGGATGTTTAAACCTTAGTTTTATTTTAAGTATTTTTCTTGTAAGTCTCACATTTTCCCGTTTCCTTTCTTTACACACATACTGTAAATAGCGATGACTTTTGTCCATATCATCCGTTCCCACACTCCGTTCTGCTGGATAATCAATTTTACCAACCATAGTTTCTGTTCCCACCGAATATTCCGACGCTCAATGGGGCAAAACGGCCTCAAAACTGGAAACAATTCAAAAAATGAGGTGAGAAAAATGGTAATATTTTTCATGTTTCCCTTTAGATAACATGTCATTGCATCGAATTATCACTCATTTAAGTAATTTGCATGCTTTCCCACTTTTTGGTAGGCATTTAAGTCACAGTTTTATTACGATTGCGAACGTGATGTGCAAAAGTGAAAAAAAAGTGTTAGTTTCAAAATACTGTAGTTTTGTTTAAAATTAAGATAGAACATTGCCAAGACATGGAATCGAAAGCTTCAGGTATGTAGTTTAATATTCTAATCAGCAGCAAACCATGTATGTGCCTGTTTTAAGTTGTTTTAATTAAAAATGGAAGTGTGTTCCAGAAACTAACATTTTTATATTTTTTCAAGAACCTTAAGCTTAAAGTAGGTTTCTACATCGTTGCACATCGAGATATTTGCATTTCTTTTACTTGTTGACTATTAGATTCAAAAGATCGGCTGCGCATACTTTCGTCTTTTTTTTTAATAAATAAAAAAAAATGCCCTTTTTGGTTGGTTTTTTATGAATTTATTAAATGTTAACATTTTGCTCTAGGTTCGAACTCAAGTGATTTATTTTTGTCTCGTATGGAGTTATTCGACATTATGAACGATTCTGGACGGGCAACATTGGAGGAGAAAATAGAATTCTTGAAATTGGACCTACAGGAACGCACTAATTGTCCTCCGGATAAGATGGTCGCATTAAATCACACACTTTCCCAGTTTGTCTCAAGATTCTAAGAAAAATGGTTCAGATCAGATCGCAAAGCAGCACGATTCAAGAATATTAACGAAAATTGGTTACAAACATCAATTCGTTTTAGGCAATACAATACAATCCCATACAAAAGACGACATCGGAAAGCGGACTTTGAAGAATGTAGTGATAGATCAAAATGATATAAAACGGCTGATATGCGAAAAGATTTTTCCTCTATGGAATTAGGGTTTGCTGTGAAGGTAAGCCTGAGAGCCGCGGGTCATGCACCGTCCTCTAAACTGCTAGGACACGTATTGCGTTCACCTAAAAGGGCAACTAGATGCAAAAAAGCTTATAAAGCACGGGAAACAAAACAAAAAGTAGGGATGTTAGGAGAAGAGACCCTTTCGACACTCGTAGAAGCAAAATTAACGAGACATTAATACAATGTCATTAGAAGCAAAGATCCTGAAAGGTTTCATATAAAGTCATTCAAAATGTAAAAATGTTATCCAGAAGGAATCAAAGTATCTTCGTTTTCCGCTGAAGTCTCTCTTCAGGCACTTATGAACACCACTGAACGCTTGATAAAATCTCAAAAATGTTTAATCTCGGAATTTAATAACAATCAACTAAACAAATAAGAGTTGTTATCAATATAAACAAAAATATGTTGGAATGGAAGCAAATGGTTCTAGTGTTTTTATTATTTCTATAGTACCATTGCACCTGTTTATTGACAACTTGGATAAAAAAGAAATTGTGTGCCAAAATACGCGGCCCTCTTCTACGAGGTATTGTCGTCCTTTAAATATATGTTTCGTAAAAAAAATCGGCAGAACTATCAATTTTCGAAAAGATGCATATTGATGAACACATACAGAAATTAAAGCCTTCTTTATTGCACGTTGATGGCAAAACTGTTAGCGTTACTCACAAACTGTTCTTCACTATGGTGGATAGAAAGTGTGTAACACATTAGCCAATAATACCTCCACTCAACGTTGCTTTATCTACGGTACAAGCTCTAAAGAATTCAATGATATAGAGAAGCGTTCTATCAAAACCTCATAAACTCGATACTTTAGAGTTTGATTTATCATTTAGTTTTAATGACTGTTACATGTTGGATATAAACTGCTAATCAAAAAGTGGCAAGCCAGAAATTACGACAAAAAATTAGTGGCAGAAAGCAAAGCTAGAATACAAAATAAATGCAAATATCAAAGGGGGCTTAATGTTGATCAACAGTGTTTGGCAACACTGCTCGAAAATTTTTTTGTTGATAAAATATAAATTAAGGAATTTCATACAATTTTAGTGGCAATTTCAAGCGGATATGAAATAAACATTGAAATTAATACCGCCAAACACTTTGTAAGCATCTATCCTTTTTTTTTTTTTTTTGTTGCCTCCCACTGTGCACAAACTCCTAATACATGGATCAGATGTAATATCCACTACTCTTGTTCCTATCCTGAAGAAGCTCAGGAGGCGAGAAATAAAAATTTTAAGAAATATCGCGAAAATTACTCCAGAAAATGTTTCCGGAAGAGGACTAATCAAGATGTTTTTAATTTGATGTTGATTACATCTGATCCACTAATTACAAGTCTGAGAAAATTTCGAAAAAAAAAATTAAATCATTTCCGAAAGATGTTTTTAATTTAATTATTTGGGCAGGTGAAGGTGATGCATCTGATGGCAAATTTGAGAGCGACGGTGATTCTTCATATGATGAATCAATTTTTTAATTTCGCTGTAAAAATATTGAAACCAATTGAAAAACAATATGATGCACTTTATGTATTCTTTATTACGTCTTTATATATGTATATAAGTTAGAAAAAAAATGTTAAACAATTGTAATTTTATTTAAATTTTTCGATTTATGTGTTCTTAAATAAATATATAGTTTATTTCTTAATTTAAACGTAAAAAATAAAAAATTTAAAACTTAAAATGAGTTTATTTACCACTAATAGGTGATATCTAACGATTTCAAAAAGTTTCAATTCCAGCATAGGAATTGTTTCCAGTTTTGAGGCCGTTTTACCCCTGTGCGACGTATGGGTTTTGTTCACACCTGCAATATCAAATATAAGAACTAATTTTTTTTTTATAAAATCACTCGCAATCCAAATTCCAAACGTGTTGTTTGAATTGAGGCCAAAAGAGATCTTCCAACGTAAGTAGATGCAAAATTAAGAGTCGAACAATGAAAACTAGTGACAAAAATAAAAAGAAAAGAGAAAGAAAAGGAAAACAGAATATTGAAGATAAAAAAAAAAAGAGAAGAATAGTGAAGAAGAAGGAAAGATGCATTGCTTTCCAAATTCTTTCATTAGTGCGAGTTGGATTTGAGATCATTCTATTTCTGACATTCTTCTGCCCTGGTATAAGAATTCTCTTATAAGCTAATGGTAGGTAAGAACGTTCGTTCATGCTATAAATACAATAAATATACTTTCTATAGAAGAATTGATATAAATACCAGGTATATCAGTATAAGGTGAGCCTCTTTGGTTGCTATGACACCTATCAATAATATTTAGTATACATCAAGTCATTGAGCAAACAACATATTATTTTTTCATCGTGTTAAAAATGTCGAATTTTGTACCAGAAAATTTTGTTTTAATTTGAAGGAAAGTGCTGCAGAGTCGCATCGAATACTTTTCGAGGCATATGGTGATCATATTCTATCAGAATCAACATGCAAAGGATGGTTTCAATGTTTCAGAGATACCGATTTTGATGTGAGAAATGAAGAACGTGGAGGACCACCAAAAAAGTTTGAAGACGCTGAATTGCAAACAATATTGGATGAAGATGACACTTTGAGTCAAAAATAGATGGCAGAAATACTAAATGTTGCACAACAAACAATTTCTGACCATTTAACAGATTTATTTTCAGAAACCTAAACGGAAAAAATCATGGGTTAATCCGGGACAACCCTCAACTCCGACTGCAAAACCAGATCGATTCGGCAAGAAGACAATGCTATGTGTCTGGTTGGACCAGAAAGGTGTGGTGTACTACGAGCTCTTAAAACCTGGTAAAACCGTTAATACAGATCGCTACTGACCAATTTGAACCATGCATTGATCGAAAAACGACCAGAATTGACCAGAAGACACGGCAAAGTAATTTTGCTCCATGACAATGCACCTGCACACAAAGCAAAACTGGTTCAGGATACAACCAGGCTGGGAGCTGATACCCCACCCGCCGTATTCACCAGACTTGGCTCCTTCCGACTACCATTTGTTTTTATCGATGGGAAACGCATTAGCTGAGCAGCACTTCGAATCCTACGAACAAGTCGAAAATTGGGTGACTTTTTGGTTTGCTTCAAAAGACGAACAGTTTTATTGGCGTGGAATCCATAATTTGCCTGAAAGATGGGAAAAATGTGTAGCTAGCAATGACCAATACTTTGAATAAAATGTTTTCTACTTTCCTATTAAAAATAAATGTTTTATTTTCACAAAAAACTTTATACCGGTACACCTGGTATAATAGATTATTGGGCCATCGCACACGGGAACATATCTTCGGCAGACAACCGGTTTTGTGAGCAAGGGGACTTAAATCTGCAGTAAGAAGTGGCAGTAAATCTTTCCCCAGTAGAGTACGGCGGTAGAACATGCAGAAAATTCATAAATACACAACGATATTTTACATCAGCACACCGTAATGGTGTTAATCAAGTAATAAAATCGCTTATTTATATAATTTTTTAGCAGTCCATTAACAAAATGTGGGAAATTCATAAAGGTTATATTGGCCGTTCATCGGAGAAAAAAACAAAAAGTCTTTTTGGATGGTGAAGTATCGAAGTATTTTATTCTCTGGAATTCATTATAAGTTACAGAATTTATAATTAAAGTAAACTAATAAAGCGAGTTACAATTTTGTGTGTCCTCTTTTCCTACGAACACCATCACAAATGCGAGATAAAAAACGGCCGACTCTAAATGATGAGGCCAAATGGGTGCGAAGTTTCCAATATTTTTGAAGATAAATTATAAATTCATCGCGTTCAGGTTCTTAAGCAAGAAGGACATTACAAGAAAAAACTTTAATCCAGTGCAATTTATGTGTGTGTAAATCCCAGGCCCCATGAATCGACGTCATCGCGATTTATCAACAGCTTAGCTAGCATACATGCACACTGCTGTCACAAACTAAAACGATGTTGTTTACTGCCAGAGGATCGACTGGCTCATACCACTTTGTACCCCGGCATAGATCAGGTGGGTATTTTTTCTATCTACTATCTTTTTTAGAAGCGGTGCTGTACCTTGCGCCACTGCTTTCTGGTTACTTTTAAATCTTCGTCCCTAGGCTGAGGTAGCTCTTGTGAGTTCGGAACATCTAAAAGAAAATGATAAGGGGTTATCGGTTCATCAGTGGTTGTGTCTTACGGACTATAAGTCAGAGGTCGAGCGTTACCTATGTTTTCAGCCTCACACATTAAACTATAAGGGCAGGGCTCTTGTAAATGCTTGTGGTGCAAGGCCTATCCCATAGCTCGCTTAACGCTTCGTACCAAATGCTCTCAATATCCTCCTGCATAAGAGTTTAGCGGGCAATTGAAAATCCATTCGATGTTCAAGTTCGCAAGAGCGTCCGAAATGAGACCGTGATCAAATTGTTGAAGTTGCCGTTTAAGTTATTTATCCGCCTTTAAAGCGGAGATGATACTGCCATCTATTCAAATTATGCCATTATCATCCAAATACGGGCTCAACTTCCGTATACTGCTGTTGGAATCCACTAATATTTTTTCTTTCAACTGTTCGCACTCCTCCTCATACACCACTATCTGGACGCTACGACATATAGTAAGTTCCACGTTTAAGAATTTGTATGTCTTCAGTCCGCCGTCTTCTCTCGAACTTTGTACTTTCGCACAGTTCTTTCGAAACCGTAGTATCCAGCCAATGACCTATTTTAATCGTTTGTAACACGAAAAGCTTGCAAATAAATCGTTGTTAATAAAGAGGAAAATCGCTCTGATTCGACGTTTCTGCTGCGTTCCTGAAACGTGCTCCATTTCTGGACATTCCGACTCTTTATCCTTCAGAAATTCTGACCCACTAAGCCAAACGATTCACGCCTCAACGCGCGTGCCAAAATCCGCGTTAAGGATGCCTGGTAGCCACTTCCATTCCTCGATCTGGCTGCTACCCAAGCTCCCGCTTACGCGATGAGCCACGTAGGGTTTATATCGTCGATGATCTGAGTTCCACATATTACTCTTATCGGAGTAGTATGTAGTAGTATTTTTAATTTTAATTTACGTAGATGGCATGGGTTTTGCCAGATATTTCCTTATCCCACACTAGTCGTTCACGCCAAACAGATAGAAGAGCCAATTTAGCGATCAAAGAATGCTAACTGCAGAGCAAATGGGTCAAAAACTGACATAGAGATGGCCAGCATCTTAAGTTTTGTCGGTCTCTTACTACCTAAAAGCAGAAGTGGGTCGATTTTCCCGAAGGCCACCATGAATTTGAAATTATCCCTGATTATATCCCAATGTAAACCAAGTATTTTACCATAATTCCCAAAGTTTGCCTTGTTCAAATTTGAGATTAAATATCTCGGATCCGGCTCACTCAGTTTCTGAGCAATTTCTTTCGAATTTGATAAAAAATGCTTGAGTTTAAACCCCCCCTTGTTTTTGAAACCAAATAATCTTCGTAGCAATGCTTTCCAAGAAAGGCAATGGACAAAATCATCACGTAATGATTATTTATTATCATTAATCTAATCTTATCATTAAACTAATCTATCTATCTCGAAATTCTTCTGCATTCCTACTCATCACAAACTGTGCCGAGCATACTCTTACATTGGTTCTTTAACGGCATTGAGTTCAGAGAAGTTCGCCTCAGCAGCGGCACCGTACACTAAATGCAGCTTTCAAATTTTTTCCGGTTAACTACACTTAAGCGCGGTAAGTACGTTTTCTCTTTTCCGCCGCATTGGAGGCACTTAATTTTCTTCGGTAGTCCTTCCTTTCATACTCGCCCATGAATCGAGAATATTTGCGGGGAAGGTCTTCGTTTTGTTGAAACTTCCTTTCCAGTGCGAAAAACATTTTCTCAGCAATACCTCTATTCGACGGTAAACAAACATCGTCGCTTTTCAACAGAACCCCCGTCTCGAAATACATAGCCACACGTTTCGTTATATTTTCTCGCATTTGTTTCGCTCCAAACAATTTTCCAATTTGTCTTGACAACCAAACTGCGCAAAATGCATTGGATTTCTGAGGATCGAATGCCTTTCGATGCTACCATCAATAACAGACCTTTTCAGCCATCGGCAATAGCTCTACGCGAAACTCCCAAATGAATATTATCAAGACCGATTAGTATTTCCGGTGTTGCAGCTGCCTATTCATCTAATTGAAGGCTTTACAGCAAACGGTACTTTATTCGCAGCCCGCTAATGCTCAGGGTTTTGTTTAAGCAGTCGTTAATCCGTAACTGTTCTTACGTTCCTCATCTCGAATATTTTGTTACCTGGCATCCCAGAAATTATTTAGATTAAGCATTCTGGATTGCTCTGTTACGATATTACTAGAGAACCATTGCATAGTTAAAGTCTCTTCAGGTGCTTTTAGTATAAGGCGATCCGCTAAGTTCTTGTTTATTAATGAGATTGATAAGCTCTCGTCAATGAATGCAAAGCTCTTTACCACAAGCCTATTCGCATACAATTTTACTGGAAGGATTTTAAAAAGTAGATCTTTATTCGAAAAATGAGAGTCGTCCCTGTAAGTTATTGTTGAGGACCAACGATTTTAAATAGTGCCTTGTCTTGTGTGCCATGCAAAATCTTTTGTTAAAAAAAAAACGCGTTGGTTTATCTCGTTTGGTTGGGATTTATACTAGTGGTTTGCTTACATCAGTGCAAGGTAATCTTACTTCATTAGCCAGCTCCTGCAGGCATTCATTAAAATATAATTCGGTTGGTATTGAACGAATGTTACAAGCGTATCGTCTAGCCTACTTTCGAGAGGCAGCTTAAGTAATAATTCGTCCACAAATGATGATCACACTTCGTGGCCTTCAAAAAGTGACGACAGGTTTTGCGCCTTTGTAACGAACGGCAATATCATTACTAAACTATTCATTGAAATATGGGAAATACTTCGGAGCTTGATAATTAGGCTCTTTACGAGCATCTCAGGTCTTCTAAACTATGTCTTGAGTATTCGTTCAATGTTGCTACTATGAATAAGCAAACACTCAATTGCTTCCTTAGCACTGCCCTTTATTGACTTCTGTAGCCGCATTAGATTTTGTTGACGAGTGTAATCATACTGCTCTGTCGTAATTTCAAAGGATTCGAGAAACATGGGACAATCCTCAGATTCACCATCAAACTCAGGGAGATCGTACAGCTTTTTTCCATGCTCCAGCCTGATATTAGACAATGTGCGGCTCAAGTCACTCAATGCAGCTGCTAGCATCCCCAAGTCGCTACTGTTACCCACGGTACCGCTATTAACTTCATCGTTACTACCACTGCCTCCCGTCCACAACTATGGCAACACAATTGTTTTATGTCATCCTTTTTTTTCATTTCAGCTTATAATTCGCTTAGTTGCTGCATTATCAACTGTAACTTGACTTCGATTAATGAATTCTGGACCAAAACCTCATGCTCCTCTTGGTTATTGTTATCTTCGTTCCGCGTATGCACAACTGCTGCAGCCGCCGTTTGCGATCTTCTATCTGGCATTCTCTGTTTTTTTCAAAATAACATAAAATAAGATGTTATATTTATATATAGTCTTATTACTTAGACACCTAATCTGTTGCTCACAGCTATTAGCTTGCAACTCTCCAATTAGCAATTAGAAGTTCTATCCAGACTCACTGGACTTTGCAATTTAAGTTATGCTAAGTAAGCAATAAATTGGTATAAATACTAGGTGGGATGAAAAGTAACCTCCTTGACCGCCAGAATGCGCTGCTACTGCAAAAAAGGTTATGGTGCCTTTAAGTCCGTTCATATTTAAGCAGACATGGGAAATTTCAGTGCGATACTGTCTTTAGTTTAGTTTTGACAGCTTCGTGTTGGCATCATGTTGAGTATGGACAAAAACGATTTTCGTTCTCTCATAAAACATTATTTTTTGAGAGACAAAACGGCGAAGGAAACAAAAGAAAAGTTGGATAAATATTATGGGGCTACTGCTCCGTCAGATTACACCGTCAAATATTGGTGTCGAGAGTTTCGTGGTGGCCGCAACTGACGGAAAGTGAAGGTGCGCGAACTAGCAGATACCACAAAGATTAGTACTGAGCGCACACGCCAGGGCAATATTCTGCATTATTGGGCTTAGTCCTTTTCAGACGGCGCAATAAATTTGTCTCATCGAGGATCTGTTGAACAGAAATATTCGTATGACCTTGTAATCGATTATTATGTTTTCGCGCAAACATTTTAATTACGTTCTGAACGTTTTCGATTCCTTAGTCTCTGTGAATATCATCGTTTCTAATGTACCACGGTGCATTAACAATACCTCGAAGAACTTTGTTTTGGAATGTCTGTAATACATTAATGTTACTATTTTTAGTACAACCCCAAAGTTGAACACCATATGTCCAGATCGGTTTTAGCACTTGCTTGCATAACAGCAGTTTGTTCTCTAAGCTAAGCTTGGAATACTTTCCAATAAGCCAGTAAATATCTCTATATTTAATTTCAAGCTCTTCACGTTTTAATGACGTGTGCTCTCCATTTTAGTTTAACGTCGAGTGTCATACCGAGATATTTGGCCTTGTCCGCGTAAGGAATTTGTACTGCGTTGATAAACACCGGTGGATTCTCAATTTTCTTAAGAGTGAAGTTTACGTGGACAGACTTGTTTTCATTAAGCGCGATTCGCCAAGTCTTTGTCCAATTGTTAATCCGTGTAAGGGCACGTTGCAACTTGGCAGTTACTTCTTCGACTGTTTTAGCCGTTGCCAAAATGGCAGTGTCATTAGCAAATGTGGCTAGGACAGTGTCGTCCGTTTGCGGTATATCACGGGTAAAAAGCAAATATAGCAGAGGGCCAAGTACACTTCATTGCGGCACCCCCGCCTTTATTGTCTTAAAAGTGGAATATTCGTTTCCGTGTCTCACACGAAAGAGTCGGACTTCCAGATATGAACCTAAAATATAAGACAATTGCTGGGGTAGGGCTTGTCGGTTTAAGACGATTAAGAAGGATTCGCTCGAAGACCTTCGATGTAATCGGGAGAAGCGATATTGGTCTATATGACTTGACTTCAGTCAGCGGTTTACCGGGTTTCGGAACCATATTAACTTCGGCTACTTTCCACTGGTGCGGTACGTGCTCTAATCTAATGCTGGCATTTATAAGATAGAGCAGCTTTGGCAAACCTTTTTTCGGCAACGCTTTAAGTATCTCTCCCGTTATTAAGTCATATCCCTGGGCTTTATTGGGCTTAAGCGTGTCTATAACTTGTCTAAGTTCCCTAAGTGTAAACTTTTCTACTGGAAAGTTTGTCGTCACGTCTAGCGTATTGACATTCTCAGGAAGCACCCGCCCATCGAATGGTTTAAACGTTTCTGCAAGATGGTCGGCGAAAACATTAGCTTTTTCCTTATCTTCTTTCGCCCAGTCATCCTGGTTTCTTCTTATTGGCGCCACGTGTATTTGAGGCTTTCGAACACTTTTAACGGCTCTCCATATGGAGTAGTTGGTATCCTTTGTCGCTGTGAGTCTTTCAAGGTAGTTATTAATACCTTGATTATTGAAGTCCTTGATCGATTTTTTCAACAAGTTGCAGAGCCTATTGAAGGACGTTTTATCTTGTGGTGTCCGGGTTTCATGCCACTTTTTCCGCGCTTTTCGTTTCGTCCTTATCATTTCTCTGATTTCCGGTGGATATCTTATGCCGACTTTGGGAACTTTGTTCGATTCGCGGGGAGTGTTCTTCCAGGCCGCTTGCTGTATGACTTCAACGAAACGTTCAACTTCTTTTTCAAGTTGATACGGCGTTCTAAGTGCTACTTTCAACTCAGTATTGTCTACAACGTCTATTCGGAAATCTTCCCAGTGAGGATTGCTGTTAGTTAATCTGGGTGGTTTTTGTTTCTTAACCAAGGATTCGCACAGTGAGAGGATAACTAGAGAATGATCGGAGGAAAGATCGAAGCCCTCTTCAACTTTGACGTAACTAGCGTTTACTCCTTTTCCGATAAAGAAGTCTATTAGATCGGGTGTTTTGGCGACATCCGAGGGCCAATATATCGGCTTGCCTGTTGAGTAAAAATAGCAACCACATTCCATACCAGCCCTGTAAAGAGTTTTGACTTTTTGAGAGATACATCTTGAGCCCCAAAAGGTGTGCTTCGCGTTAAAGTCGCCACCAATAATGAAGATTGGTCCAAGAGAGTTGAATAGGTCAATAAATTCTTGTTTTTCTATATTGCAGCGCGATTGGCAATAGATTGAGGATATATTAAAAGAGTAATTTTTATTTTTAGCGCTCACCACGGTCATTTGAAATTTGTCAAGTTCAATTATTGCTTCCAAAGTATGTTCAATGCAGTCTATTATGAATAGGGATGACCCGCCTCTTGCGTTTCCCGATGGATGATGAGCGTGGTAGTCGCGGTAACCTTTTAGTTCCACGCGCGATTCTGTTGCCAGGTGAGTTTCAGAAATTAAACATATGTCAATTACTTTTCCTGCATGAAAATATTTAGTTCATCAAGCCTTTTCTGTAGCCCGTTGGCATTCCACGCAAGTATATTGAGCTTCTTTGACATAATTAGTTATAGAAATTGGCTTCGAACTTAAGAAGCCGTTCAACTATTATCTTATTTATTTTAGTCTGTTCATCTTGTCTCTCGAGAATTACTGATAACACATTTGAGGCAGGATCCGGTGATGTACAGTTAGTCATATTAACTCGCGCCGCTATTTGCGCGTAAGTTTTTCCACTTTCCACTTGCGCATTGTTATTTTTGACGTTGTTGTTATTGGTGATTTTAGCGTTTGTCACCATTACCTTATTTAAAGGCTTTGGAGTAGGACCGCTGTTGTTATTTCTCATTCTAGCTGTCCCTGCGTTTTTCAAAGGCTTCGTTTTTGATTGATCTCGTAGCTTTTGCAACTCCTTCGCGACTTCGCAGCCTCGATAATTAGCTGGATGTTTTCTCTTGCAGTTAATGCATATCGCTGGAGACTCTTTCGCGGCATTGCACTCTCGAGTCAGATGTTTGCCAGCGCATTTTACACAGCAAGGTTCCTTCTGGCAGTAGGCCTGAGTATGGCTGAATCCCTGGCAACGTGTACATTGGGGAATCAGCCTAGAGTTTTTCCGCGGAGGTTCAATTTTGACAACAAGTCCCAAAATTGAATTTATGAAATAAATATTTTCTAGGCTTTCGCTTTTGTTGAAAGTTAGCCTAAAGAGGGGAAGACCGCGTCTTGGGGTCGCCCTCTCGATTTCAACATTGCGCTGTTTTTGCGCAAGTATATTAACTGCGTCGATTATCTTAAAATCTCTATTTTTAAGGTCATGTACGATGTTTTCTTTAAGGCAAGAGGGATGCAATCCTCCAGCTACAACGCGTATGGGTCTTTCCGTTTTATTTTCGTAGGTATGCCATTGAATCTTCTCGGCATTTAATTTTTGCGAAAGCGAACGGTAGTTATCTGGGTTAAGGACATTAATAGTCCATGTATCATTATTGCGAGATCTTACTTTATAATCGGTTGTGCACAGTGATTTCAGGATTATGTGCAACTTGTTGTAGTCCGAGATTCCAAAAACGTTTAACGTTAAACGTCTTTTTTTGGGTTGCTTTGTTGCCTTATCGACCTCAGCAGTGTTAAAGCTGGCTTGCTTCTTTGTTTGTTCAATATCAGGCGGGGAAGTACCTTTGCGCTTCTTACCTGGCTTTTTTTTAAGTATCCAGTCAGTTTCGCGGATTAGCTCTTTTTGTCCGTGTGAAAACTCGAGTTTTCGGGGCGGTCAAGTAGCGAAACAGACTAAGATTCAGATTTAGATTGCGGTTTAATGGCATCTAGTTGCTTTTTTAGTTCGGCATAGAGCAATTCCATATTTTGGAGTCTGGCGCGGAGATCAGAATTTTCGCGTTCGAGATTTTGCAGCTTATTTGGTGTAATACTTTTGCCCTGAGCTACCGACTGTGTTTGGTCTTTGCTTTCGCATGATTTTCCTAGCGATCCGCGTGCTGGAGATCTCGTGACCCTTGAGCAATTTTTAAAGGGGTGCTGGTTTATATTTTTATTATTTTGAATATTATTTGAACTCATTTTAGTTCCCACGAGTAGCGGAGAAAGGGTAGTCCGTCTGTCCAGAGATCCGCATTAGACAGATAAGGCAGGCTGATCCGGAAGTCGCCTAGTATCCGGATGCTCCGTTAGAGATTGAGCTATTTTTATACTGGGCCCCCAACCTGGTCGATTCTGGCACGGTTCGCTTAACACCTTAATCCGGCCCAGTGGATTTTAGTCGCCTCTTACGACAGGCATGCCTTACCTCGGGTATATTCTAACCCCTAACTCGAGGGGCATATGAAAAAATTATTCTGCCGCTGGGTGCCGCGCATACTTACTCCTGATCGAAAACACGAACGCGGGAGCACTTCGAAAGAGTGTTTGGAGTTGGTGGTGCAGAATCGGGCGGACTTTTGGCGTCGATTGGTAACTGTTGATGAAATTTAGATCAACTATTACATACCAGAGAACAGAATGAGTATCCGGCAATATACTGAAGCCGGCACGAGTGCTCCGAAGCGGCCGAGGGAGGCTCGATATGTCGTAAAGTTTATGGCGTCGGTTTTCTGGGATTGTCATGGCATACTCTTCGTGGACTACCTCGAAAAAGGAGAAACCATCAACAGCGAGTATTACTGTGCATTATTGGAGCGATTGAAGGCCGAAATCGCTGCAAAACGGCCTCACATTAAGCGAAAAAAATTTTTGTTTTTGCAAGGCAATGCACTGGCGCACAAGAGCATTGTAACCACGGCTAAAATCTATGACTATGGCTCCAATTGCTGTCGCATCCATTATATTCGATCGATTTGGCTCCCTCCTATTCAAATAATAACCAAAAATTTTCCTTTTGCTTTGCAATGTTTTTTTTTTGCTTTGTTTTTACTTGTTACTTTTGACGTTGCAAACACATTTTACAAAAAAGTGTTTCTGTGAGGACTGGGAATAAAATTCTCCCTCTGAGAGAAAATTTGTTAAAAAGTACGCGAGCGGATTACAAACTAGAGAATTAAAAGAACAAGTTTTAATGTAGCATTTTTATTCAAAATCTTTAGGACGGAGATTATTTGAGCCTAGACACGTCAGAATGAGTTCTTCCGATAATCTATCCTTGTATTGTCTATCTTTTTGCCATTTGTAGATGCCAGAAGGTGTATGGGAAGCACTTTCATTTAATCTGTCTGCTTTTCAATATATTGTATATTGTCTGTAAACACTTTCTACAAACATTTTTCTATTTCAAACTTTCATTGTCAACTAATCTTTTATTTATGTTATATCCTACTTATTTTTGCAGAACGAAATTAAAAAAAAAAAATCCATTTTGAAATAATAACAAACGCAATGAGAGTTTCAAATAAAAAAGAGCAGTTTGACAGTTTTTACAAATTTGCCCAAACAAATTTCTTGCACTAAAGTGGACGAAATAAGGTAAATTCGCTCTCTTCTACGAAAAACTACGAAAAATATGAGTACGCGGACTGATTTTGGACTATTTCTCGTAGATTTTCGTAGTTTTTCCCAGTTTTGGACAGTACGCGAACAGACCTAAAATGCCTGACCTAACTCATGTGATGATTTTTTTATAAATATTTATTTATTGTTTTTTAAAACCCAGTACTATTTAAGCACTATATTGAGCCTAAAACCAATTTTTTTTATGATGAGCATGCGCGGCAGCCAGATTAAAATTAAATGGTTCGATGTACTGATAAGCAATAATAGTTAGGCGGGCGTTACCCTTAAAGAGTTGAAAGCCGGGATGATACTGTCAATTTTGATGGAGCATTTAGGATGAAGGTAGCAAAAAAACAATACATCTTAGCAAACACTAGGTTGATCATGTGTCATATGTCATTTCTCTAGGTAATTGACGTATTGTCTGGTAGTCTTAATTTGTTAGGTTTATATTTAAACCCCCGTCCAGCGTAAATCGCTGTAGCTTTGACAATCTTTGGCAATTGAAATGATTGAAAAAAGTATCATATTTTGTTTTGACCCCTACCAATAATATTCAGTAGGCATATAAAAGGTTGTTTCAACCTTTTTTGCATCAAATTGTGACTGGCGATGAAAAACGGATTTATTTAGATAACCCTAAATGCCACTGACCAGATGTGGTCATTTGGGCCGATAAATATTCTATATATTTAGCCCAGGTCAGAACGGTTGTAGTATTCCCTACATAACTTGACGAAACCTAGGCATTTCACAGAATTTTTACTGACGTCGAATATGTAAATATTCCACATAGATGACACACTGATATATCAGTTAGTTTAGTTAGTTTTAAATGCATTTTATTATCTTAATCATTAACCCTTACATACTAACAAAAAATGCTAAAATTCTAGCTTAAAATTACTTAACAATCTTATACTAACTTACTGGCCCCACACAGGCACTCTAAACTACTCTAAATTCTTATATCTATGCCTTTCGACTTTATTTGCATTTTACTTAGGAATATTTATTTTGTATACTTAAAGCTAAGAAAAAAAATTTTGACAAAAACTTAGCATATGGATTTAATTTTTTATAAAAACTTAATATATAACTTAAAATAAAACTTAGTCTACCTAACCTACATACACAATACACATACATAGATATTATACACAATTATATACATATATTAGTATATACAAAGGTATAAACTAATATATGTATATATTTCTTAAGTGCAAACCTAAACCTATGTAAGCTGGCCATCGCTATTCACAGAGCAAATAGATTGGTCAGCTCTGCCTCATTAGAGAGGCTGGTCCGTAATTGATGGAAACGATGACAACGAAACATCTTCTCCATCATTCAACCACCAGAAATGCTGGTGCTGCCGAACGACATCCCTATTATCGCGATTCCCCACCGCCCTACTGAACCTAAAACGATCCACACTACCGTGTGCGACGTCTCTGTTGTAGTTGAGTCGCCTGTCCCCAGCTTTCCGAGCGACATGGAAGATTAACGGGACCGCTGATCTATCCTGGATCAACCCTATCTGATCTAGGCAGAGGAATGCTTCCGGTGGAACGAAGCAGTCAGAGCGTACACTCTCGTGGTAACGGTAATTGGGATAGTAAGCCCCAGATATCAGGTTATTCGTCGAGGCCATTGGTCTTGCAATGTGCCTTCGAGTCATCTTAATTACGAAGTTGTCCACTCGTATTAGGTTCGCTTTGTTGTAAAGGACCTCATTACGATAAAATTTTTTGTACTCCGACTCTGGTGTTCTATACAAGCATAGGCAAGCCCTAAGGCAAGCCCTCTCAAACACCCGAATCTTTTCCATTAAGCTTTCTCGCACATTGAACCACACGGGACACCCAAATACCAACATGGGCCTGATAAGAGGCTGTCCGCGTTGTCCAATGATCGAGAACTTTCGCCAATTTTTTCTGGTATTTCTAGAGGCTCTAGACAATGGCGTCCTATAGAGAATGGTTTCCGACTTCTGAAAGTTGATTTTCAACTTCCAGTCATCGCAAAATCGTCTTATCTTATCGAAGTCACGCTGCAAGAGTGTATTAATGACCTCGATTTTCTGACCTGTTCTGTACGCTATCAAGTCGTCTGTGTACGCAATAGTATGGGGAAGTGAACTTATCAAGTCGCTTGTATAAATGTTGAACAGGATCGGCTAATTGACCGCGCCTTGCTGAAGACCATTTTTAATTTGAAATATTCCAACAGAAGTCACATCACCATTCTTCACGATGAACTGTCTGTTGGTTAGCATATTATAAAGAATATACAAGAGTGGTTTACTGATCCCCAGCCTAGTCAGCTTATAGAAAAGACCCTCTAACCATACGTTGTCGAAGGCCTTCTCCAAGTCAAAAAGGCAGGCACCAGTACATTGGTTTTTGCCTTTATTCCATTGGATATCGGACACCAGTTTAGATGCGGCATGTGAGATATCATGTCCCGCCTTAAAACCGAATTGATTATCTGGAACTATATATGTGCATTATTCATTGCATTATTAAACAGGGTGGTGTAAATGTATACCGCTTCTAGAGGAAGATGTCGAAGCAAGATGTTCGGAATATCATCGGTCCCCACTGATTTCTTAACCCTGATTATGTCGAAGATCTCATGGAGCTCTTCCTTCGAAATGAACGGGGGTAGGTCACCCTCTCTGGTAATGACATTATTTGCCATATTATCGTCGCTGAACCGGGTGAAACCAGAGCCCTCGCATCGCCAGTTCTCTACTTCATTTCGAATTTAGAAGTCGTGCACCAAGACGCGATTGTCCAGGTTATAATTAGGGCCAATAGTATCAGTGGCCTTGTATATTTCTTGGAAAATCGCCAATATGGCCTCAACCTTCTCCTATGGATCCTCGATCACAAAGAAGTCATCATCATCAGCGGTTTCATTTGGATCAATACCTGCTGTTGTCAGTAACCGTCCGTTGTTTGTTGTCCGGGCTATTTTAAGGCACTGAAGGTCGTTTTGATTTTTTCTCCGAAATAGTTTATTTATTTGGGGGAACATATTCGGGTTGCTGGTGTTTACAGCCCGAACCCTGTTGTTCCAATACAAACTTACAGAAATTCTGTAATTCTCTTTTATTAACGTTTGAATATTTTTAATCGACACCTTCAGTGTCCTAATTTCCGGGTCCTGTCTGTCAGTTAATTGTCTGTACAAGTTTTTGGGTCTTGACAGAAGTCTACTTTTCTGTCGGTGCAGTGCGTCAATAGTAGGATTGCGGAACAGGTCTTCGTTAGTCGTACGTCGACACCGCGGTATTATAGCGTTCATAGTTTGTTAAATTATCTTGTCCATTTGTTTTAGGTAATTGTTGATCTCCTGACAAATTCCTATTAGACGGTGGGTGGAGCGTATTCGAGGAGAGCGCACTTGTCATGGTTGCGGAGAAGCGTGTCCATCGAGTCATACGGTAGTTGTAAGAATATCTTTGGACAAACTCCTCCAATTCCGAAATTTCGTTGGGAACTGTAATTTCGGTGCTAAAACCGCAATGGTCACTGTCATACACGAATGTGCGCAGACAGTTTAGCGTTTGTAAATTCGTACCTGTCAGTCGCATACGTTCGTCATACAGCAGTAGATCCAGATAAGACCCGCCTCTGTTAAACGACGGGTTATCCGTCGCTTTAAGACCGAGTCTGTACATGACATCGTGATGACCCCACCGATCGAGTAGTAGGTTCCCTCTAGTATTTGGTAAATTATTTCCCCAATCTGTGTCTAGCGTTGAAGTCCCCGCCGATAACAAAATAATTCTCCCCCGATTCCAGCCTCAGAAGTCGAAAAAGCGTGTCGAGCTCTGTAATAAATAAAGTGGATTGTGGAGCCTCAGGTGCATAAACAGAAGCCAAGTACAGGCGCTTTCCACTGCGGAGCGGGATATAAATGACGACTGCCTCTTATACCCGGAACCTACGCAACACTCCCTTGTATACTCTGCGAAATTTTATACCTTGTTTAATGAAGATCGCGACACCGCCTCCACGTTTGAATCGTGGCCGGTTTCTTGTTGTAACAATATAATTATTGTACTCCAGTTTGTGCTTATCGGTTAGCTTGATTTCACTAGCGAAAAGCACATCAAGAGTTTGATCTTGTAGCAATTTAAACATGGCGGCTCTTCGTTCGATGCTAATCAGTGAATTAAAATTCTCCGCAAGGACCTTTAAAGTTTGCTCCTCCATGTGCGTACCCATTACGACATGTGTTGCGGTAGTTCCGGCAGCAGCGCGTAGATCTGGTCCACCCGCTTGGCCTGTTCTTGCACCTGCTTTTGCAGCTGAGCTATCTGCCCTTGGATTGCGAGCAAGACGGCCAGCATCTTATGTGCAGCTTCCGTTGTTCTCGGCATTGGCGCCGGAGAAGCAACAGTCGCTTGCTGTACCGTAGCCCCCTTAGGAAATTTGGGACGTGACGGCTGGTGTTTGAAACCTTAGAGGTGAACGTTTGACCTCCACCTTCTGCTGCTGAGCCAGTTTTGATTTTTTAATGTCAGCGTACTTAGGACAACCCCGATAGTTTGCGGTGTGTCCCACGTTCCCACATAACACGCACGAGAGCTGCGTTCTATCGGACGTTCCGTCCCTGCGCAGAGCACACTCCTCTGAACTGTGGTTCTTTGCGCACTTAACGCTCGAGGCTGCATTTGGAAGTTCGACGCGGCGTGCCCGAACCTCTGGCAGCGAACGCATTGTATAACACCTTCGCTCCTTTTTAATTTTTTCCGGTGAACCACCTGGTAGTCTAGGACTTTGATACTGCTTAGACTATCCAGATGGCTTTCGGGACTGAGCTGCACCAGGAAGAACGGCAGACTCCGTTTCTCCCGCCTAGCTCTAGCTGTGGTAAATGGCTTTACCCCACAAACTTAATTCCTTCGCACTCCTTCTCTTTGAGCAGTGCCAGGATCTCCTCAGGATCAGAAGGCTGTTCCAACCCCTTCAGCAGCATCGATTGCCACTTTTCACACTTCGGTGTGAATGAGTAGTGCTCCGTCGTCGTTTCCTTTAGGAGCTCTTTCACTTTCGCGTAGCCCTCCACTGTATTACAGTGGATGGCATGGCGATCGTTCCCAAACCTCTTATTATTAAAATTATCACCAATGACCAGCCTACACAGGTCCTTGGTAGCATTTACCTCCAATTTATAGGTGTTGATAGGAGGCACCTTCTCCTTCTTCTTCTACTGCTGCTGCTGTTTTTGCTGTTGCCGTTCTTGTGGCTGCTGCTGTTTTAGCTGTTGCTGGTGTTGTGACCACTCTTGTTGTTGCTGGTGGTTCTTAACCTTTTGTTGTTGTAGCACTTTATTTGTTTAGTGTTGTTGTTGTTTCTGCTTTGAGCATGCTGCTGTTGTTGGGATTGCTCTAGCTCTTCCCTCTTCCTTCTTCCCATTTGCTTTTCTTTTATGGCCAGCACTCTTTGTTGTAGCATTTTTATGCTACTACTTATGGCCTTCATATCTTCCTCTTCATCGTCAGATTCGCTTGCGGCCAATGAAGCGAAGGTGTTCCCTTCCCTCACTCCGCCAAGCAGCTTTACAGTGGTCGTTGTTAGCTTATTTATACTTATTTTTATTTATAAAAATAATAAAGAAAAAAAAAGCTGTCTGCCGACTACTCGGAGTCTAACCCACAACTTTCGCAGTCTCAACCGAACACACTACCGCTGCGCTAATTGGAGCCTTAATCCAATTTGTTTAATTTTTTTACGTAAGCGTCACTTCTCACTTACAAGTCGAAACAAGTTTAAACTCCGCGGAGGTCTTTGAACGACTCACTGATATATCATACTTATCAAGAATGGAAACTTTTCATTTTCAGCTATGCAAGTGCCACTCATGGGTAATAGCTGTGTGTTTAATTTCGCTTTAATGAAAAGAGACAGAATTGTGTTTTGGAAGCATTAAATTTTACTCGGTTGACGGTTCCCGATTCATGCTTAATGATCTAAAGACGAGAAGCAGGGACGTGAATGTTGTTGAAGTTAATTACCAATTATGAATATTAAAAGGACTGTCGGAAACTGAACAGAATGCTGAAGTACACAGCAGACTTGAAACTGTTTAAGGCAACTTATATTAAATGTTCCGATTAGAAATGTTGAATCTAATGACCCCAAATGCACACATTCCGACCAATGAAAAAGATTTCGAAATTTGTCAAATGCCTTTAAAATATCAAATGGATTTGTGATATTTTGATTTCACGATTGGAATGGCGGATGAAGTAAAATTTCTTATATTTTTCTAATTTTTTTACTAGCTTTGGGACACAGTAACAGCCTTTGTCTTAATTTTTTTGTCATATTTTAATTTCACATGTTTAAGAAAGCCCTAATTATCATTCCCATCTTTTTCGATGTTCCCCACTTCTCACATCCTTTTAACTTCAGGAGTCGTATTACGCTTTTCTTTTGATTAGATTTTCTTCGCCCAATTAAGATTTAAGCTTATCATTCCGATGAAAATAGCATTTGTGATCATATTAAGAGCAATATTCACGCTATAATCGATGTTACATATATATATAATATATAATATATATATAAATATATAAACATACAATACCAAAATAAATAATGTTCAATAGTTTTTTCGAGCAAACACTTTTTGGGTAGTCTGAGAGTGCAACGAAAATATTTCTTTAAGTTTTTCGTGTGGTTAGAAAAACTCAGCTTGGAGTCAATAATGAGTTCTATGTATCTAATCTCTTCTAAAATTCTCAATAAGAAAACAATTCTCAATTTTCAAGAGAGGGTACAAGAAAAATTTGAAGAATTTTGCTGCTGAAAAACAAGTGCAACCTGACAGTTGAAATCGTTGACAATCAGATTCATAACAATATAGCTCAACGTGGGGGCCAGTTTCAGGTGATAAACCAAAAAACAAAATTTTAGTTTTAGAGCTGATAATTAGTTTATGTTCGGTAAACAAGATTCTAAATATAAGTATTAAGGTCTCAGTTTATTGCAGCAGCCAAGTTCAAAACACTTTCCTTGCCGTATACACATCCTATGTCATACGCGAAGGCAGTAAGTGATCCTTTAAAATTCCGTTCAAAAAGTGAAGTATTGTTAACGAGAAACAAAATGGTCCCAAAAGAACCCTGGGGTAGTCCCAAACTCAAAATTTGAATATCACTCTTGGTTTCTTCAAATTTTACTCTTTGAGTTCTATTTGTAAGATAGAATTTAAACCAATTTAAACTAAAGCCACGAAATCCAGACTGTCGTGGTCGACCATGTCAAAAGCTTTCGTTATATCCACAAATAACACAGCAGTGAAATTTTTACCATCAATACATGAAAAAACGTTAGAGAAAAAGCGTAGAAAGGCATGCTCAGTAGATTTATCTTGTTGAAAACCAAACTGTAGCGAACTGAAAAACTTGGTAACTTTCAGGAAAGCCAATAATTTCTTCTTTATAACTTTTTCAAATACTTTGCTAAAAATAAGAAGTAAAATTGGTCTATAGTTGCATAGATCCTCTTCTGAGAATTTTTTATATAGTGGAACCACTTAAGCGCATTTCAGGGCTTCAGGAAAAGTTCCTCAGAAAAGGTTACAGTTAGATGATTGTTAGCACATCAACTAAAAAACATCTGATATTTTTCAAAATGTTATTTAAGATACCATCGTAACCGCTAGAATTTCAATATTTAAGGGAACCAATAGTCTTAAGTACTTCTGAAGCAGTACCAATTCACCAATATAATCAGAAAACGAACAACGGCAATCCAATGGAGTTAATGCTGTAGGTAAATTGCAACTTACAGATGAAAAGTATCTATTAAAAGCAATTTAATAGTTTATCGGTGACAAGTTTCATCCTAGGAGAAGACTGGTTCAAAATGTTATCGATCACGATCTTTAAATTGCCTTTAGCATGAAAAAACCGACTTTGATAATAATTATCAAGGCAATTAGGTATTTCTTTTTTAAGTTGAGAACATATTTTTTTAAGCTTAATTTTTAACCTTTGGTTGTTAGGATTTTGTAATAATTTTAATCTCAACTTATTTTTTAACTTCACATTTTTAAGAAGAGAATTTGTAATCCAAGGCTTAAGCCTTTTCGAAGTTTTTTTCAAAGGCGCATTAGAGGTGCACATAGAAATATGTTTACAAAAGGAATCAATAAAGAGAGAATAAGAAAGAGATGCTTCATTTTCTTCGTTAGCATCATCCCAAGACTTATAAAGAAGTGAGACGGGATGAGTTACAAGGATGTTGTTTCTCTGGAATCTCAAAACAACTCGGAATTATGTACATATTCGTATATCGAAATCGGTCGCAAAAATGATATCATTATGAGAATACAGGGATACAATTCTATGTATTGAGTCAAATAGCGCATCCCACAGGTTAAAAGTCGAGTTGCTGATAACTTGAGGTTTCTGAAATTAAAGCAGAAGTAAATAATTTGCACACGGAGATTAAAAAGAAGTTGCATTCTAGATTGGGACACACATATCATTGCGGGTTCGCAATGAATATAAAATAATCGGGCCCTTATCAGGCCCATGTTGGTATTTGGGTGTCCCGTGTGGTTCAATGTGCGAGCAAGCCTGATGGAAAAGATTCGGGTGTTTGAGAAGGCTTGCCTTTGCTTGTACAGAACACCAGAGTCGGAGTACAAAAAATTTTATCGTAATGAGGTCCTTTACAAAAGAGCGAACCTAATACGAGTGGACAACTTCGTAATTAAGCTGACTCGAAGGCACATTGCAAGAGCAATGGCCTCGACGAATAACCTGATATCTGGGGCCTACTATCCTAATTACCGTTACCACGAGAGTGTGCGCTCTGACGGCTTCGTTCCACCGGAAGCATTCCTCTACCTAGATCAGATAGGGTTGATCCAGGATAGGTCAGCGGTCCCGTTAATCTTCCATGTCGCTCGGAAAGCTGGGGACAGACGACTCAACTACAACACGGCACGGATCGTCTCAGGTTCAGTAGGGTGGTTGGGAATCGCGATAAGAGGGATGTCGTTCAGCAGCACCAGCATTTCTGGTGGTTGAATGATAGAGAAGATGTTTCGTCGTCGTTTCCGTCAACTACGTACCAGCCTCACTAATGAGGCAGAGCTGACCAATCTATTTGCTCTGTGAATAGCGATGGCCAGCTTGCATAGGTTTAGGTTAGCATTTAAGAAATATATACATATATTAGTATATACCTTTGTATATACTAATATATGTATATAATTGTGTATATTATCTATGTGTGTAGATTAAGGTTTATTTTAAGTTAGATATTAAGTTTTTATAAAGTATAGCCTTAAGTATAGAAAATAAATATTCCTAAGTAAAATGCAAATAAAGTCGAAAGACATAGATATAAGAATTTAGAGTAGCTTAGAGTGCCTGTGTGGGCCAGTAAGTTAGTATAAGATTGTTAAGTAATTTTAAGCTAGCATTTAAGCATTTTCTGTTAGTATGTAATGGTTTATGATTAAATAGTTAAGTCTTCTCGTATTCAAATACAGGCGACGCTAATAGCATTTTAAGCGGTTATCACACTGCTGCTTCCCTAAAGTTGTTCGTCCCGAACAACTTCGTCATTCATTGTTCCTTTGAAATGACACATTCTATCCACATGTACCACCTTCATTTTTTCTCCATCCCCACGCTGGATACGGTAGACAATGTCATTAATGGGTATTATCACCTTGCATGGACCTTTCCTAAAATTAGGGATTTCGTTTCGATGTGTCGATCCCAGTTCTGCTGGCAGTTGCCGACGTCCTTAGACAGATGCTCATTCAATTTCCTATTGAATCGCTCGAGCATTCTATCAGATTAAGGGTGTAGGGCCGTTATTCTTGTCTTTCTTATTCTCAGATATTGGCACACTCCTTGGAAGGCTTTTAATTCAAAGTTTTGTCCTTGTTCCGAGTAAAGCTCCGTTGGGACTCCAAATCTGCTCACTCTGTTGTTGACTAACTATTCTGCTACAGTGGCCGCCTTCCGGCCACTTACTGAAGTAATCAATGACCACGAGGGTCTACCGATTATCATAAAGGTTTCGAGAAACGGCCCAACGATGTCGATGGCTACTCGTTCGAATGGTGCTCCGATATTATATTGTTGCATTCGTCCCCTTGGCTTTACTTTTTGGCAGTTTTTTGGCACAATTACCTGCATAGGAAATGGTGTTCCATCTGCACCTTCTCATTTTATCTTCAGCAAACAATTAAGCACATAAATCGCGTTCCAATATGCCTTCAGAATTTGGCTCCGATCTCTTGCCAGCTTGGTTTACCTCGTGTTGTTTTCAGGCCAATATTAGTTCGATATCACTTTCACTATCTGCCGTTGTGAGAAACGGATTTAATCTGTACCCTAAACCTCTACTAGCTCAGTTCTAATCATTTGGATAGTGATCTGTTCTTTCGCTTCTTTACAGTTGCAGTTCACATTTGACTCTACACTGTCGACGAGAGAGAGAGAGAGCATCAGAACTTGAGTGGAATTTTCCCTTGCGGTATTGCACTTCAAAGTCCTAGGCCTGTAAAGACAGTTACGTGAGGCATAGGTGGAAATAAGAATATTCTTGAGGAGAGTTTGCTGAGATGAAACTCGAAGAGAGGTAGAATATCGTAAACTTCACAAAGCATCCTAGACATTTTCTCCAGGTGTCCTTTATTCGTTCTGTGAAGATTGATCCGGAAAAGATGCAATAGACCTAAGATTGCGTGGATTGGCGTTAAAAGAAATAAGTTGAAGTATGGAGGGACAATCGATATTACCAATTAAAATTCGAGTAGAGTAGAGTAGAGTAGAGTAGAGACGTTGAGTAGAGAGAACGTCTGCAACTTTTCGACATATAGAAGGGCGTTGTAAATTTATAAGTTTCAGCTGATCAGTGTAAGGTGGTAAGTTTTGGTTATCATCCCAGGGAAGACCATGTAAAGCAAACCGTAAAAACCTGCGTTGAACGGCTTCTATTCGGAGGATGTGAGTTCTGTAGTAGGGTGACCAAACTTGGCTAGCATATTCAAGAAGAGGCCTAACAAAGGTTATGTAAAAAGATTTGGTAGCATAAGGATTGGAAAACTTCTTAGACCAGACTCCATAGGCTTTTTTTTTTATTATACTATCAATGTGAAAACGGAAATTGAGTTCCTTATCGCAGATAACACCTAAATCACGCAACTCATCCACTAAGGGAACCGGTTTACGTAGGTTTAGTAAGGCGTTTACGGGTTTAAGTTATAGCCTGACACTTATTGACGTTAAGCTCAAGAAAACTCTTCTGACACCAAGTACAAAATCTGTCTAGATCTTGCTGCAGTAGTAGGCTGTCTGAGAAAGATGATATATATCTAAATATTTTCATATCATCTCTGTAAACAGATATGTATGAATTTTTAATGATACAAGCAAACATCATTAATGGTCAGAATAAATAATAAGGGACCAAGGTGGCTGCCTTGAGGGACACCATATGAGGCTTTAATTGGGTCAGAAAACATAGACCTAAATAGAACGTAGTAAAATCGTTCGTTTAAATAGGATTGAACCCAAGTTATAAAGTTTATTTGGAAACCAAGAGCCTTTAATTTTAGAAGGATTATGTCATGAGAAATTCTATCAAAGGCTTTGCTGAAATCGGTGGCAACTTTTTTTCCAGATTCCAGTGCACATAAAGTGCTTGATACGAATTCCGTTAAGTTCGTGGTCTCAAAAAGCTTAGGAATGCAGGACAGCTTAGCAATTGGTCGATAGTTGGAAATATCGTCTTTTCGACCTTTTTTATGTAGGGGAATATCCAGGTTGAGGGAAAAAATCCCTGGGTGATAGAAAGCTGAAAAAGAGCTGTAAGAGGTTGGGCTAGGTGCATTTCACATTTCTTTAAAAATATAGGGAGAAGATCATCAGGGCCAGCAGAATAATCATCTTTGAGGTTTATTATTTTATCTCTTACTTGCTCTAACTTGCTTGTTATAGACACCGGTTCTAAAGTTGTTTGTGGGCAGCTGTTTAAGTAGGAAAAGTAATAGTGGTCTGGCTCTTGGGAATTAAAACTAATAATAATTAAACTAAAAATTAAAACTGTAAGAATATTCATAGGAAACGGAATTAAAACCATTGTTATATGAAAGTGTAAGAGAAAGGGGAGGGTGTTAACTATCCCATGATTACTTTCTAAAACGACGCAGTTATCTGTATCAGTGGCGAAGACTAGGTCGAGTTGTCTGTCGATGTTATTGGTGACACCACCTAATTGATATAGACCAGAGTCAGTTAGGCAGTCGATGAAAAGATTTTTTTATCAGAGGTAGGATTTGTTGCAGTATAGGAGGACTGGTCAGTCTGAGTCCATAGAAGCTTAGGTAAATTAAAATTATCTAAAAAAATAAAAACGTTGTGGGGATCAGCAACACTAAAAATGCAGTCGATTGCATCAACAGCTAGCTGGCAACCTTGAATTGGTTGAGAGGGGCGAATATAGCAGCAACAAGTATATAGGTTGCAATTGCAAATAGGAATTCTAGCGCAAACGAATTCAAAGAATGTAGAGGACGATTTTTTAAAGGGTCTAGACTCGAGACGAGAGTGAATGGCTAGAACTACACCACTGCAATATAATTTCTCCTCTTTATCCAGACCATCGTCACGGTGTAAATCGAAGTCATGGGAAGATAATTCATTATTTTGAATATCAGGGGTGAGATTGGTTTCTGTGAGAGCAAAGATGTCGTAGGGCAGAATCTGCGCATTAAGATATATAGCAGAAATCTTAGTTCGTAATCCTCTTACGTTTTGATAATACAGGGACAGATATTTGGGAGGATTCGCAAAGAATTGAGTGATGGGTTACGAGCGATATTAGTTTTTGAAACTAGATTGTGTTTTCTGGAAGTGTAGTATGCTTTTGGAAATAACATGAGACGCAAAAGAAGAGAGATCACTAGCCACGTTATCAGGAGTCATATCTAATTGCTCATGAAAACGTATAAAAATTAGCCGCAGATCATTATGCTTAGTGGGAGGCCTTCTTGCAGAATGAAAACTATTGCATTGGTTTTCGTTATACCGTCGGTACAGACAGAGTCAGGCTTATCATGTAGTTAGGCGAGATATAAGCCAAAATTATCATAAAATCTGCGGTCTCTTAAACAAGGGAGAACAAATCGGCCATCTTCCCCAGAATCGATAAGGGGCTTGGTTAACTTTGCCTTTTGAGGGAGGGATTTAAAATATGGGAGCGAATAAATTTGGGGCACCTATGCCGTTTTTGTTTGAGTGGAATAAGTTGTTGAGTTTTGTAAATGACTGGGAGAAGGATCAAGATTGGAAGATACGCGGTTAGGAATTGCGTTGGACGCGGTGGAAGAACGTTTTGTAAATACGCGATTATCAGTATGAATTGAAGGAGGAGTGATGACAGGAAATGTCCCAACTTTAAAACTCCAATTTGCATCAGGAGCTTGTTTGTTAGGAGTTGGGTTTTTTTTTTAAGAGTTAGGCTTCGGTATAGGGTTAGACTTAAAATTAACATTGTTCTGTTTTCTACAAAAGATTAAGTGGATTTTGAGTTACTGGACTTAAAAGTGCGTAGACAATCACTTCTTGGAAAATGTCAGCCAACAAAAAAACATAAGAGGAGGCAATGGTGGCCAGGTGAATTTTTATGCGGGCCTTACCATATACCTAAGCCATTTCTTCCGTACCAGACCCCTTCCTATAATTGAGGCCGTAGCACTGGTGTCTATTATTGCCATCCATTTTTTCTTTCCACTGATTACTTCTACTAGATGGCTTTCATTGCATCGCTTTTTCCGGGGCATCCTTACTGCTTACTGTAGCTTCGAATGTGTAATTCTGATGAATGCGTCCTTTGCCATTTCATCGATAATTTCCTGGCCTGCGTATGATAAATGTGCCAGCCTAATCGCGTCTGCTTGGAGCTGCTGCAGTGTTTCTCTTCCTTGCTGCATTCGGCTTTCTAATCAGAATTTTTTTTTTTGTTTGCACACAGCAAATCCTATCCCATTTCTGGCACCAATGTAAAATATTTGTACAAATAATAGAACTTATTTCTTTCAATTCAATAATTTATTTAATACAGTTACACTTTACAATCCAATCAATTTTCTGAACCACTTTTGCTTTTATTTACCTTTTCCTTAAACCACAAGTAGCGAATAACTTGTAATTCACTCTTAAAATTCCACTATAGAAATGCTAATATTTACACTTCTTTGACATCTTTTGAGATATATCTCAGGGCTCTATACAAATTTCCTTTTGCTAGATTCTCTATTTTCCAATGGTTCAGTCTTCTGGTATTCAAATATGTAAATCTTCTGCATTTCATATACAATATAACGGGTGACCAGAAAACAATGACAGTTTTGCCAATTGTTATGTTTCAGCAGCTGTCAAAGCTAACAATGACATCCAGATGCCAAAATATTCAGTTAAGTTTTTCAAGATTTTACGCGTGCCGAACGTGCTGAAATTATTAAAGAATATTATTGAAACTCTAAGTCAGTTGTAAAAACCTAACGTGAATTTCGTCGTGAGGTCAGTCGTCATCATAGCTTCAGTGTACAGGCAAAGTTTGAGCTTGAGTACACTCTTTTGGATCTTAGCTACAAACCAGACACAGATTACTACAAAAGGGAAATAAAAAAGCTGCCGTAGCGACCAGCATCGAAGAAGACCCAGAAATGTCGATTCGGCGCCGATCAACTCAACTGGGCATCGTCGGCTTATTTTTTGGTTGGATTTGGGCATACATCCATATATGATTGTGCTGACGTAAGAATTGAAGCCGCACGACCATAGACAACACCACGATTCCGCTGATTGGACGTTGGAAATGTTGGCCGGAGATCCGAGATCTAGTCACAAACATTAGATGAAGCTGTTTACATTCAAACGGTTATAAAAATACCATATGGTATATTAAATAAATATCAACTGGGCAATTTATGAGTAACGCGTGAAATTTATATTGTCTTATTGGGAATTATTTTCTTTCTTTTTAACACTCAAGTGGGTATGAATACACTTGTAATACCTCAGTATGCCTTAAGTTTTTTTTTTGGAAAATGGGATAGAGGGAGAAAGAAAGATGTGGATCTTAGTGGAAGTTGTTTTGTTGTTGATTTCTGGTCAACTACTCATCTTCCTTGATTTGCGTTAACTGAAAAAATTAATGTCTTTCGAGCGGGGTTAGAATTCGAACACCGACCCTTCCAATTTGGAAGCCAGTCCACTACCACTTGAGCCACGGGAGTTAATTTTGTACACGGCATCCGCATGCTTTTCCTTGACTAACGATTTGTCATTTCGATCGAAATTATTCTATGCTCTATTGGTATGATATAATGCACGAGAGTTGCAAAAGGTTTTAGTTTTAGATTCTTTCACTTTCTTTCGTGCGGCGTTGAACTTGTTGACAAGGAACATCAAGAGCTCATTCAATGTGACAGATTAGATTTTGTATGCCATGCTGGGTTGGGGCAATTGAGAGAGTCTTCTTTCTCGTCGATCGGGCCAACAATGCTAAGATTCCATTCATGAGGCACTCGCTCTTCTGACCATATTTAAGAAATGAGTTTAGTGTATGCTCTTCACTAAGTCACTTCCAGATAATTTTAGGACCTCGGCCGGTAAATAGTCAGGCCAAGCAGCTTCGTTTTATTTAAGCTTAGATATTGCTATCCTTACTCCGTTTAAGTCAGGTGGACAAAACTATTAGCTGTCATCGTCTAAGCTTAATGATCTATTCCACCTGATGGCGAAATTTTTAGCTTCGTCGCCATTACGCCGTCTGCAGAAGTTTTTCTTTATTCTCAACACTATACCAGCTGTCATTCGTAACTCTTTCATTTACGTCGCTATCATTTTTCCTTTATATATATTTTGTGGAGCATGCAACATTGCGGTGCGTATGTTAAAGCTGTCCAAACGACTTTCGTATATATATAACAAACTCTTTAGTTTAAGCGGCACTTTTCTGTCACAAAATCTGTCACACCTGGTTCGGAAGAACGACAATGCTGATATTCGGTCTTTGCACGACTGATTCGTGACCCGTTATCTTCTAGCACCTTTCTCCATTTATTAAGAGTACATCGGGGAAAAGGAGACAAGTTGCTTTCCACCCTGTGGTGTACTCCAATTTAAATTTTGGTTATTTTTATTTTCGTTTTAACTTCATCGTACATATCGCGTTTTATATGTTTTTTAAGTCGATGAAAATGAAATGCTCAAGAAGTTTTGCAATTATTGTTCGTATTATTTATGTAGAGTCTTTGTTTTGAAGTACTGATATACTACCCTTTTACTTGCCGTCCGCTTGTCTACCGCTGAAATATTTAATCAACTACCGATCTTGTTTAATAAAAAGCGTATTTTATGGTACATCAATAGTTCGACCGTTTTATTTGCATGAGCTTAGTATTTACTCTCGCGCTGCGTTTCTCATTCCTAAACTGTTTCTCTTCTTTCAGTCTTCGTTTAAATCTGCACTGATGAAAGCATTTTCTATCTGGTCGTCTGGAAATGGTCGAGGAATATTTCTATTTGTGCATATTTCTCCGCTGTGCAGAACGAGTGTTCGGAGAGAGAGCGTATTCATATACTTTCACTTCCATTGTGTCGTTGTTCCGTACGAATTTAAATTAAAGGAGTTCAATTTTTATTGTGGGGAAAAGTAAGTTAAAAAACCCAACATTTATTTAATCTTCCGTTTGCTCGGTACTGGAACTCCATCTATTTATTTTGCAATAACTCAAATGCAGTGTTGCCATTTGTAACAGTCAAGGCAAAAAACAATGTTTATATCTAAGTGCATTATAATATTAATAATTAAATTGTGTCCACTTTCAACATGCACGGGCGTCTTTAACCTCCTGGTAGCCGTTTGCACGATGACGTTTCGGACTAAACCATCCCGGCCTGGTAATGGTTCGCATATCCTTGCCATTGCCTAGCTGGTTGGTAGGGAGTTTTCTCTCCTGAGGACCACCAATTGCCCAAACTTCAGATCCCCAGAAGTACTTAAAAATTAAAGTGATTAAAGGGATTAAAAATCCCTTTTAAGCTCCAACGAAAGCCGTTCCCTTGTCGCTTATTATTTTTTCGCATCTTCCTCGCCTTCCAATAAACCTATCATAAAACACTATAAAGGCCTTGGTAGACAAACCTGAAACAAGTTCAATATGCACTGCTCTTGTTTTTAAGTAGACGAATATTGCAACTCAACATTTTGTCCTATTTTTACTTTACGATCCACCAACCACATCCGATTCAAAAGGGCCAGCATAATCCACTCCTATGGTTAAAAAAGGTTTCCCAACCTGGAGTTTTTCTGATGGTAATTCCGCCATACAATTCCACATACAACCCACTTATGTATGTGATCCCTTAGTCCACTCCTTAATTTAAGTATCCAGTATTTTGCCTTATGTATTACATCATTACTTGAGCATAATCCATTAACAAATCCGCCAGTCTTGATCCATTAGCGATAATTACGGGATATTTCATCTCATAATCAATCTCTGACCTACCTAGTCTTCCACCAAATATTACCTATTGTAATATTCATGTTTATTTCTCCTAGTAAGATACTCCATAACTCCTTTTTTCCTCTAGAGTAGGTACAACTTCCTGTTGTACCGCTACCCTCCTAAATTTCCTTTTTAAATTTTTCCTCCTATTTATCCAAATTTTTATCAAAACGTAACTGAGAACTTAATCGCTCGATCCAACCTTCCATCGTATTACAAAAGTGGTACATTTGCTCATGTTCCTACAAGTCCAATATTTAAAGATTTCTTAATGTTGATACCGCATGTATCTTCATTTCATTTTGAATTTCCTCATTAATTCCTTCCATGATTTTGCTTTTCGGCCATTTCTCCTGATCTATCGTTATCCAACTGGGGCCATGCATCCACAAATCCTTATTTACCAACTCATTTGGTAAAATGCCTCTTGTCAATAAAACAGCTGGTTTCTCCGTTAGCCCTCTACCCTACCTAGTCATTGTCCCATTTCCATATTGTACTCGCAAAAAATAAAACCGCCATTTTTTGAAATTTCTCCTGTTCCTAGCCATCTATCAATTCTAAACTTTTCCAAATATATAATTGGATTCCAAAACTCCAACCATCGGTTCTCCAATTCAATCGGTGGTCTTTCATCCCAATCAATCCTCAATTTCCATAACTCCTGTATTAATATTTTTTCTATTATAACTAGTGATCGGAGATATATAGGTATCCATTTTGGTCAGAAAGCTGTACTACATTACTTACTATTCTCCTTTTTGTTATGACTCCTTTAAAATTGGGGTTTTTTACTACAAAGTAAATTTGTCCTTCTCAATCAACCATTTCGCCCTAAAATGGTTGTACCTTCCTCCTTAAAAAAATAACAGAGTTTTTTCTGCTTCTGAATTCATAGCTTCCACCCTGCCTTCCTAGCGGTTTAAATTAATGATCGAACAGCAATAAATGGTGATGCTGTCAACCCAAACCTGACAACTGTGAGCCATATTCCTTTAATTCTTCGTCCGCATTCTCCCTCCAAAATATCGTCTGTAAATTCCATTGTCTTTGCAAGTCTAACTTGGTTATCCGAATATCCGCGTATACTCGTATTGCGATTTTATGTCTTTTAAAACGCATTATAGTTTCATCCAAATCCTTTTGCAATTTAGGCCCAAGCATTTGCAAGTCATTGAACGAAAGTCCCTTACGCGTTCTACAACTCGCAAAAAAAATCTACAAAAAAATCCGATTTTCCTTAGGGATACAATGGTATATAATACACCTTCTCACCTTATCCTTTATTCTTTGTCGTATTGTAAATGACTCCCCATCGATACTTAGCGCATTTCTTGTCGTTGATAAAGTGGTGAGCTTGTACCCTTTTATCAAATTGTGACTCATCAGATTAGACTGAGAGCCTGTATCTAAAAAACCTCTTATAGGTCAAAAACTACACAGACCATTCTCCATTCGTACCATTATTGTCGGCATAAAACTCAGCTTCCCCTCTAAAGAAATATTAAACTTATCGCAATACTGTGTACATGATGTAACTCATCTTTCTTTATTTTTCTGCCCATAGACCAATCTAGATATGTTATTCTTCCTTTTCCTATTCCTAGTATTCTTTTCCTTACCCTTTATTAATTTCCCTTTATTTCCTAATAACATATTAATTCCCTCTTCCTCATTGGGTTCCTGCACAATCTTCATATTCTTCCCCAGCACGCTTAGTTAACTCTTCCTTTTATTGTTCAAATAATTTTTCCTCCTGACTGACTCTGCCCTCATTGTCAACACATGTTGCATCTCCTGTTTTACCCAGCAAAGCATGCTGTTATGCAGAGTACCCATTTGGCATTGTATATATTGGCATCTAATTGCGGTGCACGCTTCTTTTGTGTGCCCCTTCCTTAGGCACTTTGGGCATATTTTCCTCCTGGCTACAAAGTTCCTACGAGCATTAAAATTTAACGCCGTAAATTCCGGGCAATAATAGAGTGGATGCTTCTTGATACACTGCTTCGCACTGCTTCCTTATTGATTAAATTCCCCCACTCTCTGTGCGTGAAGATGCCCCCAATTCTTTCCGGAACGTTTTCCTGTGGTCCGTTCCTGAAGACCCCCTTGTCCCCGCACGGTTTTTCCAGATGCTTTACATATTTTCCAAGGCTCCTGCCTGTTTATGCAAAAATTCCAACATTTCAATCGGCTTTGAAAACTCCACTGATCATTGTAGTTCCCACTGCTCTCTAGTCTCCTGACCTAGGCGACCATGCAATCAGTGTATGAACACCATATCCCAATGTTCTACTGTTAATCCGAGCGCTTTCGGCTGACGGATCGTCTCGTGAGTTAAATTGGACATCATTTGTAGCTCATATGCTAATGCTCTCTCTCCCAATACCGGCAACATCTCAAATTTATGCCTATTGTCCCTGATAATTGGTATGGCTTGTCGTACAGTTGGTTCAGCCTTTCCCATGCCCCTTGATAGCTGTCTTTAGTTAAATGGCTTTCTCCTAAGGCCCTTGCCGCCTTGCCTGTCAGCGATTTCTTCAGATATGAATGTTTACATGCCATGGATATATCCGCTTTGTCGTGGATCGCCGCCCTAAGCCTGTCTCGAAACCCGAGCCATCAAATTCCCCCCAGGTATCTTTCACGTCGTGTTGTTGCATTGACGATGTCAGGCTTACATTTATCGGTCGGATCTCCGCCTGGAGTTCCTCCCCTTGCGACTAACGTGCCTCGTTCAATTTTCATTTTCCAGTTTAAAAAAAATTATGCTTTAACGAAATATTTTCGCCGCCTTGAAATTTTTCTCCTCTATAGCCTCCATAGCTCTTTCCAATTCTGTCACCTTGCTTGGTTCCATCTTCTGCACCAGCTCCAACAGTAATTCGTTGGCCTTGTCCCATAGCTGGACTAACCTATCTGCTCGAAGCTGTAATCCCTCAAAGAAGACACTTAATACTTCCGCCGATTTGGCAAATCCTGCAACAGGTGTTATTAACCTCTGTACGCTTTTAAATTGCTTCTCTCCTGGAAGCATTTCGTCGCACTCCTGTGCCTCGCCTTGAGGTATGCGTCTATGTTTCCTCCTCGTTGGTTCACTCCTGTGGCTATAAATAAAAACTAACAAACTATTTATCCCGTACATTTATATTTCATATTCAAATTTTACATCTTGACTTCCTAGCGTGTTCCCCCCCCTTATCTCCTGGGAAATAATTTTATTCTCTTGTACAAATTCCTGTCTTGTACAATATTCCTATTCCTCCCCTTCCCTCCTGGAAAATACTTTTATCCTCTTGTACAATATTGCTGTTTTGTACAATATTCCTATTCCTCCCCTTTCTTTCTGGAAAATAATTTTATGCCTTTGTACAATATTTTTGTTATGTGCTATTCCTATTCCTCCCCTTTTCTCCTGGAAAATAATTTTCCTTTTCCTTCTGGAAAATAATTTTATGCTTTTGTATAATTTTTCTTTTATGTACTATTCTTATTCCTCCCCTTTCCACTAAGAAATAATTTTATATATTCCTCCCCTTTCCTCCTGGAGAATAATTTCCTATTCCTCCCCTTTCCTCCTGGAAATAATTTTCCTTTTCACCCCTTTTCGCCTAGAAAATAATTTTGCTATTCCTCCTCTTTCCTCCTGAAAAATATTTTCCCCCCTTTCCGCCTGTAAATCATTTTATCTATTCCTCCCCTTTTCACCGGGAAAATAATTTTCCTATTCCTCCACTTTCCACCTAGAATATATTTTCCGATTCCTCCCCTTACACGTGTAAGGGTATATATAGTATATAGTTTTTGTGGTCCACACACTACCTTTGCTCCCACGAAAACACTCTTATGTATATTCCTTAAACATTTCTTATGTCCTGTTTGAGAAAAACTATTTACATACTTATATTTGTGTTTCTAACACGAAACACCTTTATCCTTAAAATTATCTCCGATCCTGTCTGAGAATGAAAATTTTCATTTTTATGTTTGTTTACCACAAAACAAAATCCTTTAGGGTTATCCCAACTTGTAATCTCTAACCCCAACTGTCTATGCAACCCATGTTTCTACCTGACAAGAGAAACAAAATAAAAAAGTAAAAATAACCATATCCCAATCTATTAACTTATACCCCATAAATACATTTCCATGTAAATTGAATAGTCGTCTGTGAAATACGCCCCGTATGCAGAAGCAACAAAATTGACAAAACATCCCTTACTAAAACTGGTTCCTTAGTATGCATGTCATAGCAAAATAAAATAAGTATACCCCTACACACCTAACCGGTTGCATGACACACATAGCCTTGCAAACTCGTTGCGTAAAATGAATAACAAAATAACCCCTAATTTCCTTCAGCTGTCGATCGCATTGTATGTATGTACGACCGACCCACTCAAACAAGATTCCTGTTGCTTATCAAACTGTTTATGCAGTATGCGTATCTATGTAAAAAGAAATAAAACTCCTGTTTTCTCCTCCAGTTATCGATCGTATTGTATGTACGAACGAAAAAACTGAAAAAAAAAAGCATGTTCTTATCAAACTGCTATGCAGTATGCGTATGTAAAACGGTTTAAAACTCATGTTTTCTTCTCCAGCTATCGATCGCATTGTAAGTACGAACGAAAAACCCGAAAAAAAAATTCCTGTCGCTTATCAAACTGCTTATGCAGTAAGCTATCGATCGCATTGTAAGTACGAACGAAAAACCCGAAAAAAAATCCTGTATTATTACTATATATGTATATTTTTTTTTCACATACTTCCTATTTTACCTTTTCTAATTATTTTTATTGCTCGAACTTTAGTTTATTATTATTTTTTTATTTTTTCCGCTACTGGCTACTACTTAAGATCACTTATTCAAAAAAAAACCCACCCCGAGTCAGAATGCCAGATGCAAAATACTTACTCGGCGATAGGCTGGGGTATTAAAAAACACTCCTGTATGTGTATATGCTATTTCCTCATACGATCTTGTTCCTACAGGTTCCATCCTTCCCTGTACTTATTCATTAATTCATTCTCCTCCTTTCCTCATGGGAAATAATTCTATCCTTTGAACAATGTTCCTGTTTTGCACACTATTCTTTACCTGTTAGTATTAATTTTAAGTTTTTTTTTTCTCGATAATCCGGCTCGCGAAGGACCATAATGTTCCGCACGAATTAAAATTAAACGAGTTCGACTTTTATTGACGGAACAAGATTGGGCTCTCTCAATATATTTATTTTGCAATAACTCAAATGGCAGTGCTGCCGTTTGTAACAGTCGTATTTTCGTCCTATTCTCCTTTCATCAGTGTGGCGGTAGTATGCGTAAATGTATTTCCGGCTTGGATACACGATTTTGGGAATTCTCATACGAAAATATTGGGTTGTTCAATAAGTTCTACAGTTTTTTAAGGTTAAACCTAAGTTAAACGTTCAGAAAATTAAAAATACAAGTATATTCATTTAAATCTATGTATGTATATTGTCCCATTCGCGCTTGATCCAATCCTCGAAACACTTTTTATATTCGGTTTTCGGTATGTCCATCAGTGCTTCCTGTAATTTTCCCACTATTTTCTCTCGGCTGCTGAAACGCAAAATCCACGAGTCTTCTGCCCACAATTCTGGTCTCTTTCGGCGAATTGCTTCACGCAAACGTCTCATAACGCCCAAGTAATACTCTTTGCTTACTGTCTGGCCTTCTGGCAAAAATTCATGATGCACTACATCGTTGTAATCCATGAAAACGTTGAGCATTGTCTTCTTTTTTTGACTGAAAACGACGTGGTTTTTTTTGGTCTTGGCTCATTTGGTGAACGCCATTCACTTACCTGATGTCTGGATTGCGTTTCATACTCATAAACCGACGCCTCGTCCCCATTAAAGATCCTTTTGATGAATGTGGGATCAGATTCAGCCTCTCAAATCACTTTTTTTTTTTTTTTTTGCGACGTTAGCACGGTCTCTTTTTTGCATGAAATTAAGGTCTTTTGGCACCAACTTTGCCGCTAAACGACGGAAACCCATCTTGGACGGATCAATAGGCAATGTTCAAGTCCTCCGCTATCTTTCAATGGTTAGTTTGCGGTTATTGACCAACATTTCTTTTACTTCATCAATGTTTTCATCGTTTTTCGATGTAGATGGTCTGCCACTGCGTTCATCATTTTCGATTGACTTACGACCACTTTTGAACCGCTCGTGCCACTAGTAAACGACCGTTTTCTTTAGAGAATCGTTACCTTTTGCATAGGTCAAGCTATGACGATGAAATTTAGAGGGAAAGTCAACATCCGATGTACCAACTTAACGAAAAATAAACAGAACACAAATCGGAACAAAGGGGGCGCCACACGGTGGTTATTATTATTATTATTATTATTTTTTTTTTCATATCAAGGTGGTAAAGGCTTATATTTAATCCATCAGATATTGACCGCCATGGTCAACGCTTTCCAACGTTTTGGAAGAGACATAATTCCTCTTTTGTTAAAGTCAGCAGACTTATGGAAGTTTTGCAAGTATGTTCTGATGTCATTTTCATGTGAATTGAACTGCCTTGCGTCCAAAGGCAGGTCTGCAAGGTCTGCAGAGTACGGTGAGCGCTGCACAACTTCCCAGCTACATGAATTTAGCTTTTGTTTTGTCACTAAAGCTGTGTGTGGTCTAGCGATGTCATAATGGAGAGCAGCGCCCTTCCTGTTCGTCAACTATGACCGTTTTTCTTCCACTGCTTGCTTCAAAGTATTAAGCTGAGAGCAATATTTACTGGCATCTATTTTCTGATTCCGTGGAAGAAACTCGAAGTAAAGGACACCTCGCCAGTCCCACTAAATGCTCAATTTGACCTTTTTTGGTCAAACCTTGTTTACCGACAGATTGCAGTGTTTCACCATTAGCGCACCATGAGCTCTTACGCTGAATGTTGCTGTAAACCACCCATTTTTCGGCTCCCCTAACCACTATTTTTAAGAAAGCCCTTAAGAGAGTTCCATCTCAACAAAGCTTCACAGACTATTGTAAGATCCATAATGAGTTTTTCACTGAATTCGTAAGGAACCCAAACATTCACCTTTTCCAACCTTCCAAGCCTTTTCAGTCTTTGAGGAACACAATTTCTCATAACAATGTAAAGGTCGACCCTCTCTATTGGAATCAAAAAGCAAAATTTCATAACGGTATATAGAGAGATTTTCTGAAACGATTTTCCGATTTAAAACACAAATTCTCATAACAATGTAAAGGACGACCCTCTCTATTGGAATCAACAAGAAAAATTTCATAACGGTATATAGAGGGATTTACTGAAACGATAAACCTTACTTCTAAGAAAAAAAAAAAAAAAAATACGCAGAACTTATTAAACAACCCTGATGATGCCTGAATATAATTTTTCCCCATTCAGTAAACAGGGAACGAATTTCGGCAATATTCTATAAGTTACAAACAGTAACCTATGTAATATATTTGATGTGGATATAAGTTAACAAAACTCTTTATTTGAAATCTGAATATAATAACACCTTATCAAATTCCGGTACGTGCACATAATCACGCGCAGTATTCATGTCTTCAAATTCCTTAATCCCATATTCATTCACACGATAAGACCACGATCTGCATTCATGCTGCTGACTTTGCGTCTGAAACCAACAGGTGAATATCAGATTCACATAATTTTCCCACATTCTTCTTTATCCCACACTTCCACTACATAGTTAAGCTAGTTGTTAAGTTTCAATATTGTTTCCTGTCAAGTTAGTCTTAAGTCTTAATGCCATATTCATCCACACGATAAGACCATGATCTGCATTCATGCTACTGATTTTGCGTCTGGAGCCAACAGGTAAATATCAGATTCACATAATTTTCCCACATTCTTCTTTATCCCACACTTCCGCCACATAGTTAAGCTAGTTGTTAAGTTAGTCTTAAGTCTTAATCCCATATTCATCCACACGATAAGACCACGATCTGCATTCATGCTGCTGATTTTGAGTCTGGAGCCAACAGGTGAATATCAGATTCACATAATTTTCCCATATTCTTCTTTATCCCACACTTCCGCCACATAGTTAAGTTAGTTGTTAAGTTTCATTATTGTTTGCTGTCAATTAAGTCTTAAGTGATCATTAAAAGAATAAAGAGGCTTCATCCAGAAAAAATAAAAAAATTATTTTTTTAAACAAAATCCTAAATAGAATTTTAATTGGCGCCCGAGCAGGGACCACAGGTAAAGTCTGTTCGGCGTCTTATTAAAATTAAAATAAGTTTCGTGGTTAAATACCGCCAAAAAGTCCTCAAGTAGCACGGGCGGTACACGTGTAATTCTCGCTGTAAAAATCTAAGAAACCTGTGGTTTCCCCCGCGTGTGTGGTGAAAAAAATAAGGGCCCCTGAGTAGTTTTCGGCGGCTAATCACTCGTCCGAAGAAGGAAAAGGAAGTGGAGATCCGCTAGCCGCACCACGAAACGCAACAAGCCAGCACCAAAAATATAAAAGTGAAACTAAAATCTTTAAAAATTAGAAATAAGAAGAAAAGTAAAACCGTTAATATTTAAGAATTTTAATATTTAAAAATATAAATAAAACCATATAAAAGTGAAATATTTTTTTTTTTCGAAAGAAAAAAGAGTAAAATATTTAATATCTTTGATAAATTATTGGGTATATAATTATTTTCGTGCGGTTTTTTTTTTTCAAAATTTGAACGTTTATTTAAGTAAAACATGTACAATAGTATTATTCAAAGTATCGCCCATTTGAAGCTATGACTTTTTCCCATCTTTCTGGCAATTTGTGGATCCCATCCCAAAAGAACTGCGCCAGCTTGGCAGCTAAGAATGAATCAAGCCAATTTTTGATATTCTGCTTTGATGTGAACCGTATTTCAGTGATGGCGTTCTGCATCGACCGGAACAAATGGTAGTCAGAAGGGGCAAGGTCTGGGCTATAAGGCGGGTGGGGTAAGACTTCCCATCCACTGTTTTCCAAATAGTTCTTAACCGAAATAGCAACGGGGGGCTGAGCGTTGTCATGATGGAAAATTATTGCCTCGTGTCTGGTCGCATATTCCAGGCGTTTTCCGGCTACTGCTCTCTTCAAACGGGTTAATTGTGTTCGGTAGCGTTGTCCATTGATGGTTTAAGCCGGTTTTAGCAGCTCATAGTACAGCACACCCATCTGATCCCACCAAATACAGAGCATTACCTTTGCGCCATGGATATTTGGCTTTGCCGTTGATTTGGCTGGTTGGCCGGGTTTCACATATGATTTTTGAGCTTGGGGTTGTCGTAATGGATCTAGTTTTCATCACCAGTAACAATCCGATGCAAAAATGACTTCCTTTTGTGGCGTTCCAGCAGCATTTCGGACATGCAAAACCGCCTTTCGACGTCTCTCGGCTTGAGTTCATGTGGAACCCAATTTCCTTGCTTTTGAATATATCCAGCTGCTTCTAAACGTTTTGAAATGGCTGCTTGAGTGACATCCAAAGATTCTGCGAGCTCTTCCTGTGTTTGGCAGCAATCTTCATAGAGCAATGCTTCCAGTTCTTCATCTTCAAACTTTTTTGGCTGCCCAGGACGTTCAACGTCCTTCCAAGCCAAAATCACCACTTTTAAATCGTGCAAACCACTTTAGGCACGTTCGTTCAGCTAGCGCATATTCACCATAATCTTCCATCAAAATACGATTACTTTCGGTAGCAGTTTTCTTCATGTTAAAGTAATGAAGAAGAACTCCCCTGAAAACACTTTTTCAGGCACAAAGTTCAACATATTTGAGTGAAAAAAAAAATTATTGTTATTTAAGCTTCAAATGAATGACATATACTGAAATGATATAATGAGTGGAATGGAAAATGAATGGAATAATAACAATGGAATAATACAAGTTACGCTACCTCTTAGCAAACCGCAATACAAAGTCGAACGTATGAGAGAAACAGTGAAAAAGATATAGTACAATATTTAAGAAGAGTGTTTCAAAGTTATTCATTTGTAAGTTTAAAATCAGTATTTAATACAAACATGCCTTTGTAAAGATCCGGAACTGAACTTCCGATTCCTTTCTCTTCAGAGGAGGAACAACCCGCAGCTAATAACAATCCCATTATACAAATAAACGACAGTGCAAGAGACTCTTTTCAATCCAGTTCTTCAACTAACAACTCTTCATGAGAAAATCAAAACACTGCAACCATTAGCAACTCACGGCAAAGTCCCCAGACACAACCAGATTCTGACGAAATGATTTCTTCTGTAGTTTTCCGAATTCTCGAAAACCAGGGACGAAACATGATTCAGAACATACTTAATCCTAGCGCAAATAGATTCACTGGCACAGACCAAATTATAAACCCTGAATATAGGAACAACTAAGTTGATTTAGACAGCATACCGGACGTAGTCCGATGTTTATGTAATTTTTCAGGGGACCCAAGAGAATTCAGCTCTTGGAAAAAAAAGCGTAGATCGCATTCTTCAGATATTTTGGAATTCTAAGTGTTATACGTAATAAAATTATTGGCAGCGCTGACGTTGCATTAGAATCTTATAACACGCCCTAAGATTGGGCCTGTATATCCCGATGCCTTGTGATGCACTCTCGAAAACCAAATGCAAGCTTTGGTACAGGGGCAAACTACCATCCAAGGGTTTTATCATATTGTGTATTTACACCTATCTTTGATTTTAAACAAGCTCTCATGCATGGGTATAAGTACCGAATCCATGGGTTTACTGACTCAAATATATAGAGATAAAGCACTGGACACCTTAATCCAAGAACTTAAAGGTGAATTACCTCGTTTGCTAGGAATCAGAGAACCAGCAGATTTGCCACAGGCTCTGCACCTATGCTTGAAACTCGAGAATCAGAGTTTCAGAGCTAATTTTTCCCAGTCAACACAAGTACTTAAAACACAATATTGAATTCCAATTCCACAAATGAGAAATATCAACACCCAACAGAGACAGGGAAACAACTTTAGACCGCCCTTTCATGCTAACTACTTACCCCAAGGACAGTTTAAGACCGAATATAATGCTAGGCCAACCCAAAGTTTTAATCCTACTAACCAAGCTCCAATGTACCCGAATCAATATAAAAATCAAAACTTCCAAAGAACCCAAATAAAAGGGTAACCTTTGACTCAAGGACTTTCTACACAGATAACGGGCTCTTCATTGCCTTATTTTGAGTACCGAATGAAGAGCGGCCAAATTATTAAATTTTTGATTGATACTGGATCTAACAAGTACTACATACAGCAATGTCTGGTAAATAAATCTATTCAAAACAAGCAATGCCACTCAGTTAGCAAAAGTGGCAGGAAGCATAAAGGTATCCCACCATACTTACGTCAATCCATTTAGACTTCCTAATTAAAAAATCAAATTCTTCCTACTCCCCACTCTAAAATCGTTTAGTGGAATTCTCGACATCATAGTCTCAAAGAACTTTCAGCAATTATCCACACAAGTGAGGACTGCATGACTATGCTAAATATGTTAGAATAAAGATCAGAATTAAATACCAAGCGTCACAGGACGTTAATACAATCAATGCCAGAACAGACCATATGACCATAAATCAAAAGAGTTCAATTAAGTCTCTTATTGCAAAAAATCCTCGTCTATTCGAAGAACCGAATGAAAAACTAACCTTTACAACCACCGTAAAAGGAGAGATTCGAACAAGCGATGACAACCCAGTTTATTCTCGATATTACCCATACCCGATGTCACTGAAAGAAGAGGTAGAAAGACAAATACAAGATCTGCTCAATGACGGGATAATAAAACCTTTACGGTCGCCGTATAATTCACCAGTTTGGATCGTCCCAAAAAAATTGGACGCATCCAAGAAGAAGTACCGGCTAGTCATCGATTATAGAAAACTAAACTCCGTAATTATAGCCGACCTGGTATCCAATTCCGGAAATAAATGAAGTTTTGTCACAACTTGGTAAAAACAAGTGGTTTACGTTCCTAGATTTGAAGAGCGGGTTTCATCAGATTCCCCTAAAGGAATCGAAAAAATCGCTTTCTCTATAAATAACGGCAAATATGAATTTACCCGTTTGCCTTTTGGGCTGAAAAACGCCCCTTCCATATTTCAGAGAGCTCTTGATGACATTCTTCGTGAGCATATAGGCAAGATATGCTTCGTCTACATTGACAATATAATTATATTTAGTCAAGATGAAGCAACTCACAGAGAAAATATTCGCAAGGTTTTTAAAACCCTTGAAGAAGCTAATATGAAAATTCAGCTTAGAAAATGTGAATTCTTCAAGCGCGAAGTTGAATTCCTGGGTTTCGTTATATTTTATGATGGTATTAAAACAAATCGAACTAAAGTGGAGTCAATTCTTAATTTTCCCAAACCTCGAACCTTAAAAGATCTTCGATCCTTTCTAGGATTAGCCGGCTATTACCACCGATTCATAAGGTACTATACAAAATTAGCCAAACCGCTCACCACTCTTTTAAGAGGAAAAAAGGGCAGAATTTCCAAAAAACATGTCAATAGTTCATCATTCAACATTCAAAACATCCAATAGTTCTTAGCGAAGATGCATTAAATTCATTGAGTAAAATAAAAAAATGCCATCGTTTCAAAAGAAACAATACTCACTTATCTCGATTTCACAAAAGAATTCCAGACGCGTCCAATTATGCCCTTGACGCGGTTCTTTCTCAGGGAGACAGACCGATCACTTTTATATTACGAACCTTGAATAAAGCGGAGGAACATTATGCCACAAATGAAAAGGAGATGTTGGCAATCATATGGTCCTTGAAAGCTTTACGCAATTACCTTTATGGTAGAGCCAAAGTCAGAATATACACCGACCACCAACCTCTGACTTACGCATTGAGCAACAAGAATAATAATGCCTGGCAAAACTAACATAGTTGCAGATGCGCTCTCCAGGCCAACATAAGATTATTTAGTTAATTCCATGTTAATACTACAACTCATAGTGATGAAAGCTCCTCTCACACACTAATTCAGATTGTCGAAGTTCCGATTAATGTTTTAAGAAACAAATTTTCCTGAATATAGGTAAGAATTCTGGACAAGAATTCCCCCGATACCATCGCCATATCATTACAGAAAAAGAGTATGTTACAATAAACAAAACCTTTTAGTTATCCCATCAAAACTCAGGAACGAGTAATGGGCTTGATACAAGAGCTATACCCACCTTATTTCAAAACTACTAAAATAATAATACTTCAGATGGAAGATGTATTAAATCAAATCGATCAAGAAGCAATTATAATAGAAACACATAATCGTGCACATAGAAATGCACAAGAAAATAGAGCTCAAATACTAGAAAAGTACTATTTCCCCCCCATGACCCATGACAAATAAGAAGGATAACAAAAGTCTGTTCAATCTGTAAACGCAATAAGTATAACATCACGACACCACCGTATAAAAGCGAAATAAACGGTCAAGTAGAACGCTTTCATTCAACCTTAATAGAGATAATGAGGTGCCTCCAGGAGAACGGAACTGACCGTAACTTTGAGGAACTACTCGAAAGAGCAGTTAATAAATACAACTATAGTATTCAATCTACTACAAACAAAAAACCCGTTGATCTCTTCCTTGGGCGTAATGTCAACTTTATCCCGGAAGATTATGGAAAAATTAGGAAGATCAACTTCGATAAACTAAAGACGAAACATGAAAAAGATGTTAATTATCAGAATACGAAAAAGCACAACTTTAAAGAGTATTTACCGGGACAAATTATATATGTTAAAGTCATAAAAAGACTCAGAACGAAACTTTCTACTCGATTTAGAGAAGAAAAAGTGAAAGAAAGTTGTACACAAGAGTCATATTCGAAATTAAACTCCCCATTTCAGCTGCAAGCTGTTATGACAAAATACAAATTCTCGATTATACACTAAGCGAACTGGTTGCAATCGAAACTGGAACGGCAAAGATACAAAATGGTTATTTTAAGATGATGCACGTAATAGACCTAGAGCCCTGTGAAACCCTAGTGTCAACATAAATAATACAATATAACACACTATAAATAGGAATCACCCTTCCCATCCTTACCTTCTCCACGAAATAAATCAAATTGCAAATATATTAGATAGATTAAAACCAAAATATAAAAATAAAAGATCACTTAATTTCATTGGAAGCGCATGGAAATGGATCGCACGTAATCCTGACAATGACGATTTCCAAATTATTAAAAATAAAATAAACCACGTTTTGAAAAATAATAACAAACAGGTTCTAATAAATAGAAATGTAATGAGTAGCATAAATGATATAACCAATGTCACGAATGAAACAATAAACAAAATGAAAAATATAGATTTATTTAAGAACAATATTGTGTTAGTTATTCAGGATAAAATTAAATTACTCAAAGAAGAACTCCTTAATATAGAATACGTCATACATTGGGCGAAGATGGGAATTGTAAACCCACATATATTAACAATTAAAACAAACATATTTAAAAAAGAAAATATTTGGTATAATTTTATAGACGAGGCACTTAACCTGGCCGAAATAAAAGTTGCATCGAACTTCAGTTCGATTATTTACAATATATTGTAAGCATACCAAATGTAACCCAGAAATCGTGTAAGAAAATCTTAATAAAATCAGTAAAAAAGAATAATATTATAAATAAACTTGAATATGAAAACATACTAAAATGTGAAACAATAATATACGGTATTAAGCTAGATTGTAAAATATATAATAATTTGTCAATTTGTCCACATTATAACCTATAGATAGATTTAAGTGCCACTTCATGTATCCCGAACCTCTTCCAAAGCATCCTAGCAAACTGTACCCGAATAAATAATCAGCACATTATTTTACTCAACCAATTCAATGGAGTCATTACAAAGGACAATAATGAAACATTGAAGCTGACCAGTATATTTATTATAGACTTTCAAAATTCATCAATCAAGATGGAGAACAAAACCTACATCTCGGATATCATAATTTCTTCAGTAAAACCATTTCCCGCAATTGCACAACTCTCTACAGCCGAAGACATAGAAGAGCTACTATTACTTCAGATGCTAAAAGAATTCCACATAAATAACACTAAAGACATGAAGCTATTGCAATCAAAATATAAGTTTTCTCTAACAGTAAACTTTGGCCTTACCATAAACATTTTTCTTACTTTCGAAGATCATACGAAGAAAACGCTTAGCGAAAGTGCAAGTAACTAATGTTCTTGAGTTGGAATATAAAGTAGACAAAGAAGAAGCAGCAGCACAAATTAAAGTACCGAATGTGCTCGATACGAAAAATATCGAATCGAAGTAGATAACTCTAGAAACCCAGACCTACCACAATAAAAAAGAGAAGATTCATGAAGAGATATCACCAACAAAGATAGTAAGCATAAACCAGATTCCGTACTTTTAATTACGTCAAACCGGGACGTTTGTATTTAAGCGGGGAGGAGTTAACAAAACTCTTTATTTGAAATCTGAATATAATAACACCTCATCAAATTCCGGTACATGCACATAATCACGCGCAGTATTCATGATTCTAAATCCCATATTCATTCACACGATAAGACCACGAACTGCATTCATGCTGCTGACTTTGCGTCTGGAGCCAACTGGTGAATATCAAATTCACATAATTTTCCCACATTCTTCTTTATCCCACACTTCCGCCACATAGTTAAGCTAGTTGTTAAGTTTCATTATTGTTTGCTGTCAAGTTAGTCTTTAGTCTTAATCCCATATTCATTCACACGATAAGACCACGATCTGTATACATGCTGCTGACTTTGCGTCTGGAGCCAACAGGTGAATAACAGATTCACATAATTTTCCTATATTCTTCTTTATCCCACACTTCCGCCACATAGTTAAGCTAGTTTTTAAGTTTTATTACTGTCAAGTTAGTCTTAAGTGATCATTAAAAGAATAAAGAGACATCACCTCCAGAAAAAATAAAAAAATAATTTTTTTAAACAAAACTCTAAAAAAGAATTTTAATTTATATGTAAGATACATACAGTATGCAGCAAAAGTTTTGATACCCCAACCCATTTTCTCTTCATCGCAGTACATATACAATATTATGTTATTAAACGCCTTCAAATAAGTTGTTTCTTTGCTCATAATATATGTTTATTTGTACATTTTATTTGTACATTTGGTTGGGTATCCGTTGAGTTTTTCAACTTCCTTAAAGCGATCTGGCATTGAATGCGTTAATTTTTTTTAGATATTCAGTTGAAATTTCTTGCCACTTTGCTGGAAGTAAGGCTTTTAAATGGGGCTTCGACGTTATAACATGTTTGCGTTAGCGCTTCTCTAAATGATCCCAAAAGTGCTCTATTGGGTTGAGATCCGAGCTTTGTGTGGGTGTTACAAGAAAGTGAGAGGCTCTATGTATCAAACATCAAACTTTGAAGCAAATTTTCTTGCAGTATTTTTAAATACACTTCCTTTGTCATGATTTCGTCGATTATGACTAAGTTCCCGCACCAAACGTGAACATACAACCCCATACTATAACACCACCACCTCCGTGCTTTACCGTTTTTCTCTTGTTTTTCGGATTTAAAGCCTCATTTGGTTTTCTCCACACCTTCGAACGCCCATCTAAGCAAAAAATATTGAGCTTTGACTCGTCTGAAAAAATTACCTTATCCCAGAAGTCGAATCCTTTATTCTTGAATTCCTTAGCAAAGTCCAATCTTTATTTTTATTTGTTTTGCTGATTAAAGGCTTTCTTCTAGCAGTGCAGGACTTATACCCCTTTCTTTGTATGTACCTGTGTACTGTGTCAGCTGAAACAATTATATATAGAGAATTTTCTAGCGTTGTGGCTATCTTTGGCGCACTTTCAAAAAGATTTTCTTGAATAATTTTCTCAATCGCTCGTTCATCTCTAGCCGTTAAGGACGCCCAGATCTTGTTTTGTTTTGTTGATTACTTTTTGAACAGTAGGTTTAGTTCTTTGAATTATTACAGCAATTTGTGAGTATGATTTTCCATCTTTATGACAGTTTATGATAATTTTTCTTTCTTCATTGTTAATTCTTTTCTCCCCATTTTAAAAAATTGCTATCTACTCACTTTATTGTTACACCAACTTCTGATTTTGTAGAACTAAATAAATTTATTTTTACTTTGCATTGAAGATCTACATACTCTGACAGACAATCCTTGTCGCTTAAAATTTACCGTTATTTTTGTAAAACAACATGCATAAACCAAGAGTATCACCACTTTTGTTGAGTTGTTTTTGCATGCAACGGAGCATTTTTATTTTATTTATTTTTTTTAAATAAATTGTTTGTTTTTTTATTTTTGGATCTCAAAATGTACAAATAAACATATATTATGAGCAACGAAACAATTTGTTTGAAGGCGTTTAATAACATAATATACTGCGATGAAAAGAAAATGGGTTGGGGTATCAAGACTTTTGCTGCATACTGTATGTATATACCGTGTTGATGGTCAAAAGAAAAACAGTGTTTACAGCCAGCTGGCGTCTGCATTAAAATTCTTTAAAAATGTGTGTAAGTTGCATCACAGTTCAATTTTAAATACCGAAAGAAAACCTCTGCGGATAGCAAGCATGTAAAATGCTTTCAGATCTATACGAAAAACACTGCCAGCTGATATCGTTGCCTTCTCCTCCTCAAACGCAATTAACGTTACGTTACCTAATCAATTTCAATTATGTTTCAAGCTATGTTATTTTACGTTATATTTTTTGTTATTTGTTACATGTTATTTCTTAACATGTGTAGGAATAGTTCAAAAATTTTGTTCATCATCACATTGGTAAACATGTACTTTATGTTAATTTTAGTGCAAAAACACAAAATTAGCTGATTAAGGCAAATGAGTTTTGAACTTTACTCCAAAACTAGATATCGAGTGTCAAAAACAAATCCATTTGAAATCATCTTTAGTGTTTACTCTCACTATGTTTTATTATCCACTGAAGTACCTAATATTATTTAACTTAATATATAATGTATGTATGATACAACCTTCCTTTTTGTCAGGTTGTTGAAAGTTTTATTAAATTAAATGTTAAATGTTTATACACTTATGTGAATAAATCCAAATAGTTAATAATTTTATTTTCTTTAGAAGAATTTGGATAATTATTTATTTAACCAATACCTTGTTATATATTGTTATTATTACTTTTATTATTATTATTATTATTATTATATTTACAGAATAGGAGAAATTATACAAAGCCGTCAAGCAAAATTGTGGTTACAGTGGGATTTCATCTTCAGAATGACAAAGAACTACAAATTACATCAGAAGTTTATCAATATTCTCCATGGATTTTCAAATAAGGTCATAAGAGAACGCAAAGAAGAACTTGGAAATAATAATAACTATAGTGATGTAGACAATAATTACCCACATGCTGTTGATGACTTCGGCAAAAAGAAACGCCTTGCATTTCTTGATTTGTTAATTGAAGCATCAAAGAATGGCACTATTTTAACGAATGAAGATATAAGAGAAGAAGTTGATACTTTTATGTTTGAAGGTCATGACACAACATCAGCTGCTATTTCTTGGACATTATTTTTACTTGGAAGTCATCCAGAGATTCAAAATCGTGTCGTTCAGGAATTGGATGATATATTTGCGAATGATAGAGACTGTGCTCCAACGATGGTTAATCTTCTGGATATGAAATATTTAGAATGCTGTATAAAGGATGCTCTAAGGTTATACCCGAGTGTTCCTATGATGGCCAGATCAATAACTGAAGATGTTCAAATTGGTAAAGTATAAATTATAAATATATCTGTCTACATACCTAAAACGAATGCTTAATGTTCAAACTACGAGTACTCAATTTTAGTTTTGGAGATTTGTAAGCTCACTTATTTCTATCCATATACAGAGTGGCTTAAAAGGAACCTAGAGCTTATTTACAATGTTTTAGCTGAAAACCAAAGGTCGAAATTCAGTAGTTTTCGAGTTATTCGAGTTTTAAGGTTTTTTAAAAAAAAACAGCGTCTTTCGACCCCTGGTTGTCATAGCTAAAAACATTATATGTAAATAAGCTCTAGAATGTTCAAGGAATGTATGTATTTATACGTATAGATACAAAAATATGCACACATAAACGAATACATGCATATTTTTCTTAAGGTTGTAAAAAGAAGAGTTTTGTCCAAAAATTACAATTTTTTTATTTTTTTTTATTTTTTTTTTTATAATCCCACGCGCGTACCAAGGGGGTAGGAATACCCTTTTACTGGCTTTTCTCCAGGGCGTGGGCGAGTGGTGTAGTAGTTTGAAACTCAAGTGTATTAGGTCTCGATATTTTTCCCAGCGGTGGTTGTCAAACTGGACAGGACGAGCAAGTGCATCCTCAACCAGTGGGTCTCAGTACGTGCAAGTTGTTAGTTCGTTACATTTAGCCCAGCCAGCAACCACTACTCCACGGCCACTCCCACAATTAATTGAAATTTTGTATTTTGATAGTCCAAGTACTCTAATATTCGAAATATGTGGTGTTCGACTGTGCTCCTTTTAAAGAAAATGTATCTTAAATTTATTATTGCTGAAAGGTGGTTCTGAGTTATCTTATATGAAATACCATGGAAGAAATTTTCAAAACGTTTGTGTAGCCAAAAGGGGCTGCTCCTACATATGTATGTACATATATTCATTAATATTGGGTTGTAGGTGGATCTCGATAACACCGTGCGTTTAGCTTTGAATCAATTTGTGGTTGAGTTCCATATATTGTATAATTAATATGGAGAAATCTTCTGGGAACATTTGTATAAAAATGTTTCAGGTTTTCCAGATACTACAAAAAATGTTATATATGGCTGGCATGACGCCAGGTTTTGCCGTTCATGGTTGTTCATTCTTCAGTAGGTTGTAATCAACACTTATCGTATTTAAACAACCATTTAACCTTAAGAAATACCTGTAAAGAAGATGTAAATTATTAGAGTGCTACTATTGATGGCATTAACTTCGGTTGAAAAATTATGTGTGATTTTTTGTTTACTGTTATTTTTTAGAGATTATATAAGGTGATCATAAAAATGTACGCACTAAACTGGGTGGACTAGTTTAAATCTACATAGTTAGCTTTAAGGTGGGACAGTTCTTAGTAAAACAAGGGAACATAATTTTCGATACTTCACCTCAGGCCTTATTCAAAGTAAAATATCCTGAACCAAATTCATCATTTAGACATATGCAAGAAGGTTTAATCCATACTTCTTGAAATTTAAATTCCTTATTGGTGAATTTCTTCAAGATAAAAAGTAAATCTTATCAATAACTTTAACTGACATATAAGTATGAACATAATTTTTTCCCAATTATATATGCATATAGGTTCTGGGATAATAATTATTAGGATAAGGGATAGAAAAACGAGATATTTGATATCAGCTATAACCAATCAGCTGTAACCACTGCAGCTGCAGTCAAGTAATCTTATCAATTAAACAAAATTAAATAATTTTTCTATGAAATCTTAAATGATATTGTAAAATTTCAATCATTTTGCATTTTTCTTTCGTTTTAGGAAATTATACTGTTCCAGCAGGGACAACGGCATTAATTATGACATATATGCTTCATAGAAATCCAGAAGTGTTTCCGAAGCCAGAGCAATTTAATCCTGACAACTTTTTACCAGAAAACTGTTATGGCAGACATCCATTTTCTTATATACCTTTTAGTGCTGGACCAAGAAATTGTATTGGACAGAAATTTGCGATATTAGAAGAAAAAGCAGTGCTTTCGAAAATATTACGAAACTATAAAATTGAAGCTGTTGATCGACGTGAGGATTTAACACTTTTAGGAGAACTTATATTGAGGCCAAAAAATGGTTTAAAAATTCGTATAACTAAAAGAACATGAGATAAAATTTTTAAGCTTTTATAATATGTCTGTTTTTTTATTTGTGTTATATTTGTGAATATATAAACATTTCTATTTACGTATACAGGTGCGTTAGCCTAGTTATTGTTGTTAACTTTAACATAACTTTACTATAGCTTTAAAATAGTTAAACAAATACATGCATACATATTTAAATAAAAATTAGATTTTTTTAAATTTTCGTTAAAAATAGTGATAGCATGCGAGGTCGGCCACCAACTCGTATATTTAAGGTTAATAGGGAACACATATAAAGAATTCATAGGAAAACGTTTTCTTTTTAAATCTTAACGGTTCTTTAACGGCCCAAAAAAAAAAAAATTGAGACAAAGCAGCTGCTGGTATTCTTGTTAAAAATTCTTATTTGTGTTCAAGTTCTTGCAGTAAGTGTACAAGTAAATTTTGTTAAGGAAAAAATAGTGAGAGTGGTCTTCAAAAAGTGTTTTAATTAATAAAATATTCAGGGTAATTTTGTTTAGTGTTTTTATATTGTTTATATTTTGCTTATGTCGTTTTTGCATATAATATAAAAAAACAATTTATAAAAACAATTAATAGAATAGAATAAATAGAGGGGACCGACCTTAAGAGACTACTGGAGAATATGATTTTTTTTTGTTTTGCTTAATTTCATATGAAAATCGAACGCATACCTTATTTTCTCCTAATGTTTAACAAGATATTCGAGTCTTTTTTTCCTAAATTCAGCAGTTAGCACTATTTTAGTAATCGTAAATTGGAAGGCCGACTATAAAAGAATATGTTTTAGTTTTTTTTAGTATATGTTTTAGATAAAGAAGAAGAAAATTTATGTAGGGACCCTTATTAAGAATTTCCAAAAAATATTTTAGGTTTTAAGATAAACAAAAAGTGAATGGTTCTAATCGTGTTTTTCATAAATATTCTGAAGAAGCCCTTAGTGAAGCTGTTAAAAAAATTCGAGAAGAAAAGTGGGCAATCCGAAAGGCAAGCGAACAATATAAAGTCCCGAGCACAGCATTACAAGACCGAATTCATAGTCGAGTTGCGGAAAAGCCTTAACATATGGGTCCTGACACGTTTTTAAACAAATTTGAGGAACAGAGCTTGGTAGATTGGATAACCAACCTCGCAAAATGTGGATTTCCACTAAAGCCATCTGACCTTTTGAATACAGTACAAAAATTGTATTAGATCAGCACCATTTAAAGATGGCCTTCCAGGAAAATCTTATTACTATGGATTTTTAAAGCATCCTTAATTGTCCCTCAGAACACCAGAGGGACTGTCAAAAGGACGATCGATTGTCACAGAGGAAGCAGTTAGAAAATGGTTTCGGAATTTGCAGGAATTTTTGCAAGAGATAAACGCTGCAGATATTTTAGAAGATTCTTCTAGAATTCTTAACGAAGATGTGACGTCATTTTGCTTGACTCCAAAAACTGGGATAGTTTTGGCTCTTAAGGGATGGAAAAACCTGTATATATCTTATAGAAAATAATATTAAGCGTCCAGTTTTGTTTCTGGTCGATGGTCATAAATCCCATCTTACCACGGAACTGAGCGACTTCTGTAGAAGTAATGGGATATATTTATATGCTCTTTTTCCAAATACAACGCATATCCAACGCATTCTAGAGTATTCCTTGAAATGCAAATAAGGCCGTGACGAAGACCAATTTCTGTGAACTTCTAAAAGCGGTGCTAGATAGCTCAAACAATACGGAAAGCATTAAAAACGCTTTTCGAAAGTGTGGGATTTTTCCACACGCTGCCGACAATACTAAATGTGTCCAGAATACACTTGAGAAACTCCACGAAACCACCGGAAACAGTAACAACTTCAAGTTTCTATGAGACAAAAAAAGTTCTGGCTTTGGCAAAGGATGATTTTGAAACACAAGGAATTGACTTTGCATCTGTTATACGAATTATAGACAATCTTCATAATGCACATAAGCCAAATGACCCAATACTAGTATTGAAGATGGAACTGGCGAACTTAAAGAATTGTTAGATGAAGTCAACAGGGTAGATGAAGCCACTTTTTGAGAATTGTTTATTTTTAATAGCAAGTCCACTAAAATAAATCAAGAATTTTAAAATTAAGACATTCCAAATAATCAGATAAACAAAATTTTATATCCAAATCTCTAACAACTGAATTTTTAAAGATCAGTCAAACATAAAAAAAAAGTTAGATGGCCATCTACTGGCCCCATCACCCGGTGCCATGTAATAAAGTCTAACGCAAAAAGGTTTGGGCTGTATTGCACTTTTAAAAGTGAAATAAGGTCCAAAGCGAATTTTGGACTTTATTGCATTTTCAGTCCTTGGACATTATTGCACTCAGCTATTTGATTGAAAAAGACGAATAGAATAGAACAGATAATATTTTCCACTGATATAAGTCTTATTTGCTTGTGTTTTTTTTTCATATAATTTTACTTATAATAAATACTGAGTCCGTATTTTGAAAGAGAAATCAGACATTTTTCGAGTTTTTCATAAAAAAAAAAAATAACAAAAAAGTCCTGCAAAGTAATATATAATTCCAAGACAAAATTATTATTTCATCATAGCAATTGTTTTATAGAAAAAAGAGACAGATACCAATGCCGTGAATTAAGGTAATTGTTAATAATTCTCTTGAAAATAAAGTTGCTTTGGTTTTATTACCATCTACCTTAATCCACGGCATCTACAAATGTATATACCTGGATTGTAACTATATTTTTTTTTAAATATTTTTTGCAAACAGAACAAAACAGGAACAAAATGAATTCTATATCTTTACATAGATAATAGCAACATAAATACTTCACACTTTTAAATAATAAACAATATTATTCTCTACACTACATAAGAGGACATTACGAATTATGGGAAAATTTCCATGTGATTTTTCTACAATAAGGGCACACCAATGTACTTTTTTTTATATCGCTTTGGTTTTTCGTAGTAAGAAAACAATCTTTACAAACTTTGTAATGTCTTCATGGCAATAATAAAATACTTTTTGGTTTGACGCAACAAATAACACAAGTTAAATCATTAACTATGCCGGTATGTTCACAATATTTTAAGTTCGTCATTATCGATTCATCTTCATCTTCTTTGGAATCGTCTTTAACAAATTCTATAAATTCAGTTGACTTACAATTTCTATAGCTTAGTTTGGTTATACATTGCTGCATTGATATTTTGCCTGTTTAAGTTCTGCCACAGGCATGTTTCGATGAATCGGTCTTTGTAGCACTTTCGTTGTTTTGATGGTTCATACATCTGAGTGGCTCCTTCCATAGCCACTTGAGATTTTGCACACTCTTGATCTAAAGAACGTCTAAGAATTTGAAAAAAATTCCTTTTTTCGGAAACTTTGAACTCAGATAACTATGATATTATGGTATAAGGAGAGTGATTCGGCTCCTACCTATAAAATATTAAATAAAACAGAAATTCAGCACTTCTGAGAACTTCTCCAAAGGGCCTACCTTTCGGATCCACTGTTTCTCATAATATAGAATAAAGTTTGTAAGCAATTTCGCATTATATTTTAAAGGCTCTTCTTTAACCAGTTCAAATCCTTCAGGTCTATTTTTTTGTCTTAATAGAGGAATGGTCATAAATTTATTAAAAAAATTTCTTTATTTAAAGAAGTTAAGAAGCCTGGTATACGACACGAAGCAAATTTTCTTAATGCTTGATTATGGTGAAACCAACAACCTTTTAATTTTACAGATGGGTAAATGAATTTAATAGCGATTTTTAAGCTCATATCGCTTATAATTTTTTTTCGGTTTCAAATCCAATACATTAGATTGTATGAATTCCAATGTATGTTTATAAGCAACTTCCTGTTTCCCGGACATAAGAACGAAAATGAATGGCTATGTCTACAAATAAATAAGAATAGATCAGAAAATGAAAATAGTGGAAGCCGAAAGCATAACTCAAATAAAGTGTTTTGTTTTCAAATTTATTATTTTTTTTGTGTATTGTAAATTTGTGAGAAACAGGGTGCAGTTCTGAACTTTACATACAATAGCCTCGCACCCTCTCCAAAGAGGTTCGTTGCAGGGGGGCAGCATGTCCCCTTTATTGCTTTATTGATTTTAGGTAAAGATACAAAATTCGTGGAATTAGATGAGAAGTTAAGATTGCCATACAGTTTAGCGACGCTATACCCAGAATTCTGAAAAAAAATTTCAAGACTTTGTAGTAGTAGAGGTGTCTTAAGGGAAGTATTTTAAGTTAATTGAAAAAAAACTGGGGGTTGTGCGATTAACTTTGCATATTATTCTTAAGCAGTGTTTTTGTTTAACTAGCAAGGGTTGTGCTTTGTTCAAATGTGTACCGCCCCAACAGGCTATACCGTACTGCAGTTTGGATTTAAAAAGACCATTATATACCAATAACGGGTCCACAATATATACTAAGGTGATAAACTGCCTTAATACTAAGTTAAAGTATTGTTTTAAATGCAGGGTATATTCTCTATAACTTAGCTTTGAGTCTAAAATAACTCCTAAGTATTTAAAACATTCGACGCGTTCAACGAAGCAATCTGTAGAGCAACTAACATCGGTATTATAGGTTGATTATGAGGACAATTCTTAGATTAAATTTAAAACAGTTTGGAGAGTGATGTAGAGATAAGTTATCAGTCAATTTTCCATTAATTTTCAAAATCATGTACTTTGTTTTGTTACCAATTGCTAGTTTATGCTTGTCAAATCACCTACGAAGTAAATCTAAGTCAAAATTAATGTTTACATTGACATCAAAGAGGTTACAACAAGAGTAAGTTAGAGCTGTGTGATCTGCGAATGCGGTAATTTTTGCTTTAAAAGGCTGAGTAAATAAGGAGCTCACGTAAATTAAGAGCAATATCAGACCCAAGGCAGAGCCCTGTGGTACGGCCAAATTTATGGTTTTCGGTGAACTCATACAAACTTTTACTCTGACCATTTGTTTACGGTTCCACAAATAAGACGAAAATCATGTATAAATAAAACCTCTAAAACCTGCATTGTACAATTAACTGAGAAGAAGCGAATGGTTCACCATTTCTAGCCTTTGAGATATCTATAAATAATGTTACAGCAATTGTAGAATCATTTACGTTATTATAAATTTCTCCTCAAATTTTAATAAGGCATCTTCAGAGTTGATCTTCCGCTCCTATAACCGAATTGAAGTTAAATGAAGAACTTAGTTTTATCTAAAAAGACAGTATTTTAGCCTTCATACCTTTTTCAAACACTTCGGAGGAGGTGGACAAAAGTGAGATAGCACGGTAGTTATTCAAAGACTTAGTATCATATTTTGTATGGAAGGGATTAACTATAGCGGTTTTAAGAGATTCGGGAAAGACGAACACTCAAATTGTATATGTATATGACATAAGACATCACAGATAAGAAAAGAGATAATTTTAAGATCGTGACTTGAAATATTGTCATGTGAATAAGAGTGTGAGTTATTTAGCGATTGTATAATTTTGTGTATTTCCAGTGATGTGAAATTTTCAAAGTAGAAACGAGCAGACTGGTGTTGCTCCTGTCTTATTGTATTATCACAGTGACACGAAAAATTATTTTGTCCTAGGATACCACGAAAATCATTGAGTATATTTGAAAAATATAAAAAATAGTCATTAAAAATATTAGCCACCTCACTGCGTGCAGATATATCAACATTACTATCCATATTGAAAACAGTTTCGGCATTCGGCTTATCTCTATTCAATTTTATTAACTGTGTCCCACTCTTTCTTAGAATTCCCAATATTATGAACCAGTTTTTTTCTGAAATAATTATTATAATAATTAGTGTTATTTCTAATTCTAACTAACGACAGATTTTAACATAAAAACTTTTAAGCCTAGTATTCCTAGGATATTTGCGAACACGAATTCTAAGCTCATTTTTTTTTTATTTTCTTCAATAAATTAAACGTCATCCATGCTTTGATGCACTTAGATTTATTTGTGTTTAGGTCTTGATTTTGACTGCAGTTAGAAAAATGAAATTTCAATTTATTAATAAATAAATCAGAAGCAATTGATAGATCATGTGTACTATATACATTGTCCTCCAGTTCAAATGACAAATCTCTTTGCAAGGCTGAAAAGTCGACGTTTTTAAACTGTTTAAATTTTAATGATATAGATCTGCGTATTGAACAATCAAACTGAATTGTAGTTAAACATTAATTAGTTATCTGTAAATCAAAAACAACAGTTTAAAAGTTTATTGAGTTGTTTTTGTGCAACCTTATAAACAAATGGTCCAAACAATTCGCGTAGGTTGTAACAATAAGGACTCAAAGCCAAAAGACACCGACAAAAAATAATCAACTTTATTAGAGTTATTATCCAACGATAGCCTTCGATACTTTTCTTATGAAGCTTCAATTGCATATTGCGAGTAGTAAACAGGTTATAAGTCGCTCAAACAACAAATACAAGTGTTTGAAACCATGGATGACGGTTTCACTTCTGAAAAAAATTCGATTGAAACATAAACTTTACCTCCAAGTAAGAAGGCATCCAAATAATCTCAGACTCAAACAACACTACAAAAAAATAAATAATGAGCTTAAAGTTGGTATCCCTTTTTACAGAGATAATTATTTTCGTATATTCTTCCTAAAAAAGAATGGCGTGTTATTGATCAAATTCTTAATAGAAAAAATTCAGAAATGGATATAATTCTGAACGTCAATAACTCAACTATATCTGACCCTTTGGAAATTGCTAATTCATTTAATGCTTTCTTTTGTAATGTTAGGTCTTTTCAGAACTTATCCAACTACAACTACTATAATAGGACCAACAATGACCTAGTTGAGATTGGAAGTCAAACTAAGAGTTTTTTCTGTGAACCATTCGCTGCTCTAGAGATACATAAAATAATTTGCACTCTTTAACCATCTAATTCTACCTCCGCTGATATGATCTCTAGTCGTATGTTAAAAACAATTCATTTCAGATCTCGGATGTTTTGTGCTTTATTTTCAATAACAGCATAAGACAAGGTATTTTTCCTCAATCTTTGAAAACGGCTAGAGTTATGCCATTTAACAAAAAAGGGTGACAATACCATTTTGAACAATTATCGTCCTATTTCGTTGTTGTCGGTCTTTTCAAAAATATTTAAAAGAGGTATTAAATCTAGAATGTTGTCATTTCTAGAAAGAACAAATTTTTTCAGTAATTGTCAATTTGGTTTTAGAAGCGGTTTGGTTTCAACTGCTCTGTTGAAACTGACAGGGGAGCTATATCAAAGTATTAACTCTTCTGAGATTCCTGCTTCTCTGTTTATTGACATTTCTAAAGCTTTCGATATGATAGATCATGAAATACTATTAGATAAACTTTTCCAATTGGATTTTAGAGGATGTACATATAGTTAGTTTGCTTCTTATCTAAATAATCGTAGGCAATTGGTGATGATCAAGAATATTCACAGTTCTTCGAAAAATATAGTACCCAGTGTCCCACAAGGCTCAGTACTAGGTCCTATCCTATTCTTGATCTACGTAAACTCTCTATTCATCCAACCTTTCAAAGGCAAATTTACAGCATTTGCTGACGATACTGCGCTGTCGTACTCAAATAAAAGCCTTCTGAATATTATCTCTGAGGTAAACATGACCTTGATTTACTGAGGGGATGGTTCTTAATACATAAACTCATAATCAGTGATAAAACGAATTTTATGATATGATATGATTAATGATATCAGCATTATAATTTGTAATGATTTGCCATTATTTTATCACTCTTCGGATATTTACTCTTATGAATGATGTAGATTATGCATTTAACTACTTAACATCTTGTACCAATAATTGTTTTAAAATTGAGTGCGTTGACAGTTTTAAATATTTAGGTATTGTCTTAGATAATAAGCTTATCCAATCATACTCATTGTCTTAAACAATATCTTAGCAAAGTGGTAAGACAACTGTATCACTTAAGTCTCTTTGTTCGCAATCAGTTTCAAAACTTGTGTATAATGGTTTATTAAAATCTAAATTGGAATATGGTATCTCTTGTTGGGGTGGTGCATTTTTTACCAAGACTGAGCCACTTCTAATAAAACAAAATCTTATTCAGAGTGAATCGCAGAACTCCAAGGCTTAATTTGTTCAGAACACTTAAAACTCTTCCCTTGAGGCATCTCTACTGCTACAAAGTTTTCAAAATCCGGGTTTTACTCAGTTAGGTATATAGATAGCTACAATTTGCGAGGAAATTCGAGAAACCCTGTATCAGTTTCCGTTGTTCACAAAGTTTACTTTGGAAGATTTTACCTTTCAATGGCACCCCACCTGTTTAACTTACTGCCAGACATTATAAGATGCGAAAGAGTGGAAAATACATTTCTTAATGAAATTAATAAATGGGTTTTGTCTTTTGATTATTTGACCATAAATGGATTATTTATCAATGAATTTTGTTCTTTGAATGTTCTTTTAGTATCTAAATTTTGCTTTAAATTTGACAACTCATAACTTGTTTTTTTTTTTTCTTATTTTTTCTTTCTTTGCCTCCACATGCAATCTCTCCTTCAACTATGTCAATATTGTCTTTATAAAATATAGCATTCTTTGTACGATCAACTCTTGTCATTTGGACAATAGATTGTACATAACTATTTAATTTTTTTCTCTTTTTTTTTTTTAGAAATTAAAAAAAACTTGTAAATATATTGTATTCCATAAATGAAATAAAGTGAAAAGTGAAAAAGAAAAAAAAGTAATCTAATATATTAACATTAAAATCACCCAAAAGTACTACATATCTATATATATCTCCATTGAGAGAAAGAGGGAAGTTTTCCTAACAAGGAGTAAGATTATACATTGTTCAGAAGTTCACCAGCGTCATATCTTAAATCTTAGTCCTTGATTTTTACTAAACTTTAAATATTTAAGCTCGTAAACTGGGAGAAAATTGAACTGTTGTTACTAACAGGTGGCGCAAAATTAATCATTAATCAATTTTGTTTTTGAATTACTTTTTTACCAAATAAAAAAAAAAATATTTTGAGTGATGGAAATATTTATTTGGACCTTTACATTTGTTTTTATTAAGTGGAAAAGATGATATTGGAAAAGTGCCTGCCGCAAATGTTGATAGAAATTTGTGTCTACATTTTATCGCATTTTTATGACTTTCCGCAAACATTTCCGGTGATAACTGTTCGCATTCCTGCCGAATATTCTTCTTAAGGGCTGCGATTGTGTGAGGCTTGGTGGCATAAGTCCGCGACTTCAAGTAACCCCAAAGAAAGAAGTCTGGGATGTTTTAATCGGGCGATCTTGCTGGCCATGCCAAATCACCAAAACGTGCATCACAAGCAGATTTTCAGTGCCCTGAAAACGAAGATTTTAGTGGAAATGCGCCTCGTCGCTCACGATGATTTTCGACATAAAATCGTCCTCTTCGTTGTTGAGATTGAGGATAGCTTTACAGTAATTCACACGAGACTGACGGTCTGGAGACATTAACTGATGCACTGTTTGCACTTTCAACGGGAGCACGTGTAAGTCTTTCACTAAAATTCGCTGTGGGTCCGTCTGGTCATGCCCAATTGCGTGGCCCGCCGTTCGGTTGATGTTTCTTCGCTTTCAGCGACATCGGCAGCCACAGCCGCGATATTCTCGGCCTAATGACCAGTCCGATAGCGGCCACGTTCTGCATGGTCTCCTGTGGTACCACTTTGTTCAAGGCGAGTGGCTAAGCGCCGGAATATTTGCCCAGTTGACGCGACATGATTAGGAAATAGACGTCGAAATTCACGCTGCTCTAACACCACCAACCGATTATTGGTCAAAAACGTCGACAAAATTGTTTCACACTTTTAGAGAGTATAGCGCTCCATTGCTTGCCTGTTTATATACTGCAGCTATCTAATTCACAAATGTCAAATATGCTTGACGTGTGACGCCATTTGCAAAAAGTATACCATCTTCCGATAAGGTGATTAATTTCGCGTCACCTTGTACTATATATACGAGGGGAGTTCAATATATTCTCGGTTTCGGGGTGAAGTTCTGGTGATATACCATATATAAATTGACTTATTATTTAAGTAATACTATTATTTGAGTGCATTGCTGTAAAATTTCATAAACATGTGAGTATTAATTCGATTTAATCTCTAGGTAAACACAATCAAAATGGCGAGTGATACGATGGTGGAGAAAATTGAGCACCGCGCTGTGATTAAATTTCTTACAAAACAAGGAAAAAGTAAAAAAATTATTCATAAAGAGATGGTGGCTGCTTACCAAGGTTTTGCACCTTAGTTATTAACTGTGCAAAAGTGGTCGAGTGAGTTTAAAAGAGGCAGAGAGAGCGTTGAAGGCGACCCCCGCTCAGGCTAGTGAAAAAGTTCAAGGTCACTCCGTCTGCAAGGAAGCTCATGGCCACAGTGTTTTGGGACTCAATGGGAATATTGTTGATTGAGTACAAAAAAAAGGTGAAACCACAAACGTCACATCATACGCATCCACTTTGCATCATTTACGGGAGGAAATTAAGAAAAAAGAAAAAAAAAACAGGTATGTTGCTTATTCAGGACAACGTTCCCGTTCACACGGCGCGAGTTTCCAAGGCTACTGTGCAAGATTGTGGTTTCGAAGAAATCCAACACCCACCTTATAGTCCAGACCTTACCCCTAGTGTTTATTTCTTGTTTCTTGGTTTGAAAAAATATCTTCGTGGGAAGCGATTTTCTATTGATGAAGAACTCAAGGAGCCAATAAATGGATATTTTGCAGAGAAAGAGGAAACATATTTTTTTTGAGGGTATTAAAAAACTATATCCAAGATGTAATAAATGCATTGCTGTAAGAAGAGATTATATTGAAAAATAAAAATAATTTTAATTGAATTCGCAATTTCCTTCATATCGATACTGAGAATATTTTGAACGCCCCTCGTATTTTAATTGCTGTCAGTCAATCCATTTTTTTTTCGTATCCTTTTAAGGAAATCAATTTTTTTCACACATATTTGCAGGCACAATCTACGTGTTCAGCAAATGTAAAATTTTGGTCAATGATTATTCGTAGGTACTTGATATGATTTACATTTTCCATGTTATTATTATTTATTTCTATAGTATTTTCAGTATTTATGTTTGTATACAAAATTTTCGTTTTCTTTCGTTTTCGTTTAATTTTAGTTTGTTCATTCTTAACCATAATGTTATTCGGTTAATGTCACCTAATAGTTTTGTTCTGCATTCATACGCATCCTTTCCTTCGGCATAGACTTGTGTATTATCTGCAAAAAGAACATACTTGCATTCACGTATATAATCAGTAATGTATGTTATAAAAAGCAGTGCTCCCAGAATTGAGGCTTGTAGAATTCCGATTACGATTAAAACCATTCAAGTTTTTCATCTCTTATTCCATACCTTGACATCTTTACCAGCAGAATACTCCAATCTATTGTTTCAAAACCCCTTTTAAATTCTAGGAATAGTGCCATTGTTTTTTTCTTACTTCCCCCAATTTTCCATTCATGATTAATTGCCGCTTCACAAGAGAATTTTTTTTCTAAATCCCGATTGGAAAGCAAAAAATATATTATTTCTTTCCATATACGACAAAAGCTGTTGTTCTACTACACTTTCCAATATTTTGTCAAACGTTCTTAATGTGTTAATCGGATGAAACTCATCGCACTTTTGGTTAAAATGTCTTTTAAATTCTACGAATTTTGAAATTCTCCCCTTTGTAGTGAATTGTTTACTACAATATTTTAAGCAAAGTATAAAATAATATACTACAATTATCACGGATTATTTGGGAAGTAGTCTTAACACCAAATATAGTTTTCCACATTTGCTTTGCATAATTGCTGTATTGATTTTAAAACTTATAAATTGCCATTTTGAATTATTTATTTTAGCCTTAAAATGGTTTCTTATGATTTCGTATTCATCTTAGCTGTTTCTGTTCTTTTTAATTTTAGCATTGTGGTATTTTTCTTTTTTAGAAGTTGGAACCATTACTAAACCATTTATTTGATTGAATACTTATTTTCCGGGTTTCTTTTATATAGAATCTAGCTGTGATGTTTTTTAAAATGTTGTCTAATTTATTGGCATTTTCATAAACACTATTTTCTATTTCATATTTGGTATCCACTGTAGTTAGTTCCCCTGTAAATAGTTTTCTGCGATGTTTAAACATATTTACGATTTTCTGTTTTCGTTCTTAAATGTTTCATTTTCGATGATAATTTCTATATACTTTCGTGATCTAATATTTTTTCCTTCTCCTCTGGTTTAACTTTTATGTATTTTTTCTTAAATTTGTCACAATATAATCTTGAGTATTCTTGATTTTTGATTTAAGACCGTTATCTTCAAAGATTCTTTTCATTTCATTTCACCCTTAAGTGTGTTGTTCTTTTTTTCTACAAGCACTTCAATATTTTCCTTAAGAGAATCACAGAACACTCCTTCTGAACTAGTGATCTACATATACATATATTCCAGCTAATATGACTCCAAAACAATAGTTCGTGCATTTGCATGATACAAACCACGCCGTGTAATCCATTGATTTTTTAACCACATTGCTTATATCAAAAGTTCCCGGAATTTATTCAGAAAATTAAAGATACAGGTTTATTCGTCTAAATCTATATTGTCCTCTTTAAAGTAATCCCCATCGACTGCAACACACTTATGCCAGCGCTTGATCCAATCCTTGAAAAATTTTTTATATTCGGTTTTCGGTATGTCCATCAGTGCTTCCTGTGATTTTCCCACTATTTTCTCTCGGCTGCTGAAATGAGTTCCCCGTAGTGGTTTTTTAACTCGGTTGAACAGAAAGAAGTCACAGGGAGCAAAATCGGGTGAATTGGGTAGCTGTTGGATGGTATTTGTTGCATTTTTCGTCAAACAATTACGAATAATGATGGAACTGTGCAACCGTGCGTTATAACGGTGCAAAATCCACGAGTCTTCTGCCTGCAAACGTCTCATTTTCATCTTTAAACAAAACTGAGATCGTATGGGTCCTCGATAATTTGCGATCGTACTTTCACGGTGAGAGAGCAATTAAAATTTATACCGACCCGACATATGCCTTAGGAAACCGTAACTACAACGTGAAGCTGAAGCGCTGAAAGGCGCGCATCGAGGAGTACAATAGTGATTTGGTTTATATACCGAGTAAATCAAACATCGTGACGGATTCCCTCTCGAGATTCAGAACACAGGTAAATCACTTGTTTAACATAGCTAGACCCGTGACTGGACCAAGTTCGAATAATGTAGAGAGGACTCTGTGACAGCCAGTGCAGATTACTCGCTTGTAGGAATCGTTGCGGTCAGCGCGAAATCACATTCCTCTACTGAGTGCTGATTCATGGAATCATTCAGCTAACGAAACAATTCGAAGTGCGGCACAGGATTCTTTGGATTTAATCCAACATGTGACTCTCAATGTGTTCCGAAATTAAATAATTGTAAAGGCAGATAAGGGTCTGGACATATATAAATAGCCTCATCTCGGCTATTCAAGACACTACTTCGCTGAGACAAGTTTAGATGAACCAAACTTGACATGAATTCTTGATTAACGGTGTAAAAATACCAGAAGCGTACATAGCCGTTAGCCATGTTGCAGAGAATCTATCTGAACAAGTTTGTTAGCTATAAAAATCGCATCACACAGATGATGTCGAATTCTGGCGGAACTAATGGGAACTGATTAGTGAAGAGCATAAAAGGGCGCATAGAAATGCTAGTCAAAATAAGCTAAAATTCCTAGAATAATATTACTTCTCTAGGATGAAAAGTCCAATAACGAAATATACTAGAATATGCAAAATCAGCTTGGAGAACAAATATGATATACGATACACCCTATCAACCTCGAGCTGCATCCGACTGCCAAACCATGATATCCATGTGAAATATGGATATTTATGGATATGGATATTGTAGAAATCTTGAACGAAAAATTCATTAGCTGCATAGAAAAGTTTTTGATATCTGCCAAACTCTTCCACATCAAGAATAAGTCTTCGCTCTACTTAAGATACAAAATTTCCATAATTTTTACACTACTTTACGGTTCCTTAGATGTTGGTAACCGACAACAAGCGAAGCTTTCCTAGCTCGATCATACTCGTACTTAACTACGTTTGAATGCTAGGTATAAAACTATATTTAACGCTCGTTAACCGCAGCGAAGCAAATGGGCAAATAGAACGACTACACTCCACGGTTTAAGAGATTTACCAATATCTGAAAGCGTAATATAAAGACCAGCGAGCAAAAGAAATAGTGCATATAGCTGTCGACAGGTACAGTAACACCATACACCATAACATCATAGTCCTCAATATTACCGCCCGGATTAATTATCAGAGCTTGGTAACTTTTCGTGCTAGTGTAAATTACGAACAAATGAGAGAAATTGAAAAGAAACAAAAGGCAAACAATAGGTAGCTCCATAAAAAGAAGCTATCAAACCAGAAACTTAAGAAATGGGATGTTATATATACGGCATATAAAAAAGTGCAAGGCAGAACTAAGCCTTTTTACCATAAAGAAATTGTGACCAGAAACAATAGAGTAACGATTGTCACCTCTATAGGACGAAAAGTCTATAACATTAAGAATTAAGAATGTAAAGTAGAATCTATTCCTAACTATAAAATAGGAATATTATAAAATAGACAAATAAAGTGTATACACGCATGTTTTTTGGTTTTTCATCCTTTCTATATTATAGTAATTTTAAGAAACTTTTATGAAACCGGAGTCAGATAAACTAAATACCGAGACTTGAAGAAATATAAATCTTTATTCTATTATAAATATGAATACGTAATTAACGAAAGACAAAAGCTAACTGATTGGTGGTTCAAAAATGATATATACGTTATACAATATTATACAATATATGGTCCGGGAATATGAATATGTATATCGCTTGCTTCTACATATGTTGGTTATGTTAGGAAGATGATTGCAACTCAATAAAAAGTGTGCTGGAGTCAAATGAGTTATCTGCAATGGATCACTTGACATATATGTGAGGGGACCAGCATTTACCATCGTATCTGCTTCAACCAGGATTGTTCGTATTTGCTCAAACGTTAGTTTCGCCTTCCCAATTACCACCTTGAGAATATTTTTTATAGAACGAATAAGGCGCTCCCAAAATCCACTCCACCATGGAGCTTGTTCAACTATGAACTTCCATCGTAAACGATTGCTAGCCAGAAACTTCTGAAGCAACTCGTCGTCGAATGCAGTGCCTTCTAGCTCAAAAGCTGCCCTGCGGAATGTCCGAGCGTTATCAGAAAAGATGGTGGATGGGACAAATCTACGGGCTATAAAAGTCTGATTCCCATTTAATAGCTTTCGGTGTGCACACTCGTTACCAATTACAAATGAACTGAGCGAATGACTACGTAAGTAAATATCATAAAATATGTCTTTTTTATTTCCCATCCTATGGGATCGAAGTGAAGTGAAGTGGTCCGGCGAAATCAACACCTACATTGACGAAAGGCTTAGACAATTGCAATCTCTTAATTGGCAAAGACCCAAATGGCGGATTTCCTGGCTTGCCCCAAAGTTTCTTGCAAACGACGCATTGCTTTACGATATTATTGATTAAGGGTCGTCCTCCTATTATCCAAAACCTTTTCCGGAGCTGTGACAACACTAGAGTAACTCCTCCATGTAACGAGCTTTGGTGATAGTCTTTAACAATAAGATGTGTGATGTACAAATCAGCTGTTAAAATAATTGGGTGTTGTAGATGTTGTAGATTTTAAGGTTTTGAGTCGGCCATCCAGCCTCAATATTCCTTGCTCGTCCAGAAACGGAGATTTCTTGGAAGATTTCGGCACTAACTTATTCGCCTGCAAAGAAAAAACTTCGCTATTAAATATACTGAGTTAAATATACTTGAACCATTACGCCTCAGCGTGATTGAATTCATCTGCAGATAAAACGGTGAACAAGGTTTTGTCTTTCTTCATGCAGCATCTTAAAAAACGCATTACGTAAGAAGATCCTTGAGCCCATAGAGAAGAGCTCTCGTCAACAAGTCGGCTGTTTTCTGCTGTCCCGTACAGTGGCGCCAGTTTACTAGTTTGGGAGTATGGTTTCCATCTATCGGCTTCTAAAACAATCCAGCTCAAAGCTATTTTTGAATCTGTTCATAAATAAAATTGCTGAACAGAAACTTTTAGAGAGTGCTTAAGTATGCTATGGTCCCATAAGCCTTAAGGTTGGCATCAGCAAATATGTGAACCGTTACTTTTCCGATAGAGAAAGATGGCAATGCTGACCGTGGTATGATATGATCTTTTAGCTGCAATAGGCTTCTTACATAGTTTTCCCATTCCAATTAAAGTAGGAGCAAAGCCTTGTTGCTATCAATGGTACAGTGAGTTCTAGTTTCGGCAGCGTAAGTTCTTTTGATCCATTCCGCTTCAAAGGGGCTACTCGGCTCTTCACAAATAAAAAGTAGGTGGTCGTTTCGCTTGAGAAATTCGTGTTCCTCACGTATGCTACGATCCTATAATCCTTAAGGCTGACATTAGCAAATATGTGAATCGTTACTTTTCCGATAGGGAAAGATGGCAATGCTGACCGTGGTATGATATGATCTTTTAGCTGCAATAGGCTTCTTACACAATTTTCCCATTCCAATATTAAATCTTCGGAAAGCGCTTCATCCCAGACACCTTACTTCTCCATAGAACAAGATTTTAATCCTAACAACCACAAGTCCAAACATCTCCAATGGATCAAAGATCCTTGCAATGGTTTGTAGTACAACCCGCTTCGTGCTCTGGATGATATAGAAGTTACCAAATCTTCAACTGTATGCATAGGTAAGGTAAGTTTATCACTGAAAACAAACCACTCAAGTCCCAACACCTTTTGCTTTGCTGGACAATCTGCAGTTTGAATTCCATTTTCGCATATTCGTGCTTGCGTTGCTCATAATCGTTACATCTTTCTTAAATATTTGCTTTCCCTCAACCTCTGTGTCGACGAAGAGACCCTTTCGCAGCACTTCACAAGTTCTAGAAAAACGATCTTCCTGTCTAGATAGGTGCAAGTGTATTGTTGCAATGAGGACAAAGGGACTGCTCCTTACTCCAAAGGTAAGTCTGGTGTCCGATAATCGCGGTACAATCAAATTCAAACGAATTTGAACTTTTCGTGGTTCTGCAATACCATCGAGAGCCATTTGATTTACAGCGGCATCATACTCTTGAAATTTGCTTGGATTCCTCGATACCCATTTGATAAGCGAACGAAGACTCCGAAGAACATCTTCCCTATTATTTTCAAACGAAACCTCATGATTCTTCCATGGCAGCGCTGCTTCATAACGGATGTTAAATTCTCTGCTACTTGTTTATTTTCGGCATCTTCACTTCGGATACCGATGGCTTCCAAAGACCAGAAGGAAAAAATGTCGTTTTCAGCGATGTCCAGAATATTCAAATTTACACTAAAAAAGGACGAAGAACATAAGTTTTTGTTAGAAACAAACTTACCAACAGGTAAATGTTGGTCTTGCAACGTCCAACGAAGTATGGTTCTAACTGCACTCTGAGATGGTGATATTCTTCACTGCTTTCCAGTAACAACTGACCAATATTCAGATCCTATTAGCACATTTAATCCGTCTTTTGAATCGAGTAATGTATTATTACTGTCGCCCAATCGCATCCCATTAAGAGTGGGGCAAGAGCTGTCCGGAACTGTTAACACATCCACACATATATTGGGTGCAACCACAGTTTCGATATCCACACTTCGATCGGTAAACTGACTTTTTATTGTGATCTTTACTTTCCTTAGCTGTTGACAAGGTCATTTTTGATCACTTCCGAAGGGAATAACAGATATATACACGTCTCCCGTGAAAATTAAACTAAGTTTTTACACCAGCCATATGAACGAATGTTGGCTACCGCGTCTTAAACAACGGCCGCTTTTGCGTAGCTTTTCTTTTTTTACTGCAAGAGGCATGCTGCTATCACAGTCCTTTGTATGATGTTTATCTGATTCACAAAAGATATATGTGTCCTTTTGCGCTAATGATACTAGACTTGCTGCTGTGTTGTCGCTGCTGAAGACGATTTCGCGATTGGACTGACAAACCTGACTCTGCCTCTTTCCAACGATTCAACTTCTCGTTTCAAAAATTTCATTATCCCCTTTACTTGTGCGTCTCCAATCCGTAAAAAGGATGGACTACTTGATTCGACGTGTGATGTGTTATTATCGTGGTCGTTTTTTCTGCTGTCACTGTTGATTCTATGTGCGCTTCTGTAAGAAGTTTATCCCTTTCTGTTGTACGGTAATAATCAATTCGAAGCCCTGCTGGCAGACAACGCAGTAATATCGACTTCAGCATGACATAGTATTGATGCGATGGTATGTGTAAGGCTGTAAGAGTGCGGCTGCATGCTGAAATTAAGTTGTTCAGATTTCGTAAGCCTGTGAGTCTGTTCTCGAATGCACTAGTCGAAGCGAAAGGAGCTTATGTTTAGCATATGTTTTTCGATTAATCTTTAGATGTCAGATGTGTTTTTTTTTTGCATTACCTACCAACACAGACTTAAGATAGCTGAATTTGTCTGTGGAGGTTAAACTGGTGTTCTCGTGAACATGGTAACAGAATTTAGCTTTTGTCGCAGTTTCTTTAGGCGAGAATTTAAACGTCTTTTTTCCGCATCTTTCTCGATATCTTCCGGCTTGATCAAGCACTGTTTGCGAATTTCTTGATTTGCGATATTCGAACTTTCGTAGGCTGCGGTTAATCGCTGTATGTAGGCAACAAGTTCTTCCTCAATGTCTTCTAGCTTTCCTTCCTTCGTGAGCTGCGAGCCTTCACCTTTAATATAATCAGTTGCAGCTTTAACGATCCTGGTAACTTGGCCCTTGTAGGCAGCGCGAGCAGAGATTTCCATTTAAGGATTCGCGAATATACCTCTATTTAAATATGTATATTTCTTCCTTTTTTTTCCCCCGACAGTATACCGTTCCCGGGTTTTGGCACCAAATTTAAAAAACCTTTATGAAACCGGAGTTAAATAAACGAAATACCTAGACTTGAAGAAATATAAATCTTTATTCTACATATGAATACGTAATAAACGAAAGACAAAAGCTAACTGACTGGTGGTTCCAAAAGGATATATACGTTATACAATATTAATATGTTTAAGAAAGAGATAGCATGTTATGTGTTACATTATAAAAGACCAGGGCAAATGCATGAGAAGTACAAGAATGAAATAATAAGGATAGTTATAATTTAAGGAAAACTAAGTGTTGCCACTGCATAATTTTTAACAATAATTAATGAAATTTTGTATCCATAGAATTAAGATTTGCTTGTTGATGATAATCGTTCAGAGTTTCAAATCTACGACAACAAGACACCGATGGTTTCTATAAAGGATGGATAGGGTTGGATAATTAACGTATATTTCAAACTTGTGCATATTATTGATCTAGAAAAACTTGACAACGTGCTGGACTTAATGATAAATGCAAAAACAAACAACATCACCGTGCAAAAGGAGAAATCGATCTTTCAATTCCGTCTTTGGCAGTCAAAGGAGCGCATTAATTTACTGAAAGCTAGGTCCGCTCGAAAGACCAGGTCCAATGATTGAATTGGCTCTCCCTGGAAATATTATGTAAACATAACAATGTCGTCAAAAGCCAGGAGAAATTAATTGAAAGCAACAACCACAAATACAAAATTAATGATGACCTCTTCAGGAACATGGGAGAAGTCACGCAGAAGATGAACCATTTAATCAAGAGGGTCAACAATGGAATCTGAGACAGAATCGAAGGACGATTCGCGTAAAGTGTACTGAATGAGGTTTTGGTTATGAAAGGAGGAATTAATAAAATTGTTGGAGCTTGCCAATTGGCTGATGAGGTAATCAGCGATTACGAAACCCTACCGTATGAGAATGAAATCAAGGCCATTGAACACGGCACGCCATCGATTTACATAATCAAATCAATCCTGTTATACATTCTCTCAATACCGAAAGTAAGAACAGGGAATTCCAACCTTTTTCTAAGAAGTTCATCGATAATCGAAGCGAATCAGGTCAAACTGAAATTTGACAAGATGTTAATCAATCAAGGGAAAACCTACGGGCAACTCAACGATGTGCAAAGAAAAAGTCATAAAGAATTTTCCAGAATACGACTGCATATCAAAACTACTGAAGAGAGGACAAGATTTTCGATCAAATAGCAAGGACGTCATCGAGCTCATTAAAGTTGACACTGTGTATCTAACTAATTTTAATGGCTCATTAACTTAAAACAATATTTCAATGTCTTTATTAGGAACCTACATCATCCAGTTGAACAACGAGACGATCCGGCTGAAGAACAGAACATTCTCAAGCTCCGTATTCAGTCATGTTCAGTCTCTTCCTCCAGTGATGTCGGATATCACTAACGAATTTTCAACGCCGGAGCAAAGATTCGAAGATTAAATCTTCAACTACAAGTGTCGCTTCCGGTCGGCAACCAACATCCGGTCGTTGATTAGCAATAACTTACCGGATCTACGGGGTGCAGATTTTCAAGGAGGAGGGAGTTAACAATCAGAAATACGCATTGTTTTACTTTAACGGGGAGGCCGTGGTGTTGTGGTATATGCATACACTCCTAAAGCAGAGGGGCGCGGGTTCGAATCCCGTGAGAGGCAATTTTCTGAAAGAATTTGCATGTAGTTATATGAGAATATCGTCGGCGTCAACTCTGACATGAAGGCATAACACTGATGTTGAAGTGGTTGCTGGCTGGGCTAAATATAACGAACTAACAACTAGCACGTACTGAGACCCACTGGTTGAGGATGCACTTGCTCGTCCCGTCCAGTTTGACAACCATCTCTTGGAAAAATATCGAAACCTATTACACCTGAGTTTCAAACTACTACACCACCCGCCCGCGCCCTGGAGAAAAGCCAGTAAAAGGGTATTCATATCCCCTTGGTGCGCGTGCGGTATTATAAAAAAAAGACGGACAATTTTGGCTGCATCGCCACTTTCCCATGACATGCAGTTCGACCGGGAAATATTCTTTGGGTTTCTTTCATTGGCTTGTATAGTAGTATTGCAGAATTATTTGATTTTTGAAAGAGTTAAGTGGCTGTTTAGCTCTCTTAACACTTTCGTTTGGTAAGTTTTGTTGTGAATGATCTGAACAATCTTTAGTGTTATTTATTTGCTGACGGAAAAGTGCATCTGCTAAAATATTATGACGTCCAAGTTTGTGAACTATTTAATTTGACACTATAAATTTCCCCATGTTTTGGTTTTGTTTTGGGATTTTTTTCAGTGATCCATTTAAATGTTTAGGTCTGCTACGGCGTATAAATGATTTATAAGTTTTTTGTGGCAATCGTATGGTCCATTATTGCTAATAACTCTTTCCCATTGGTACTACTATATAGTTCTGTTCAACTTCATTTATAGTAATGTGTATGAAACAAATGCGATATTTAGACGATTTTGTGCTAAAACTGGTTTAAAACGAAACTGCTTGCATCTATTGTCAATTTAATAGGTTTGGAGAAATCTGGTAGGAAGTTCAACCTTTTTGTTTTATAAAAGTACTAACACTTAATGGGAAGACTAATAATTGTATTAAGTTGACCATTCATCTCACATGATTTTAGTGGCCTGAAAAAAAATATTTCGGTCATGGCTGATATTGAACACCGAACCGTCCGATTGGGAAGTCGATATACTACCACTTGAGGGGTTTAATTCCTTTAGTCTCCTGAACTTGTCGGCATTTCCTTCTTTAAATTTCTCACATTTCTCAGTCTCAAGCTCCTGTGGAGAAAACACGACCTTTAGAGGCCAATTGTGTTGTTTTTTGTTCCTTAAGAATGGCAGACAGTAATCCACTATGCGAGTTACTCTGGATAGGTTTAAGTGTTTTTGTAACAAAACTTTTACCACTCCTTCTTCCAGAACATGGTGATGAATTCTCGTTGGACGTTTTCTTGTTGAGTTCCTGCATGTGCAGTTGTTCTGCAAGTGCTTTGTTTTAGACAAAAGCGGCCTCATCTGAACTTTGTCATTCTTACCAAGAACGCATAGATAAACTGCACTTTCTCTTTTTTTCCACCATAGTTGCTACATTATCATCTTCGCTTTGATAATACAAGGTGAAACCCAACCCTTCGGGTAATAGAGCCTGGCTATAGAGGAAAGCCAGGGAATGGGAAGAAAAAAACATCTAGAGCTGGTGACTTTCTAATGCCCAAAGTTTTCACGTTGGCACTCTCATTAAAAGAAAAGGAGAAGTTAATCCCACGCTGATCCATTGGAATATGCTGAAGTACTAAATTGGAGTTGCTGACGTGCTTTCGTAAATGGAATCCTACAGTCTCCAACAGTTCCAGAGTATATTTTGATAACTATAGTCCTGGTTGCTGATTTGTATTTGACGGTACTTTTTTTCAACGACTCCTGTATATGTGTACTTGTATAGGTTGATTAATCGTGAGGTTTGATTTTCAATAGGCTTTTTTTGACAGATCACGCGTGACTCCTATCAAAGTGCTTTGTCATCGTTCGCCAAGTCATCATGGAAAGACTTCCGCCACAACAGCGTCTCCAAATTGTTCAGCTGTATTACGAAAACCTGTCGTTCTGTCAGGAATGTTTTCCGTGCGATTCGAGGAACTTACGGTGCCCATAATCGACCTACTGAAACCAATATTGCCAATACCATCCGCAAATTTGAGTCCCAGTTTACATTATTGGATGATACTCGACCAGTTAGACCACATCCACATGTAGCTGAGAGTGTACGTGAAGACCGTGATGAATCGATTCGTCGTCGTTCTCAGCCTAAAAACGTACAAAATTCAACTTGTGCAAGAATTGAAGTCAGGACTTGAATTTGCGTCATATTTTCAGTGAATGGGCTCTGGAAAAACTCAATGAAAATCCGTTTGGCTGATGAGCAACACGAAGAGTGCCAAGAGCTACCATTACTTTCATTAAAAACAACGGTATGGTGTGGTTTATGTTCATTGGTCCATATTTCTTCAAAAATGAGGCAAATCAGAATGTTACCGTCAATGGTAACAGTTATCGCGCCATGTTAACGGACTATGTGCTTCCTGAAATTCAAGCACATGGTCTCGGTGAGCTCTAGTTTAAAAAAGACGGCGCTACGAGCCATACAGCGCGTGAAACAATGGACTTGTTGAGAAATCATTATGGTGAGTACTTAATTCCACGTTTTGCTACTGTAAATTGGTCGCCTAGATAGTGCGATATCAGACCTAAGGACTATTTTCTCTGAGGATATGTAAAGTATAAGGTCTTCAGGAATAAGCCAGCTACGATTGAAGTTTGAAGATACCAGTCGTTATGCTTGTTTAAAAGCCGTTCCGTAGTGGGATGCTTACCACCCTTAAACGGTAGACAAACCTGATACTTATTACCAGGTAAATGTGTTAGAGCGGAAGAAGCCCATTCAGGGTTCTAAGGACCAATGCTTGCGTCTTACCTGTATAGCTTCAGGTTAACTCCTAAAGTCGTTTTGTGTAGTTCCACTGCTGACCATCCCTAGCCCATTAACCTTCATAAACGTCCTCTTTGGTTTCAGACCAAGTCTTTGGACCACTGAATTCGTGATGGACGAAGCCTCAGACTCTGAATCTACTAAAGCTCTCAAAATTTTGCCACTTCCACCTGATGATCTAACCCCCAACAACACTGTAGCTAACAAAACCTTGGTGTTTGTGTTGACATGATAGATAATGAGATGAACGTTGTTTGATATGTGTGTTTGGAGCTCGGAGGCATTTGAATTAACGGTGGAATACTGGTGTGGCTGAACGTAGATGGATGAGGAGCAAGTTGCGTAGCTGACGGTGCCGCTGCTTACAGAAATGACAGCACTTCGCACTGGGACAACTTCGTTTGAAATGGGTGTATGTAAGCGAATGCTAACCCCTTTGATACACGCTACAGATGACCTATGTTCTTGATTCCTCCTGGCTATAAAAAACATTACTCGTTCTTGATCTACGCTGCTCGGATTTGCTACTAGAACCTCTGGGATTTACTGCTTCTAATGTACGAAACCAACACTGATGGCAATTCCTTACTCGAACCTAAGCTTTCTTCCCATAACTTCTTTGAATTATTCGAAATCTTCGTAAAATAATAAAAGTTAAAATAACGTCCCAACTATCTACTACATGGATTATTTCTTGCGAAGTATCCAGGATCCTTCGAGGTAAAACTTTCATTTCATTTCCTTTTTGATACGTTCAAGGACGTTAATTTGTACTTTTCCGAAGGATATGATGTGAAAACTTATGCAAGATGAGGAAACTGTTACACAAAACCACTAATAATATGTATCTATAAGTATATATAATACGCTATGTATGTTTTTTACACTCTTGAAGATGAATATGGGTTTTTTTATTTATATCTACAGGTGTACATGTATGTAAGTAAATTTTTGTGTACAAAGTAAGTAATTATAATGATTTATAATGTGTTCTTTTGAATTTCTTATAGGTTTGGACTTTTCCTGATGATATTTCTCACAATTTTGGAGATTTCTTAAACTTTTCTTGAAGGCTGCTGAATTTCTGGTTGCAGTTGATTGCTGGGTGGACGTATTTCATCGTGTGTTTAATTTTTTTTTTTGTGTTGATTGATAATGTTGTTTATGGTACATAACATATATATACTGTATGTGCGAGTATACATGTAGAACTTCTTTTCTCTCTACCAATTATGTTAAATCTCGTACAATTTCGTGTGGACTTATGTCAATCTTGATTTGGGTCGAATGGACAAAAATGATGCAAAATCATTAATTTTTTCTTCAAAAAAAAAAAACAACACAACACACAGCAGCAGAAATAATAAGAATAATAATTTTAGTAAAAATTATGCAATTTCAAAAAGAGATTCGGAAACTGAAATACATATAACATTAAAAAAGGGGCAATAATTAAAGGAATGTAAGAAAAAGCAACAGTTCCCAATGGTAAAATCATAGTAAACTCAAACACAAAATCCACTCAACTTTATTGCAAACTTATTCAACGCATTCTTCATACATCCCAATTATCAAACAAATAGTACAACACAAACAACACAACCAACTCTTGTAACGGAGTAACCTGACGTCCTCGTCAGGTACAAAGGAAATGGATAGCTGCCTTACCCACACAATGTATCTATTAGTCTGATCGCATATTTTTGATAAGTAAAAAGTTACTACTAAATATGCTAATAGAAGGCAAAAGAGGAAAAAAAAAACATTCAAGAGACCACTCGTCTCAAATTTCAATTCAGTTTATTATAAAAAGGTAATATATAGCAAGTAACATACTCAAATTAGTATCATTGTATATATTTTGTCATAAATTATAACGAACATTCTTAAAAACATAAGCAACCAAACTAACAATAAGCCGAATTCAAATTTTTCCCAGATTTTTCTAAAAAAAATTAATTAACCATTTCCCATGTTGAATAACACTTTGATATCCCTTTAAGTTCTCACAATCGAATTACAACTTACATCTACTTTTGCATCTAAGCTATTCTAGATAAAATGACTTTGACAAGAATAGGATATTGTTAGACTTGCTATCGAAAATAACAAATAAACTAGCATGCTTTAGGGGGGATGATTTTATCATCAGCCTTTTCTTTCAGGCGGTTAATGGAAATAAATTTTTACACACACATGTATGAACACTAAGGGCATTTACAACCCTTCTTTAATATAAATTAATTAAAATGTATTGTTTTTTTTTACTAAATAGCTCATATATGTATGATTTGAATTTTGGTTTAACTAAGAGAAGCAATGCATTATAAAGAAAAATAAAAAAAAACTAACCGTTTTACGGTGATCCTTAATGTGGCGAACTTTCGCGAATTAATTAACCTCTTGTGGTGAATTGGAATAATTTTATTATCTTTGATGGTAGTGTTTAGTTATTTGAATAACTAATCACTGCACGATTTCACTGCACAACTTGGAATATAGCTTCAGAGCACAACTTTAAATAAAAAAATGCAATTTATCTTTATAATTTTGTATTCTTCTCGGCTACACATCTGACTATTTATAATTAACATTTTGTCTTATATCTATTGGTACTTATATTCTAATCTGAATATTGACATAGGCATGTACATACCATATATCTAATCATATATCTATCATATTTTAATCTGAATGTCAATATGCATGAATTATTTATTTTCCTTATATTAATGTGTACATATATTTTTTCTTACATCTTAACTCTCCTCATCTTCAAATAAAAGTGTCCGCACTTTTTCTTATTTGTCTAAATATCTTTATCTACTTTTTGTCTTTCCTTTAAATCTTTATACTCATTAAATCTTTTACAGGCTTTGATTAAAAGGAAGGTAAATATAATAATTGAAATAATTGTTAACATAGTATACAAAGTTGTAGTTTTAGGTTTTTCTTCTATTGGAATTAAGAGTTTACTTAAAGGTTGAATATTTGAAAATGTATATCCTTCAGTTTTAAAAATGTCTAATATTTTGACATGATTTTGTTGGAAATCTATTGTATTGTAATAAAATTTCCTTTTCTTGTTCTTCATAATTTGTATATAATTCTTCATCAATAATTACTGAATTAGTAAAAGTTTTAGAGTGAGTACCTTGAAATGATACATTATTAATTTTATGAATGCCACTTACTATAAAAGTACCAGCATTTTTACGATCTATAAGTTGGTTATTTTGTTGTATAATAATACAATATGCTGGATATCATCCTTTAATAAGTTCGATTGTACAATTATCTTTTGATCGAGTTTTACAGATGTTTTTATTTAGGTAATTCTTACTTATAATATATAATAAAATATAATAAAATATAATTTTTTAATAAAATATAATTTTCATGTATAACACCTACTTGTGGTTTTACTACATATTGTCCATATTTATGACTTAAAGCTATTATCTTAAATAAATTAATTTTTTGTGCTATAAATGGGTATTTATATGAATATATTATTACATCTTTTGTTATAACATTTTTCTTTGCATATTCTAAAATATTAACTATTGGTATTTTTATTTTTTCATTTTGAATTTTCAAAATGAAACAAACTTTTCTTCAAAGTTTAATATTGTAGAAATAAAGTTATTTGAACGTGCTAAATTGATTGCTTCTACTAAATTCTTTAAATAAGTATATATTTCATTTAATAAAAAACAATAATGAATTTCAATATTTTGCAATGCTTTGATCTTTTCGCGAAATTTATTATTTATGATGCGTTGTTTTTCACCAGTATCTATTAATCGCGCTTTTTATTTCAATCATGTCATCATAATTAGGGTTTCCAGTTATAAATTTTGCTACGAAATTTAAGGCTCTCCTTTCTCTCGTGGTCGTTCATTTGTGTTACTAAATTCTCGATTTTATCGATAGTATGGATGTCTATCTTATCTGGGTAATTTTTTCGTTTAATAGTTTCTAATGTTTGAGTATAATGTGTGATATTTGTTATACGGTATAAGAATTCAAATTTTTCAAACGTATGTATACATCGTTTTCCTTTATTAGGATAAATTTTCTATCTCCCAAGTTCGTTATATTCATTTCGGCATTTATCTGTTGTAATTATAAGGATCAGTTATTGGAATATTAACAATGTATAGGATTGAAACAGAATTGGTTATAATTTTAATATCGGCAAAATCTAAAGCTTCTTCTATAGTGGGGAATGGAATTTTTTCTTTATTTAATGTATCAATACCTAATCTTATTTCTTCTTTTGACAATATTACTGAGTTTACAATTCCTATTTTTGCCCAATGAATGGCTAAATTTATATTTTGTAGTTCTTCTTTTATAATTTTGAATTTATATGGGAGTTTGGATATAATTTCTTTATTGACATAATTATCTTCTTTTAGCATTGCTTCAATTTCATTAGTGATTTTAGTAAGATTATTTATTCTTTCGTTGTGTAGTTTATTAATGACAATTTGATTGTTAGAGTTTACTAGCATATTATTTATTTTTCGTTTTATTGTTACAAAATCTTCGTGGTCTGGATTGCCGGCAATCCACTTCCACGCTGACCCTATAAAGTTTAGAGATCTTTTAAATCTTCTTGGCTTGAGATTAAAAAGTAAATTTTGAATTTGTTGGAATTCGTGGGATAGGTAAGGGAATAGGGGATCGTTTCTAGTCGAGTTGAGTTCAAGTGTTGGAGAAATTGTAGTCATTAATCGTTCGTACTGGTCAAGGTCGATTTCGTGTATCAGTTTTAGGTTTCCGTCCTGTAGTTTTGCCTGTCCGGTATGTATGGAAACAAATCGTGAGTTAGAGAAATCTAAGATTTGGATTTCTCCTGTTACAGAATAGAGTGCAAGTCTAAAAAGAAAGTAGTAGAAGTGTTAGTTAGTTCCTAATGTGGCTTTTGTGAATAGTCCTTCCTGATTCTGTCTTCACTATTGTATTTTTGTTTTCTTTGACTATTTCCTTTTTGTATCGGAACGTCAGTTTGGAACCTAATCTTTTGTTGTGCTTGACGAAAATAATATCTCCTGGGTTGTATGTTTTATTTGGCCTTCGTTTTTTATTGTGATATTCTATGTCCTTTTGTTGTTTTTTTGTAATCTTTTCTATGTTCTGTTGGCGGCCTTTTTCGAATTCTTCGGGAGTTATTTTGGGCGATCGACCGAAAAAGAGTTCGACTGGTTTTTTGCCAGTGGTAGAATGAATTGTGAAATTGTACTCGTTAGTAGCTCTTTTGAGCAGTTCTCCTAAAGAGCGGTCAGTTTGTTCTGCCTTGAGGCATCGCATAATTTCAGAAAGAGTGGAATGGAACCGCTCAATCTGTCCATTGACTTCGCTTTTATATGGCGGGGTCTTATAGATGCGTATCCCCAATTCGTCTTCCATCATAGAAGTTATTGATGCAGAGTTTAGAGCTTTTTCGTTGTCGATGACAACATTTTCAGGAATGCAAAATGAGAAAAAATTTTCTCTCAAAGGTTGCCTAATATCAGTTATTGCTTTTGATTGAATTATATGAGTTTTTGCAAATTTGGTAAATTTACATATAGCGGTTAATACGAGGATTTTTTCCGTTGAGAAGATGTCAAGGTGTACTGTGTGGCCGGGATAATTTGGAATAGGGGTTGGTTCAATGAAAGGTTTGTTTGGATGTCGTATTTGTTTTCCTTACATGTTTGGTAATTTTTGACAAGTCTTTTGATTTTGGATGCCATTCTGGGAAAATAGCAATTTTCTAGCAATTGCTTGCGGTTTTCTTCTGGACTTCGATGAGCTCTACGATGGATTTTCAAAATTTTCTCCTCCTGTTCGGCTTCGTCTGTTACGTCTTCTACCTTTGTTTGCGTAAACCTTACTTTGTAGTTAGAAAAGTGTAATGGATAGATGTTTTGTATTCGTCCCATAATCTCTTCGCTTGTGAGTAGACCGTTTATTGTACTAGGGTTGAGGTATTTCTTAAATATGTTTATGATATCAGAATCAGTATAATTGGGTTGTATGAAGATATGTCTGTGATATGTAGGAAATGTAATTACAAACTGGTGGCTAGTTTCGTTACCGATTTCAAGAATGAGTTGGTTGCGAAAGGTGTTTATAGGTGATTCTACGGCTGGGATCAAGTTGTGTGAAGAGCTCTCGTCACTATGTTGCGACATTGTCATTGAGTTAATTTGTGTCTGTGTCTGAGGAAGTCGTGATAAGGCATCGGCAACTACATTCGATTTTCCTGGCTTATACGTTAGTTCGTAGTTGTACTCTTCCAGGATTGCCTTCCAACGCTTCATCTTATGGTTTGTATTCTTGTTACTCAGCGCATATGTTAATGGCTGGTGGTCTGTGTAGATTTTTACTTTTTTTGTTCCGTAAAGGAAATTCCTGAGCGAGTTGAGAGCCCAAATTATGGCAAGCATCTCCTTCTCGTTAGTGGCATATATTTCTTCTGTTTTTGTTAATGTCCTGGATAAAAATGTTATTGGCTTGCCGTCTTGAGAAAGTACAGCACCAATCGCAAAGTCTGAAGCGTCTGCTGTGAGTTCGAAGTCTTTTTCGAAATTTGGGTAAGTGAGGGTTACTTCTTGTGAAACTAGGGATTGTTTATGTTTTTTAAAGGATTCTAAAGCTTTTGCATCGAGGCTGATGGGTTTATTTTTTGAGATATGTTTGGACACTCGTCCGTCTTCCCCTCTTAAAAGGGATGTCAGGGGTTTCGCTATTTTCGCGTAATCTTTAATAAATCGGCGATAATAGCCTGACATACCTAGAAATGATCGTAAGTCCTTAAGAGTTTTGGGGGATGATATTTCGGAAATGGCCTGAACCTTTTTAGGGTTGGTTTAAATTCCGTCGGTGCCTATAACAAATCCTAAAAATTCGACCTGTTTTTGGAAAAATTCGCACTTGTCCAACTTTATTTTCATGTTGGCGTGCTCAAGTGCCTCAAATACAGCTTTTAGATTTTCGAGGTGTTCGGTTTCGTTTTTACCGAAGATGACTATGTCGTCGATATAGACATAACACCGTTTTCCTTAGGATCTCATCGAAAGCTCTTTGGAATATAGCCGGAGCATTTTTTAGGCCAAATGGAAGACGAGTAAACTCGAACTTTCCATTGTTGACAGAGAACGCAGTTTTTTCGATATCCGACTCTTTGAGCTCTATTTGATGAAATCCACTTTTTAAATCTATTATTGTAAATAGTTTATTGTTACCGAGGTTAGCGAGAACCTCATTAATGTCTGTGATAGGGTACCTGTCCGCGATGGTAACGGAGTTTAATTTTCGATAGTCGATAACTATCCGAAATTTCTTTTCCCCGGAGGCGTCTAATTTCTTAGGTACTATCCAAACCGGAGAATTATACGGCGATTTGTATGGCCTAATAATGTTATCTTCTAAGAGTTTATTGATTTGTTGCTCGACTTCTTCTTTGAGCGCTCTTGGATAGGGGTATGATTTTGAATAAACGAGGTCGCTATTTGTGGTTCGAATTTCTCCTTTAACTGATGTCGCGTAAGTTAATTTCTCGTCCGGATCGGAGAAAAGATTAGGAAATTTTTTAATAATGTTATTTAAGTTAGTGGTTTCTTCTTTACTCAAGTGGGAGGTCCTAATATTTATATTATTGACATAGTTTGTGAAATGTTGCTTTAGGGGCACGATTAGGTTAGGGTAGATTGTCATATAGTTTCTTTGGGTATAAATGACAGCGTTTAAGTATTTCAACGTGTCGTTACCGATTATACCGTCGAAAGTAATAATTCTGGGAAGAATAAAAAATTTTAATTTTTCTGTATTGGGGCCGAATAATTGAATTAAACAGTTGTGAGTGATTTTGATATTACCCGCAACTGAGTTGGCAAAAAATTTTTTTTCGTTGGGGATAGGGTTTCGGATATGCCTTGGTTGTACGTAGTTTTTGCTAGATCCTGTGTCTACGAGGAATTTAAGTACTTGACCGCTCTTCCCCACATGCTCAAAGTATGGAAGAGAAGAGCTTTTCAATCTAAAAAATGGATATCCTCTAATTCTTGAGGTTAGTCAAGGTATTCCTCTTCGTATGGGTCGACACCGTGGTTTTCAACAGGCTGTTCGTGGTCTTCATGGTTATTGGTTGCTGTTTGTTGGTATTCTTCCAGTTTTTTCTCGTCTACCTTGGTTTCATCTATGTGGTAGATGCGTTGCATTTTTTGTGGTTGATGAATCTGTTGTATTGGTTGACGTTTTGGGGCCATGTTTTGGGGTCTGTTCTGGTAGTTGACTTTTGCTGATCTCATAGTCTGGTCAATATCCATTGGTTTTGGAGGGAGCGGGCGCTGATTTGGTGGTAGCTGTTGTTGTTGATATGACATGTAGGGTTGACCTTGTTTTCTAGTAACCTGTGGTGGCTGAGTAAGCCGAGGATTTTGGAATAGTTGGGGATAAAATTTTTGCCTAGAAGCGGGAATGGGTGCAGGATTAGCTGGGCCTAACCTTCTGGGAGGAACTGGTGGTTGAATATGTTGGATGTTTTTCCTAATAGTCGACTGCGAATTATTAGCGTGTTGTGCTCTAAAATCGACATTTTGTAACTTCAGACACAAGTGCAGCGCTTGAGGGAGATCCGCAGGTTCTCTTATGCTTAAGAGTCTGGGTAAATCTCCTTTAAGCCCTCTGACAAAAGTGTCAAGTGCCTTATCTCGGTAGCGCTGTGTCTAAATATTTAAGGATTCCTGGCCCATTTCCATGGATCCGAGCTTATTGAGAATTAAGGACAAATGATGGTAAACTGCTTGATAAAATTCCGGTATGGTGTTATTTCCCTGCACTAGGGTTGTTAATTGGTATTCAAGGGTACCAAGATCCCTTTTGTCGGCGTAGTGCAATGTCAGGCATTTGGAGATCTTTTCCCAGTTTATTATTATTTCCCAGGGTATTATATGACTCCAATGCTATGTCAGCGTGTCCGGTGATTTTATTTCTGATTACGGAGAGTATGCCATAGTATTTGGCAGTGCCCTTAAGATGTTCATAAATTTTTAGTATCCTTTCTACACTCTTCTTCCAAGAGTTAAATTCTTGGGCTTGGCCAGAAAACTCACGTAAGCTTTTAACCACGTCCGGGATTTTGTCCATATCGGCCAAATTTCGGTCATTGGTTATATTGATTGGCTGATCAACATCGTTATTAATGTCTGACGCGGGATTCATGATGGAGGTGAATATCTGACGTCCTTGTATTTGTAACGTCTCCGCTACTAGTCTTGAAATAAGTTGGATTAGGTTATCGTCAGGGGGATTAGGGACTTGGGATTCAGCATTTTGAACTGGTATTTCTAACCGCGCTGGTCTAATCAAATTATTTGGATTCGACATAATTGAAGCAATGGTAAAGTTTGACAAATGATTGAACAATAGTAATAGTAAATTAGGGATTAAATTTTTAAATTGTGGGCTTAAGTCAGATATCGAATAGAATAGCGAATTTTACAGAATAAAGAGTTACTAATTAATTATTAATACAAATGTAAAAATTTGAGTCTAAATTATAATCAAACAAATATTCAATACAATCTTATGAATATGTTCTTAAAAAATTAACATCGACTTACAGAAGTAAGATAATTTCATAACAAATTTTTTTTTTCGGCTACTGCTAGACGCTGGTGAGGGCGGCTATCCAACTGGATTCCTTTTTGTCCTTTTTTAAGGGATTACTGGGGGGCCTCTTTTCCCTCTCACAAACACTGGTCCGCGTGGCTTGGTGTCCACGTTACTTATTCACAATCACTTTTTTGGCTTGATGTCCACTTGTTTCTTGTGGTTTGTGTTTATTTTTTACACTTTTACACTTGGTGGGCTGGCGTCCACTCTTTCGTGTTGGTTGTGGCTTGGCGTCCACTTATTTTCACGCACTTTTACACTTGGTGGCTTGGCGTCCACTCTTTCGTGTTGGTTGTGGCTTGGCGTCCACTTATTTTCATGCACTTTTACACTTGGTGGCTTGGCGCCACTCTTTCGTGTTGGTTGTGGCTTGGTTTATGCGTTGAATTATTTTGGAACAGTGCCGCGTAGCAGTCCCTGCTCGGGCGCCAGTTAAAGAAAAGTAAATTGATAAATTAAAAAAAAAAAACACAAATTCAGGCAGATTGCCTGACCCTTTATTGGTTATAACTTAGACTAAAGAATTATTGGCTACTCGATATGTATTTATAGGATTAATTTTGTCTAATCAGCAATATGCGGTTCGATGAAGGTGCACTGGAAATATTTGCTAAGGTGTTCAGTTGCAATTGTTTCTGGGAATTTCGTCTGGCAGAATTCAGGTCAGGTCGATGAATTGATTTTTGATTTATTTGTCGTTAACTTATATATTCTTTAGACAGTTCTCACATGTTCTGCATATTTAATATCTTCTAAATTACTTTGTGTAAATACCATTTTGTAATTACTATAATGTTTCATAATTTCTTTACTTAAAGTATTCCATAATTCTAGATTACTATGAAATGTTCTCTTAGGATCTATAATAGCTTTTAATTGTTTAATTATGTAGTTTATATCTACGGAATTTATACTGTAGAGTTTGAAAATGTATTTTCAAAATGGTTTTTTTTTTTCAATGACTTTTCGACTAAGTGAATTTGTGTCTTGAATGCATTTAAAGGTTGACTTTCTATTTTTGTTTCTTCTTGATAAGAGCTTTCCTATGAATGATCGCTGTGATCAGTTGAACTATTATTTATTTGTTGCCTTGATAATGCATCAGCTACTACATTCTGATGTCTTGATTTGTACTTTATTTTTTAATACTCTCACAACATGTTTATTTGTATATGAAGTTTTTATTTTATTTAACACCAAATTTAATTGTTCACTAAATTTATCGTGATAATCAGTAAGTGTTGTATTTCCTTGTCACAAACGATCAGTGATAGATATCCCATTCCGTATATAAATATGATCCAAAATTTTGGACAAGCTATTGTAGAATATTTTACACAATTGATTTAGAATCAGGATTTCATCAAATAAAAATGAAAAAAAAAAAAAATGATACAGAGAAAACTGCTTTTTCTATAAACGGAGCAAAGTACCAATTTCTACGAATGCCCTTCGGACTAAAGAATGCACCCAGAATATTTCAGAGATTTGTGGATGATATACTTCGAGAATACATTGGCAAATTTGCATACGCATACATTGATGATGTATTTATATTTTCTATAACACCAAAAGAATATATTAACCACATCAAAACTATAACAAAACTTTACATAAGGCAAAAATGAAATTGTCACTTGAAAAATCACTTTTTTTTAAATCTGAAATTGAAGATTTGATCCAATAAAAATCTAAACTATTCAAGAATACCCAACTCCTACAAATCTAAACGAACTATGATCTTTTTTCATATTACATGAAATTTATAAGAAATTTTGCAAATTTAGTAAAACCTTTAACAGTTCATTTGAGAGAGGAGAAAATGGTGGAATAAATAAGAATAAGAGCATTAGTGTGCAGATAAATTTAGATAAAGAAGCCATCAAGGCGATGAATATATTAAAAGCTAAATTACAAAAGCAATTTGATTTATGTCAACCAAATTATAATAAACCCTTTGATGCAAGTAACACAGCCATAGGCGTAGTGCTGAGTCAGTCAAGAAGTCCAATTGTATTTATGTCAAGGACGTTGTCAGAAACCGAACAGAATTATTCAACGAATGTTCTAATTATTGGCAATCATTTGGAGCTTACAAAAGTTAAGAAACTATTTATACGGCATAGCCGATCTAACAATTTATACAGACCATTAGAGTCTTATATTCTCAATATCAGAAAAGAATCCTCAATTCTCAATTCTCAAACATCAGAAAAACCTAATAGAGGAATGCAGAGCTAAATAAGAGTACAAACCAGGACATCAGAATGTAGTAGCTGATGCAATATCAAGGCAACAAATAAATATAGTAAAAGTTTAACTGATCACAGTGGTCATTTAGAGGAAAGCTATTATCAAGAAGATAAAAAAATAGTTAGTCAACTTTTAAGTGCATTCAAGACACAAATTCACATAGTTGAAAAGTCTTTGAACAAAATATGTACCTATTAAAAATACATTTCCAAATTCTGCAAAATACAGTATAAATTTAGTAGATATAAACTATTGGGTCTAAATCTAATTCGTGCGTTTTGCTAAGAGATGGCTTGTATTATTCCATTGTAATTATTCCATTGGAACATGCGTTTTAAAGCTACTGTCATTGTACGTCATTTCAGTATATGTCATTCATTTGAAGCGTAAACAACAATAATTTTTTTTTCACTCAAATATGTCGAACTTTTGAAGAGAGCAGTAGCCGAAAAACGCCCGGAATATGCGACCAGACACGAGGCAATAATTTTCCATCATGAAAACGCTCGGCTCCACATTGCTATTCCGGTTAAGAACTACTTGGAAAACAGTGGATGGGAAGTCTTTCCCCACCCGCCTTATAGCCCAGACCTTGCCCCTTCTGACTACCATTTGTTCCGGTCGATGCAGAACGCCCTCACTGAAATACGGTTCACATCAGAGCAGAATATCAAAAATTGGCTTGATTCATTCTTGGCTGCCAAGCCAGCGCAGTCCTTTTAGGATGGGATCCATAAATTACCACAAAGATGGGAAGAAGTCATAGCTTCAGATGGGCAATACTTTGTACATGTTTTTCTTAAATAAACGTTCAAATTTTGAAAAAAACCACACGAATTAAAATATATAACCAATGCATAATTAAAAATTTAAAACTATTATGGGTCCTAATAGAACAATAGCATTTCATGGTAATCTAGAATTATGGAATACTTTAAGTAAAGAAATTATGAAACGTTATAGTAATTACAAAATGGTATTTACACAAATTAATTTAGAAGATATTAAGGATACGGGTAAACAATTTCATCTCATAATAGAAACCCATAATAGAGCCCATAGAAACTGGAAAAATAATCTACAAGAACTAAGAACACAATATTATTGGCCTGATTTGCCTAAACAAACCCAAAAATATGCAGAAACATGTGAGAGCTGTCTAAAGAATAAATATGACAGGCACCCAAAGAAACAAATCTTAAAACAAACTCCCATACCTAGGAACAACTATACATATGGACATATTCTATATTGTAAATCAAACATTTATTTCATGTACATAAGTATTCTAAATACTCATACTTACATTTTATTACAGAAAAAACAAATGTGCAGCAACATATCTAACAAACTTTAAGAACCATATTTCCGAAATGTAAAAATTTGACTACTGTTAACGAAAGCATATTCAAAAGCCAAATGCTAGGAATATTATTACGAAATTTAAATGTAGAACATTATCTCACACCGATAAACCATTCTATTACAAATAGCCAATAAGAATGACTCCATACAACTTTAATTGGATTAATACGAGTATTATCTGAACAAAATAAAACGAAACCAGAAGAAGATATATATAATGCTGTATACCAATTGTAATAAATTATAAAATGTTTATCTACCCTTACAATTGCCGTATTGTATCAGTATTCAAAGTTTGCGCTTTAAAACGAACAGACCTTTAAAAGGAACTTTACGAACAGAGTACTTTTAAGCTGATTGTTTTCAGTTAAATGTCAAAACGCGCGCGAAAGAACCGCGTTAAAGAAAAGAGACAAGGAGGGCAAGCTAGTTGATTGCATCAGCCATTTTCTTGTCATTCTTTTGCTTGAAGCCCTAGCTGACGCCACGAGTCAGCTTTAAGCTTTGGCTTTAAGCTTGCCCAAGTTCCCAGCTAGGAGACACGTTGCGCCGCCTGTGCAATAGCTTTATTCTTGTTTTTTAAGAATTTACCAACATGCACCCACTTTCCATAGAAGTCCACGCCAACGTTCATGCCAAAGTAACCGCCCAGGAGAAGCCTCGCCTTTGCCCCACCCAGTCCTTTGTCGGAAAGGAAACTGCAGATACAAGCTCTGATTTACCAAGCAGCGACCTGGAAATCAATAACACAATTGTGACGATGTTGAATTCTGCCAGCCAGCCAAAACAGCGATAGAAAACATAAACATGCAACTACAAGAATTGCGCTCGCAACTCGAAGTAGCCACCGCCAATGCTGCATTCGAGATAGAGGCACGCATACGCTTACAGGAGTTGCTTCGCCGCCAGCCTCAGAATACAAATGTTTTTCCGACTACCTCTACATCCGCACTCGCCACTTCTACTCGATGAGTTCCACGATTACAACCACAGCCACAGCCATTGCCATGTCCACCGGCACTGATATACTACAGCACACGCCGTACTTTTGGCCTTCGCTGACGTTTTCACCACCACTGCCACAGGGCACTACCCCTCTTCGTATTCGCAAAAACTGCCAACTTTCCACCGCCCTTAAATGCACTCCAGTCACTCAGCTAAACAACGTATGTGCGCCAAATCATTTGCCGATTTCACCGGTAAACAGGAAGAGTGGCCAATATTCTGCACGGCCTTTCAAGAATCCACCGTAATGTTTGGGTGCACCAACTTCGAAAATATTTTCCGTCTGCAAAAGTGCATCAAAGGAGGTGCAAGAGAGGTAGTCGAATCATTGCTGATTCATTCCGATAACTTGAACCGAGTTATGTCAGCCTTGGAATTCCGTTTTGGCCGCCCAGAATGTTTGGTGCGCAGTCAGCTCTTCAAGATAAGAGAAGTCGCTCAAATACCTGAAGGAAAGATGGAAATGATAGTACCGTTTGCTACAAAAGTGCAAAACCTATCACTGTACCTCGGGTCAAGCGGTATGTATCAACATTTAGCTAACCCCACTTTAATAGATGAACTAGTTACTAAACTCCCAATGAGCAAACGCATGGAATGGGCTCAAAGGAGCATATATATTCAGCCATATCCCACTATTAAACAGTTCGAAGAGTGGTTGAGTGGAGCCGCCAGATTGATCTGCTTGGTTGCAACGAAATCTCTAGTTTCAGAAGCCAAGGCTGACGGCAAGCCAAAGCCGAGGAACGTACGATTGCAGTACTTATATCAACACCAACCAGCACGGAGGTGGCCGTATTTTCATGGAATTTGTATGTAGTTATATGTAAATCCCGTCGGCTTCAACTCTGACATGAAGGCATAACAGTGATGTTGGAGTGGTTGCTGGTTGTACTAAATGTAACGAACTAACAACTAGCACATACTTAGACCCACTGGTTTCAAAACTACTACACCACCCGCCCGCGCGGGTCCCAGCCAGATGGGAGTTCATCAAGAAGAACAAAAGGTGTTTAAGCTGTCTGTGGGATCCGTGGATTTGCAAGGATACAGCATTCATCGCTCCATGAAGACCAGGAGCCGTCGACATCAACATTACCTGCACGGGAGGAAGTGATCCCAGGAAACATAAAACCTCTGCTCAGCTGTAATAACACAAATGCAAAAATACTCTCGTGTCCTGCCAGTCTGATTATATGGTGATGGTGTTGTCGTGAGGGCATATGCACTCTTCGATGAGGGTTCTTCGGACACCGTTGTGAGTGCGGATATTGCTAGAAAACTGAACTTGAAGGGCTACAAAAAAATTCTAAACCTGCAATGGTTTGGTAAGGAGACACTAACTGAGGAATCGCTTGTTGTGAATCTCCACGTTAGTGCGGACAAAGATGAAGCAGAAAGATTTGTGATGAATGGTGCCCAGACCGTCAGTAAACTGAACCTGGCAACCCAATCAGTGACAGTCGCCGACTTAGACCCATCATGTTGACATTCAGCAGTGCTTCCAGTATTCAGGTTTGAAAATGCGAAGCCACAAATCCTTATAGGGCTCGATGACAGTCATTTGGGCGTGTTGATACGTACCATCGAGTCATCTGAGATTGGTCCAATCGTCACAGAAACCAAACTTGGATAGGTAGTGTACGGTAGGACGACTGCAGGTTTCGAGAAAGACTAAAATGAAGACTTCGTTCTTTATAGCAGCCAGAACAGGGAGGAGGAAGTTGTTCGATTGAAGCGCATCGTGGAATGAGAATTTTAGTGTCAAAAAGCTGGTAAAGCAGTCACCTTCAGTAGAGGATGGGAGAGCGTTGCAGATAATGTCAGAAACGACCAAAAGAGTCAATAACCGATTTCAAACTGGCATGTTGTTGAAGAAGGACACCTTTGAAGTACCGCCAAACTTTGAAATATCGAAGCGAAGACTCTGGGCCCTGAAAAGAAAGTTGCAGAAGGAACCTGAGCTCACCGCATCGTATAAGGACATCATCGCGAGCTATGTGACGAAAGGATATTCCCGGTAGCTTACAGAAGCTGAAGTATATAAACGTTCACCGAGGACTTGGTACCTTCCACATTTTGCAGTGAGGAATTCTCATAAGCCGGGTAAGATTCGTCTGGTGGCGTTGAACTCCTTCTTGTTAAAGGGGCCTGATGAACTGAAGCGTTTGGAAATGTTCCATCAGGTCTTGATACGCCCAGAAGTTCAAGACTCACAGCGATTTCTCTGGAGAATTAACAAATATGACCCTATCAGCGTATGCCAGCTGTTCGCCTTGTTCAGCCAATAACATCAAGAATCTCAACGCCTTGAGGTTTACACAGTAGTATTCGAGAGCCGTTCGTGCAATAGTCGATCACCACTATGTCGATGATTTTGTTGACAGTTTCGATAGTGAAGCTGAAACAGTGTAATTCACCAAGGCAGTAATATCGATTCACAGGAGTTGTGGCTTCGAGTTACGGAGTTTCTTATCAAACTCCACTAAAGTACTGGGAAGTATCTGCGATCAAAATGCCGAGGATCAACAGAGTAAGACAATTGATATGAAAATCGACGAGAAGATTCTCAATATCTGTTGGGAACCAGTCGAGGACGTCTTCATATTTAAGCTGAAGTTTCCTCGTGTCAACCAAGATGTTATGCTTAACGGCAGTTGTCCCACTAAAAGAGAATTTTTAAGCATTACGATGTCTATATTTGACCCGCACGGGATGATCGCCAACTTGGATATGGAGACAAGCTTTCGAATGGGATCAGCCAATTCCCACAGAGATATTTAAGCGATGGCAGCAGATGGAAGCAGAGCTTCCTATGTTGACTAGGATAAAAGTACCGAGTGTCATGATCCATACTTGTAAATGGCTGACAACATTATTCTTCACACTTTCGCGGGTGCTAGTGAAGAAGCGTTAAGTGCCGACTTGTACCTTCGCATTGAAGTCGGTCAAAGGATCAGTGTGTCATTTCTATGTGGAAAAACAAATTGCGATCCGAATAAGTTGTTATCCATTCCCCGTTTGGAATTGTCTTCCGCTCTCCTGGGGATAAGGCTTAGCAAGTTAATTGTGGAGCATCATGACTTACCGTTAAAGAATCGCATATTTTGGAGTGATTCAAAAACCGTCATTAACTGGCTTGGATCGAAACTTCGTCGCCTTAACAATTTGAAGGATTTCGGATTGCTGAAATCCTAGGAAGCAACCACGTCAGCCAGCGGCGTTGGGTCTCATCCAAGCTAAACCCAGCAGATGAAGCTACAAGAGCACGATTTCCCCCAAAAATCCAAGTTGATAACAAGTGGTTAACGGGAGCATCATTTCTCAATTTACCCGAGGAGAGCTGGCCATTGCTACCAAATGACATAGGCAATCATGTGTGCCAGGATGAGCTGCACGTGAGCGCAGTGAGTATGCCCATTATCTACATAACAAGATCAATGAATTTTTGAATTTAAGAAGGACAATGGCATGGGCTCTGAGGTTCATTGGAACCTGCCAACGTAAATGTAACGAAAAAGGGGAACTGTCAGTAGCAGAGGTCGATGAAGCCGACAAATTGTTGTGCCGCCAAGCTGAAAAAGACGTCTTCGCAGAAGAAATTTCACAATTGAGTCAGAACCTGCCCGTGAATAACGATAGTAGTATACTAAATTTAACGCCATACTTAGACAATGATGGAGTGCTACGCGTGTATGGACGAAGTTGCTCGTCGATCACTTCCATCGCATACTACGTCTCCAAAACAACGACACGATCATTACCGAAACAAGGTACAGGTTTTGAGTGCCCTACCTGCGTTCAGCCGTCAGAAGAGCAAAAAATGTGTGTCAATATTGCCGGATTCGATCTGCGCTACCGACACCGCAGTTAATGGGACAACTGCCGATGGACCGCCTAACGCAATTTGTCAGGCCATTTACATTTACTGGTCGTGACTACTTCGCATGTCACTATTGGTCGTCGGACGTGCACCTAGAAATCGCCGCCGACTTATCCGCAGATGCCTGCATAATATGCATCCGTAATTTCATCAACAGGCGTGAAGTTCCTTCGCGTATAAGGAATAATAACGGGACCAATTTCATTGGCGCTAAAAATGAATTGATGACCGCTGGAATTTTTGACAACGATGCGATGAAAGCGGAACTCTGGACGAGGGGTATAGAGTGGGGCTCAATGAGACAGCTCCAAGAATCGAAACTCTGCAAAGTGCCTTAATCGAAGCGAAGAACTTCATCACCGTCCCCTAACATACCTTCCTCTGTCAGCTGAGGAAGAGAAACCGCTAACATCTAATCACCTTTTGCTCGGTGGTCCAAACTCGACGCAAACCCCGAGAAGATTGACAACAAAGCTCTCTGTCGTCGTAAGCAACGGCGGGTAAGCCAACAAATAAAGGATCGATTCTGGAGAAGATGGATTCAGGAATATTTTCCAGTTCTGACAAGACGAAGTAAATGGTTAAAAAATGCTATTTTAGATGTTGGTGAGGCTAAAGAAGACTCCTAACGGGGGGGGATGTAATAATTATAAAATGTTTAACTACTCTTACAGTTGCCATATTGTATCAGTGTCGACGGTTTGGGCTTTAAACGAACAGACCTTTAAAAAGAACTATATGAACAGAGCACTATTAAGCTGAATGTGTTCAGTTAAATGTCAAAACGCGCGCGCAAAAGAACCGCGTAAGAAAAAGAGATAGAGAGCAGTCTAGTTAATTGCGTACAAGAGAATCGTGAGGACACAATTTTAACAAACACAGGCAAGTTTGTACAAATTAACACGACACTCCACTCAATTCACAATAATTTTCCTACAGTTGTTGACCTTCGAATCGATCGACGTATTTTTGCTGATCTCAGCAATTATTACCGCAGGTATAAATAAGTTAGCGATAAGTAGAATAAGCTGAGTTATGATTCTGCATTAGAGAAATAAAATTGATTTTTTTAGTATAACTCGCGAATCGTAGATTAACTGGCGCCCGAGCAGGGACCGTGGTTTAAAAAGTAGGTTAATTGTGTAGTTCAACAAAGCAAAATCGTTAAGTTTCTCGTGTAGTTACTTCGCATTGTGCCACGGTTTCGAAAAAAAAGAAAAAATTTGTTAAAGTGTTAAAGCGAGTGAAAGTGATAAAAAAAAATCAACAACCCAGGAAAAGGCCCCCAGTAGTCCAGCTTCCAGCTCAACAAAAAGGTGTCTAAATAACAGACAGCCGATTCCAGGGAAATGCAGATACTTATTTTGTAAGTTAGTTTTAAGACATAAATTAAAAGGCCAAATTAAAGTGTTAAGAATTAGTAAAGTCAAAAAAAAACCTGAATTAATTAAAAGAATTTTTTAAGTAGTCAAAAGTCAAAAATAACCTAAATTAATTAAAATAATTTTTAAATACAAATCATTATCAGTTTTAATTATTATTATTTGAAATCAAATATTTTTTTTCCTAGCAATACTCATTATCTTCATTCATCGCCCTTAATATTGTTGACCCTAATTTATCTTTGTCTCGTAACGAAAACCTAGTGCGACCACCGAGACTAATAATGAGCCGCGAAAACGAACCGCAACCTCGGGGGTCGGTTGCAACAGCCCAACGGATTAGGCAGCTGGTAATAGATGTGATGAGCAGAGAATGCCCTCGTCTAATACACTCATTGCTCAACCCCTTGGCGGACAATATTACTGACTTCGACCAAATTATCAACGAAGATCAAGCTATTAATTTAAACGATATGGACAAAATTCCGGATATCGTGCTTTGCCTTAGAGAATTCTCAGGGCAACCAGGGGAATTTAGTTCATTGAGGAAGAGTTAAGGTGTATGAGTCACTTAAAGGTATAGCTAAATACTATGAAATCCTTACGGTCATTCGAAATAAGATAGTGGGACAAGCCTTGCGTCCTACAACACGCCCCTAAGCTGGGAGAGGATCTTGAAGTGCCTTACTCTGCATTATGCAGATAAGCGAGACCTCGGAACCCTCGGAACAAAATATCAAGCATGGACATAAGTACGGATACCATGAAAGTTATGGTAGAGACATATCGAGATAAAGCACTCGACACGTTCATACGTGGTCTAAAAGGCGACTTGCCGAGACTCCTAGGAATAAGAGAGCCAGCAGATCCTTCGCAAGCTCTTCACTTTTGCCTCAAACCACAAAATCTAAATTGTCGCACAATCAAAATAGCCAAAATGCTCGCAAGTTAGAACAAAACTTTCATCGTCCCATACCTCCTCATAGAATAAACCAAAGCCAACAATTCTCATTCTTCTCACCAACACTACAATTCCAAACATACCCGCCAAATCCGCCACCAAGGCCAACAAACCCTAACCATCCTTAATATCAGCAAAACGCATTCTTTAACCCAAGATATCACATCCAGTCTTAACCATACCAACCTCAACATAGTTCTAATCAACCAAACCGGTACCAACAGTCAAAGCAATCCATGCAAAATCAACCCAACCCTTGGCAGTCTAGACCACAACAGCCCTGGATATTTCCATGAGGACAAACGCGATCAATTATCAAAATCATCCCAAATATATTACGCACCAAAGCGACCGAATTAACCTCCACAGGGAGCAGTTCTCAACAAGATCCAGAGATACTTTCACGCAACTACATCCATACAGCAGACCAATATCAAGCGGTTGGAGAGGCAGACCTAAGCCAGAACCAACCACTGCTAGAATATACACATGCCAATGTAGCAAACTATAACGAGATATGCAATACACATTACCTCGGAAAAAATAAATGGTTCACAGTCATACACTTAAAAAGTGGATTTCACCAAATCGCCTTAAGAGAACGCGACTTCGAAAAAACTGCTTTCTCGGTGAACCACAGGAAATGTGAGTTCAAAAACCTCCCATTTTGGCTGAAAAATACCCCCGCGATATTTCAAAGAGCATTGGACGATATCCTCAGAATGCATATTGTAATACGCTGTTGCGCCTATATAGACGATATTATAATCTTTTCAAGGAGTGAGGAAGAACATCTCAAAAATATCTCACTTATTTTTGAAACATTAGAGAAGGCCAATACGAAAGTCCAGGCCGATAAATGCGAATTCCATAGGAAATCTGTAGAATTGCTTGGTTTCATCGTTTCTGACGAAGGAATCAAAACAAAACCCGAGAAGGTTTAAATGATCTAAGATCGTTCCTAGTTTTGGCAGGTTATTATAGACATTTTATATGTATTTATGCTAAAATAGCTAACCCCCTAACTTGCCTTCTAAGAGGGGAGTCTCCAAAAATATGTCCAAAAAGATACCCATTAAACTTAACCAAGGGGCTTTACAGGCACTCGCTAACATCAAAAATGCCCTTGTTTCTAAGAAAGTCATACTTTTATACCCCAATTTGGACGAAGAACTAGAACTCACGCATCGCAATACGCAATAGGGGCAGTTCTGTCTCAGAAAATAAACCCATAACATTCCTTTCACGCACACTCAGTAGTACCGAGGAGGCATATACAGCCAACTAGAAGGAAATACTTGCCATCATATGGGTACTGAATTCTCTAAGAAATTTCCTCTATGGCTCTAGGAAGGTAAAGACCTTTACCGGTCATCAAATATGCCCTTAGCAATAAAATTAACACCTCAAAAATGAAGAGATGGAAAACAATCCTGGAGGAGTATAACCACGAACTCATTTGCAAGCCAGGAAAGGCAAATATCGTCGCAGATGCCTTATCAAGACCTCCACAAAAATCGACGATAAGGGGGTCGAAAGTTCCTCGCAAAACCTTTTCCCTTAAAATGTATTTAAAACCCAAATAATCCTTAACATCGGTGAGAAAACCTAATATCAGCTTCGAAAACAGTTTCCCTCGAATTTTAACCATGTCTTCACTGAGCCATATTACACTAAAAAAATTTTACCGGTATATTCAAGAGATATCTAATCCTAGAGTAATAAATGGAATCAAAACAAGAGAAGATGTCATGGGCCTAATACAACAAATCTACCCCCTATACTTCAACAACTACAAAATCTGCTACACCCAAACAGAATTTGAAGACGTACCAAAAGAGTCTGATCAAGAGAACATAATTCTACAATATCAGACAAGAGCCCATCGAAATGCTGACGAAAACCGACTTCAAATAACAGAAAGATTTTATTTTTCCAAGATGAATTCAAAAATAAGGAAAATAGTACGGCAATGCACCACGTGCAAGGAAAACAAGTACGAGAAGCATCCAACTAACCCAATCCTAAAACCTACTTCTATTTCCGAATATCCCGGGCACACTTTGCATACCGACATTTATTCAACAGAGAGGCATCTAGTCCTCACTGCTATCTGCAAACTTACAGGGTTCGCACAGGTCAGACTACTTAAGTCGAAATCTAAAGAGAACATAAGAAAACCACTAAGAGAACTCTTGTTCTTCTTTGGCGTCCCAAAGGTTGTCGTACTAGACAACGAAAAATCTCTAAATTCAGGTTCCATAACTTTTATCATGGAAGATGAGTTAAATATTTTCTTATGAAAAACCCCTTCCAAAACGAGCGAAGGCAATGATCAAATCGATTCGACTTTATCGGAAATCATGCGCTGCCTAAAAATTGACGGCATTCATCACTCCTCTGAAGAACTCCTCGAAAGGTCGGTATACGAATATAATTAAAAGCAATATAAAAATATAATATTTTTATATAAATATAAAAAACAACCAAGAAAAAGCCTATCGAACTCTTTTATGCCAGGAATGTCTCCACTGACCCGGAACAATGCAGAAAAAACAACATAGAAGTAATCGTTAGTAAACAGAACAAGGATCTAAATCTTCATAACAAAGACAGGAAACCACTGCGAAGAAGTGAAGAACGTGAAGAACAACAAGCGACACGGTTCTAAGCTTACAGACAGATATCAAAAAGAAACCGTGAAAGAAAACCATCCCACTACAATTATAACTGAATCTGGAAGGAAGATTTAAGAAGAATTTAAACCTCAACCTTTACCTTTCTTTTCTTTTTCCTCCATATAGTAGACTTCTTATAAAAACCACACTGGCAAATGTTCAAATACTCGACTATTCAAATTCGAAGATTTTCGCACTGAATACGGGAACAGAACGACTATAAGACGGAACTTTTAGACTTATACATATAATAGACATAGACGCCCACGAAACATTCGTTACAAAAACGCAATCACTTATAAACCAACATATTCAAACAAGCCCACTTTTACTTCTCCTACATCATGAGTTGTCACAAATTACGAACTACATAGAAAATATTAAAATACATAAACATAAAATATCATTAAATTTTCTTGGCTCTGCCATTAAATGGATTGCAGGAAGCCCTGTCAATTATGATTGGAATTAATGAAAAGTAAAATGAAGACATTATCCGAAAATAACAATAATCAAATTATAATAAATAAAGCATACAACCAAAGAATAAATGAAATTACCAATGTCACTAATGAAATATTAAATTTAGTAAGAAAAGATAAATAAAAGATAAAATATTCGAAAACGAGCTAGCATTAATACAAAACAAGATTAGTAAAAGAAGAAGTACTTAATATTATATATGCTATAGAATTAGCAAAAACCAATATTGTAAGTTCCAACATTTTATCTAAACTAGAATTAACTCTCATAATTGGAAATATAAATAAGAATCAAACGCTGAACAAGAACCAACATTTTCGGATGTTAAAATTGCTTTAAATACAAAAAATTTAATATACTTGATTAATGTTCCAAGGACTGAAGAAACAGTTTATCAGAAATAATTAATATAAACAATAAAAAGAAATAATATAGCCAACAAACTCATGTCCGAAAACCTTTTAAATAAAAACAGTAAATGAAATATCAATATGTAAGAAAGAAAAATTATTTGATATAAGTAAAAAAACTGTATACCTCAATTACAATATTAAGAAGCCAAAAGGTAACCTGCGAAGTAATAAACAATCACCACATACCGGAATTGGAAGAACTGTCAGAGGGAGTAATTTTTCTCAACAACTTTAAAAGTGAACTTGAGGTCAATAACACAACTCAACCGCTAAACGGAACATAACTAGTTAAAATTCACAACACTTCAATCAGGATCAACAAGCAGAAACTTATTTCTGACGAGGTAACAAAAGCCGTAGTCCTACCGCTCTTTCTTCAGCCATCTTATAGCGAAACGGAGGTCGAAGAGATTCTGTCATTAGAATTAATGAAGGAACTTCATTTAAATAATACTAAAGGAATTCAAACCAGTAAAAAGCTTCACCAATGGTTTAACTACAGTCTTTTCGCTTTCGTAATAACTACAAAAGTAAGAAGGAGACAACAAAAATAGCTTTAACCCCACAACAGGTAATGGAACCGATAAAAAACCAAACCCCAAAGATCTAACAAAGTAACATCTTTGACCTACCCTACTTCTGAAGATCATGTAAGGACACATGGAATTAGAGGGGAAGAGTTAACACGACATTGCATTCAATTCACAATAATTGTCCCACTGTTGTTGAAACCCGAATCGATTGGCGCATGTTTGCTGATTTCAGCAAGTTCACACAGCAAATGACCAGCACCACAACCTGTGAAGCCAAAAATTCTGACAATGCAAATTTCCCATTATTACCGCAGGTATAAATAAGTTAGCGATAAGTAGTTATATTAATTTAAGTTAAGTTGAGATAAGTTAGCATTAGAGAAATAAAATTGATTTTTTTTTTAGTAAAACATCCTAACAATAGCTAACATCCGTAAAAAACATATTATATATACAATATAATTATATTCACAAAACAACAGATAAATGCCGAAATGAATATCACGAACTTAGGAGATAGAAATTTCATCCTAATAAAGGAAAAAGATGTATATAGGTTTGAAGAATTTGAATTCTTTGTCTATATAACAAATATCACACATTATACTCAAATATTAGAAACTATTATAAGATAGACATCCATACTATCGATAAAATCGAGAACTTAATAACACAACTGAACGACCACGAAAGAGAAAGGAGATCCTTAAATTTCTTAGGTACGATAATAAAATTTATAACTGGAAACCCTGATCATGATGATATGATTGAAATAATAAATAATAATAAATTAATAATAATAAATTAATAATAATAAATTACTGTTTTTTATTAAATGAAATTTATATTTATTTAAATAATTTAGTAGAAGCAATCAAATTAGCACGTTCAAATAACTTTCTGTCTACAATATTAAACTTTGAAGAAACTCGTAAAATTATTCAAAATGAAAAAATTAAAATACCAATAGTTAATATTTTAGAATATGCAAAAATACATGTTATAAGAATAAAAAATGTAATTGTATTTGTATATTAATACCCAATTACAATATAACACAAAAAATGAATTATTTTAAGATAATAGCTTTAAGTCATAAATGTGGAAAATATGTAGTAACCCCACAAGTAGGTGTTATACACGAAAATAATATTTTATTAGAAAATTGTAAGAATTACCTAAATTAAGAACATCTGTAAAACTCGATCAAAAGATAATTGTACAATCGAACTTATTAAAGGATATCCAGCTTATTGTATTATTATACAAAAAAATAACCAACCTATAAATCGTAAAAATGCTAGTACTATTATTATATTGCATTTATAAAATTAATAAAGTATCATTTGAAGGTACTCTCCTTATAACTTTTACTAATTTAGGAATTATTGAAGAAGAATTATATACAAATTATAAAGAACAAGAAAAAGAAATTTTATTAGATTTCCAACAAAATCATGTCAAAATATTAGGCATTTTTGAAACTGAAGAATATACATTTTCAATTATTCAATCTTTAAGTAAATTCTTAATTCCAATAGAAGAAAAACCTATAACTATTGTACAATTTTGTATACTATGTTAACAATTATTTCAATTATTATATTTACCCTTCTTTCAATCAAAGCCTGTAAAAGATTTAATGAGTATAAAGATTTAAAAGAAAGACAAGAATTAGATAAAGTGTACTTTCAAGTTCTAAAAGACAATAATGCAGAACATTTGTGTAATAGTAAACTTTATTTAGACAAATAAGAAAAAGTGCAGACACTTTTATTTGAAGATGAGGAGAGTTAAGATGTAAGAAAAAATATATTATATAATATATAATGCATATTGACATTCAGATTAGAATATATGGTATGTACATGCCTATGTCAATATTCAGATTAGAATATAAATACCAATAGAGATAAGACGAAATGTTGCTTATAAGTAGACTTATAAGAAAGTAGTATAAAAACGGAATAGAATTAAACACAAATGTCTAATGCACAGTCAGATGTATAGCCGAGAATACAAAATTATAAAAGTTAATTGCATTTTTTTATTCGAAGTTGTACGGTGAAGCTATATTCCAAGTTGTGCAGTGAAATCGTACAGTGATTAGTATATCAAAGACAATAAAATTATTCCAATTAACCACAAGATTTTAATTTATTTGCGCCAGAAAACCTTAAGAACCTTACGATGGGACCTTTTTTTTGGTTTTTCACGAATTGTTTCTTAGATTGCTTTGGTGTTGATTCATGCTGGAAAACCATTTTCGCACACCCCTTCCTTGTCTTCAACTCTTTGTACATAATCCATATTTTGCCTTATCGATAAGACAACGACGATAAGCAGATACACTACCTTATCACCGATCACTTTACCTCGCACCAAGATGTCGCCACGGAATTCCGCCCTAGATTTTTTTGAATTCAAAAGGAAGTATGTCGTTACCCACACCCTGTTCGAACAAATCATTCAGTAATCCTATATCCATCCATATTCCATACCACATACAGTCCACTCACTCTTTCCATTATATTAATAACAACACAACATTATGCAACCCGACCAAACACAAATTCCCATTCATGCTCAGAACTCCAATTAGATCCACACACACATTATGCACCATTCAATTAAAACCACCGCAATAAAAGTACTCATAGCCGAATCAATGTTGTCAATAAAAATATAGCACATATACATACGCAAGAATACCTATAAATGGAGTGGAAAACCAATAAAAAACATTTAAAATATCATTTAATCAAATAAATAAAGCATATCATAATTTAATAACTCACCTGAAATACACAAATTATTTAAGCGAACGGTTTTACAAATTAACACTCGAATTAAAAAATATAAATATTCACGGCAGTTACCGCACGTCACATTCGCTCGAATAAACATTACAATACACAACAACAAAAAATGCAGCCCGTCATAGTCAATACTCGTCAAACAAGGGCAACAACAATACTTTCTCTACATACTCTTTTTACTTATATTGTCCCTTTCTTTAAAAAAAAAAAACAAGATTTTGTTTGAATCATAAACAAGGAGAAAAACAGAGGAAGACACCGATAAATCATCCCAACAGACGATGAACGAAACAATGAACAAAAGCTACAACAACAAGAGTGACTGCGGCGGGAAGTATGCACTTCCCTCTCTACATCAAGACAGGAACGACCTAAAGTAGACAGGAAAATACATAGAAAAGTACCCCTTCAAATTTTTTCCAATATTTATTATAATTATGTGGTCTTACCCTAGTTAGGAGTTTTTGTGAGATTCCTTACCGTTTTCTTGGTAAATCCCGTAACCCTATAGTGGTTACTTTCAGAACGTTCGCGGCCCCGTTAGTCTTTAATCTTCGTGATCGTACGGAATCGTGGGCCTTTCGTCGGTCGTCAAATTAAGAGTTCATTTTTTTTTGACTAAACCTTGATGCGAGCAACCCTTTTGGTAAATTTTTTCTTGAAAATAGAGCACTCTTTTGAAATTTTTACAGTACTAGTCAAAATGTATTAAGATAGCAGATATTTGACAAAAATTTGAAAAAAAAATTGGGGCAGAATTATCTGAGTTATTCAAGGAATAGCAAACATTTTAAAACCGTTAATGCAGTAGTAACTACGATTTCGTTAATACAGGAAGTCCTACATCTGACCGGTCGAACTTTTATGGGTTAAATAAATAAATATGGTATGAAATATTAAAAACAATTGGAGAATACTACAAGTTATCTTTATCAGAAAGTTGTTGGCGTGACCAATTAGTTGCGCTCATTACAGCCCATCTTGGTTTTCCTTACAGAAAAATTTATTTTTCTAACTTCTAACTGCGCTTGAAGATAACTAAACGTTCGGAGTCCTTAACCAATCTATTCAAAACATCGTTAGAATTGATTTCGTACTTTTTAAGGGGTTATACGCAGTTGCAAGGACGAAAAAGACGTTTTTGTTAATTTTTTTCTGAAAAGGTATTTTATTTCACAAAAACAAAAAGTATAGGTACATTTAATGGCAACATCTAAGTTTATACTTGTAATGGCATACTTTTCTATTTTGAGGTTTAGCGATGGGACATATTTTTAGTACGCTTTGATATACGAGTAAAGTAGTCTTTCTGTAGTGTAAATCATCAAATTTGTTTTTTCTCTATTCGCATTACTCTTTTCTTTATATCTGTTCTTTTTTTCCATTCCTCTTGTATTGTATGTGTGTGCAAGCAAGTAAGGTGCTGCATCTTCGAATAAAGCAGTAATATACATATAAAACAGTTGTACCATCGGAAGCACAAGTGGCAAAAAGAGTGCGACGGGTTGTAGCCCAGATTAACTAAACGAAAACTCATCCGATAGCAACACAGCGGTTTTGATATAGATTCGTATGATAAGATCTGAGATAAAGGAAATTATAGCAAGCTGTGATTTTTAGCTGTCAAATACGAAGACATTAATTCTAATATGAATAGGAAAAATAGCTTAATGAAAAGCATTACGAAAGAAATGAATGAACTGAAAGCAAACACAACGAACAAAGACGAAATCATAAAAAATATGCAAGCACAAATTAACGCCAAATTAACAATTATAATTAAAAACAATGTCGACATTTCTTCGACTGCTCATGAAAAGTTATTGGAAGTAGTTAAAGGAATAGGCAAAACAATAAACCACGAAATGAAAGACTGTGACATCACCGACATTGATGAACTAAATATAAGGACCCTGACAAATCTGTTATCATCGCTTCTTTTGCTTCACATATTTGTAAGACCCAATTTGTTAAACAACTTGACCCATCAGACTGAATGCAGTAATGCAAAATACAGCCAATAACAATTCTAAGCCGAATACAATTCCAACAATGCCCGATAATACGGTGTACGTTAACAATCAGCTGGCAAGGCAAAGGCGAAGCAGGAAAATTGGAAATTTGTGTGGGAGAGTGCGGGTAGAGTGTTAACACGTAGTGTTGAGATTGTTCTACCCATTATGATATGTACCGCAAATGACGTCTACAAAATAACATGCATATAATAAACTCTTTTTCGTGTGTTAATAACAAGAAAAGCAGAATTGCTTTTTTTTTTTATATATAGGGTTTTCCAATAGGGACTTGACAACTTTGAATTTAATTTGTGAACGCACTCTTTCACTAATCATCAAACTGTCACTGTTAATTTATTCAGTAAACTAAATATTTGTAACAGAAATATTAACAGAATAACAGAAATGTTAACGATGATTTGGTACAAGTACAAGATTTTAACCGCATAATTGCTAATGAATTTATTAATGAAGGTTTTTCGTGTTAATGTTTTAATATATATCGTTGCGTACTAATTGGAATAGTTTTTGTCTAAGTATAAGTCATTTTGTGGATACGAAAATAATTGTTCTTATTGAAACCAACATAGAAGATGAAGAAAAGGGATTTTACAAAATAGAAGATTACTTGGTTGATTTTTCGAATAGAAACAAATGAAAAGAAAGTGATGTTTTGATATTTGTTCGACAAGATTTAAAACACGAGTTAATACCTTACCAAACCACTTCTTACGAAAACGTAAAAATTAGTTTTATTGATTACGTATGTGCTGGGAATACAGAAGAAATTTAGAAGAAATGCTGGCGAATTGGATAAAAATTAAAAAATGCTCGTGTTGGGTGATATCAATATTAATGTTTGCGATACTAATGCATATTATGTAAAAGATTATTTGGACGCTAGCATCGAGCCTGACAATGGGTCGAAGTCGTTGATTGATCACATCCTGGTCAGTAAAACAGATGCTTCACAGATGAATTCAATAGTACACTTGTGTTTCAAAAATAACAACAGGAAAAGTTGTTAGTACAAAGTGCTAAAATAATACAAAAGTAAACCAGTTAATCCTTGACTCAAATTGGGATAACGTTATGAATGAAAATGATGCACCTGGATGACAGCCAATCTTATCGAAAAATGAAAAGAAGCAATAGTTTAAACAAAGCTTATGAAATAAAATATATTAATATAACAAACAAAATAAACAAAGAAATATCAATACAAAAATCAAACTTTTTTAAAAACCAGTTTCTTCAATTTAAAGCGATCCCAGAAAAACATAGGGATTAATAAATTCTATCCTGGGACGAAACAAATTAAACATTGATGGGACATTGAATAAAAACTTTGATACAGGGCTTCATGCATTATATTTCAAAAACGACAAATAGCTATCATACATTATTGTAATTCGACAACATTTCGACGCCCGAACAGAATCCTGGATAAGACTTTATTTGTGAAGCCAATCGACATTCATGAGGTTCACAGCATTATCAGTTTGCTGGGTGAAGATAAATTTCAGGGAATTGATGGAGCCGCTGATATTAGAAGACACGCCGATATATTCGCATCCATTAAAAGTCAGCTCAGCAACTATAGACCTATATCGACTCTTCCGGTAATAGAGAAGTGTCTCGAAAGTGTGATCAATGAAAGAATAAAGAGTTTTATGGAAAAACATTCCCTGATCCATAAAAGTCAAAACGGCTTTCAGAAAAACAAAAATACAGGCAAATTGTTAGCTGAATTCGCAAATTGTGTCAACCAGAGATTGAACAATTGTATTGTATTGGTACTTTTTATGGATTTCAGTAAAGCCTTCGATACCTTAAACTACAAAACGCTAATAGAAACGCTTCAACGTATTGGTATATGAGGACTAAAGGCGGACATTTTTAAGATGACACTCACTTTGGAATACTACGACGAAATGCGGTTTATTCGGCCAGTGGATCATGAAATAATTGCTAGACGATTTGCCCAAGGTATGCTGCAAGAATCAAGTATTTGCTACAAATATGGTAGAAGACAACTCCTACATAACAATCAAAAACCTACCCCGAGAACTAACAAACATTCTAAGCTTTCAGACTAGAAAAAAAGTGATCAAAACCTTCTTTTTGAATAATGAAATATAAAACTAAAATAGGTAAAATGTTTTATCAATCATAGACACTAAATTAGTTTCAACATGTTAACTTGTAATTTGAAACGACAAAGCTCACTAAATTAGTAATTAAGAGATTTAATTTTCTGCAGCCAATCCAAAGGCTTCGCAGATACTTAAAGAAATTTTAAAGTGTTATAATAAACAAATAAATGCGATATAAAAAAATAAAATATAGGTCTGATGTGCTCCTTAAGACGATCTCCTGAAGGTCCTCAAAAAAATATGTTCGGCGGTGATCACGATATCTCCGGTTTGGCTTATCTGGAATCAAAAAACCCGAAAAATTCCTTTAGAATAGATAAAACTAGGTATTGATCGAAGAAATAATCGAAATTTCGATTTTTGACAAAAGGGCGGGTTCAAATTTCCAACCAAAATTGCCACGTAAGATTGTTTAAGAAAATATAAATAATTTTATCCGAAATGTTATTCCTTCGATCAGTAGTCTTGATTACCGACATCGAATACATAGTTTCGAGAAACACGAGTTTAAAGTTTCGAAAGAAATAAATATTTTTGTTTTTACTTACATGGAGTCATTTATCATTAATAAAATGGACTATTTATAAGGTCATTTAATACCTGGGAATACAGCACTCTTCTTCTTTCCTCCTATCATAGATAAATACCATTATTTACAATGCAAATATAATCTTCGCTTAATGTTATGTACAAATTGTCCGGTAGTAGATTTATGGTCCAAAATGTGAATATTTTAAAAAGTGATAAACTGTGCTGTGTAAATTGAATTCATTCGCGTGTGCAAAAGATCAAGAAATCTTCTTATTTTCAGCTATATTAAAACTACTTATAAGTATCGTACGAAAATCGTTAACGAAGAATTTTAAAATCTTTAAAATTAAGTCTACTTTGAATTTTACGCTTAAGTTAGCACATTTATATATTGAAAATTCCTTTCTTTTTTCTGGCTGACGGCGAAAGCTAAAACAAAATGTAAATTGAATGTAAAAGAGTAACATCTTCTGAAAATAAAATGAATACTGAATACTGGGCGCATGATTACAGATTATTTTTTACCTTATTTACAAGCACATCTATCTTTCTGCTTATATAATTTTATTCGAGGAACTCCCTATAACTCCAGAGTCTCTATGAATATGCTGCGGTAAAATTTCTACGAAAACTGATCAGCTGTTTTGGATATGTCCTGTAGTTACTGAGACCTGCAGACTTACTCCCCATGGTTGTGGGGTTACGTCAAAAGAAAAGTCTATTCTAATAGGCCGAGGTTTGTTACAGAGCTGAAAGAAAATATCCGCCGTGATTTACAACATCCATTTCCTATATACTATACCATTATTTATTGGGCGCTACGATACGACACAGTGAAAAAATATGGATGAAGATTAGATTAAATTAAACTTCTAGCTTAGGGTCATTATAGGTAAGGATTTTTATACCAATTTCAAGAAATAAGAATATTTGCGGCTATACGAACTGGTTGATCTATTTCCTTGTAAATAAATTTAAATCAATTGGAATTTATTGTAAGCTATGCAATAAACTTGACTGCAAATTCAAAAGTGCAAGTCGTTGCCAAGGTTGGTTATAAAGTAAATGAAATTAATTTTTGTGATATGCATATCCATGATATGCATGTTAAGGCTTACAAGTATAGTCACTTTTATCAGCCTGAAAGTACTATCGGAGATCTCCTTGTCAGAACACAGATATATCGAATTCGGAATCGGATGCGAGATCTCGACCTTGAGGTGGAGGACTCGACGAAAAAGCAACTGGACACGATTTGAGGAAGAGCTCGATAAGTTTATAAATGCCCCTTAACCTCAGAAAAAAACAAAGTCTATAGAAAATTGATCAGACCCTGAACGGTACCCTTACCAATTGCTTTAAATTGACATGCCAAGGCATAAAACAATCGTGCCGATCGCCCATTCATTGGTTAAACACAGATCTTCAGCGATTACGTAAAGAAGCCTGAAAACTTCTCAACAAATCACTTAAGACCAATTTGGAGGAAGAGTGAAATTCTTACACAGCGAAGCAAAAAAGAAGCTTATTCAGATTCCGAGAGTCTCTTACAAAAACTTGCCAAAAGATCTATATTGTCAGTAAGACAAGCGTCTATACTATATAGCCCTCAAATTCTAAACTGTTATCACTCAGAAAATCTGATAGCACCTACACTGACTCGAAAGCAATTAATTTCTCGTACTGACAGTTAAACGCCTACATATCCTCTTTACTAACAAACAGAATACCCACATAATACACTAATCCGTTCTTAAATGTACTAACTCTCTAATGAACATATTCTCACACACCCTATACATAATTAGCACATACATACTAACATAAACATACTCGGCCACACATATTTCCTCACATACTAATACACACCAAACAGATCCATACTCACACCCATACACAGGCAAACACCAACACTCAAAAATGCTCATATCCACAAAACGAAAACAGCCACCAGCAAACATGCTGATAGTCTTCGGTCGGGCAAGTCAAAAATAGGATAACAAAACGAGTATTTAGACAAAAAAAAAACATTGATTTCTGGATTAAAGCTGCTTCCCTACCCAACGAAGCTATGTTTTACTGCAGTTCTGTGGGGTGAGACAAGGATGATGATTCCTTGCGGAGGTTAGGTTTAGTGGTTGAGAGACTCACATTGACACCTGGACGGCGTACAGTCATCATATTTACCCTTACGAACAACAAAGAAACAAACAAAAAAAAAATTTACTTGTGCTAAAGACCCACTTCCCAGGTAACCCAATCGTTGTTAATTTACAACCACCTCATATTAACAAAGCAGCAAGTGAGCTTAATATTAACATACAATATGCCGTAGCTGGTAAGTCTCATCAGTTGTAATGACTGATGAGTCCATTAAACATACTGTTGCTTGTTTAAAGAGGTATATAACAGCGGGTGGTACATCTAAAGAGAATCTTCACTGCTAGTCAGGCACTGGTATATATACCCTGGCAACGCTTTCAATAGCTTAGTTGTCTATGCTCACACATACGCCGATCATGTAGCACTATCTGTGGGTTTGTGCCTAGCATATATCGGGTCTAAAGCTCAGGTAGGTCTGAATGTGGTAGACGATTGGTGCAGTAGAAATGGTCTTTCACAATTCTGGTCTCACTTACCTAATGCTTAAAGGCATCCCCATCCAATTCTCCAATGAATCTAAGTATTTGTATGTCATCTAGTATAACAAACTTCTTTGGACTAAAAATTCCACGTTGTATACTATGAGTTGGATGTCTGACGTAAAAAGCTGTCAAGAAACTACGTCACTGCTGCTTTTAACAAACGCCAAAAAACGGTACTGTCTCGACTGCATGGGTGCTTGCTTCCAAAATGGCACTCTCCGTTATGACGGCAAGGTAAATAATTGAACTAGCGGCGCATTTCGGCTAGTTGCACCCACACACAAGCACTTATTCATACACGGTACCACTAATTCAGCTGTCAGAGCAAAGGGACTCACTTCCAGAGCTCTGACAGCGTCCCTGTGGAACCACCCAATTACACCGGTCGATGTTTTTCCGTGTTTATCATGTTCGTTCTGTGTGTCGAGTGACTGCTTGAATCCATATTACACATTCGGACCCGGGACACTTTTGGGCACAATTTAAGGGAGCTGAATTAGTGACCGCCAAATAGGAAGGAAACATTTAAAAAGAATTATATTAAGGGGCTCGTAAGCTTCTTTGCAAACAAGAATAAGGACTGAAGATCGTGGAAAACCGTAGGCTTTCCTTCACAATTATTCCGACTTTAGGGATTTGGGGGTTTTACAAGTCTTTATCAATTTCCGCAAAAAATCATAACAATTATTCCGCGTTTTATTAGGAGTATAGCGATTGATATCTTGTTGATGTGCATTTTGTATCTATTTACTTCACAAATGTCAAAGTAGAATCGACATTAGTCGATATATTAGTCTCACGATCCGTTATTGTAATGGCCAAAATTAATAAATTAAAGTTTGAATTGCTACTTCATGAACCCTATTCGCCAGATTTAGACCCCTCGGATTATTTTCTGTTCCCAAACTCGAAAAAATGGCTCAGTGGTCAAAGATTTTCAACGATGAAGAAGTGATATCGGCAGTTAATGGCTATTTTGAGGAGCAAGACAGTTCTTATTAAAAAAAGGGTATCAAACTTTTTGAACATCGCTGGGAAAAGTGTAAAGAGCTGAAAGGCGATTATGTTGAAAAAGAAATAATTTTTTTTTTCCAAAAAAACGATAAATCGTCGAAGCTATATGTGGAGGTCTGAACGACATCTCTCCGATTTGGCTAAAAAGTAGTAGAAATACTCTTTGGAGTGGTAAGAATCATAAGGCAAAAAAAGTTTTGCAGAATTCGATATATGTATTTGTAAGATTTATGCTTTCTTTTGTATTTAAAAAAATCATAAATTTGGCTCTGCTCATCAGAATTTGATAAAATATACCTTGTTGAATTCAGGAAAAGGTGAACTTTCAAATATTTGGAATAATTTTTATTTTTAAGGACGAAGGATATTCCAGAATATCCTTTTTACATATATCCTTAAATAACTCAAAAAAATGGTATTTTTTTTATATTTTAGAGAGATTCGTCCTCTATTTCCATTTCAAATTTCAAGTTGGGATCTCTATGGGTTCGGCCAAAATAATTTTTTATAGGCGGCTAAATCAAAAAACTAAATATTTATTACGTTACTCCTCTTATCATCCTCACATATAACCCGAGTGCACACACATAAGTATGTGAGGATTTTAGAGGTTAGGCTTAATTTATTTGCACTCACTTGACTATCTGTCGTGAACTCGGGATTTTTTTTAGATTGTATCGTAATAAGAGTTGTGAGTAATATAAATTTATAATGAGTGCTTTTGTGTGGAAAACGTGCTGCAATCCTGTGAATTTACCACCTCATCAACCCAGTGCTCGTGATTTGCGGCCTAAACGACCATCAATGCTTACGATGCAACCAAAATTGAACACAAAGTTGGTAATCTGCTCTACGTGTAGGAAAAAATTGAGTCAGATCCGAAATTCTGATACAACGCCATCATTGCTAGAGGTTGAAGATCAAATTGAAGTTGATGAAATGTATTCCGATAAAGACATTGCATTTAATTTGATTAATGAATGCATACAGTATGTTGGAGAAGATACATTCGACAAGAGAAGACTTAGTGACTTAGTAAGAGTGCATGCGATGGACTTGGTGGTACACTAAAAAGACTGGCTGCCAGAGCTAGCCTACAAAGACTGTATAGGTAACACATAAAAACTCTCTTACAGTTATATAACTGGGCAACTGAAAATACAAAGAATATGGATTTCTCCTACGTGACCACACAGGTGTATAATGAAGAAAAATTATTGATGGAATCGAGATTTTCTAATTAAAAAATTGTGCCGGAAACAAGCAAACTTCATTATATTTCATCTTTTTCACAAGAAGTAATTAAAGGAAATAGAATATAAAAGAAATATTTTTCCTTTTCATCGAAAGAATATGTATATACTCTTAAAAGATAATAAATAATTATTTTTTTTTAGTTTTTAAGGCCTTGGGATACGAAGGCCCAATGTGACCTTTTTTTAAATGAAAATATTTATTACAGAGTATTTAGCCGTCTGTAAAAAATTATTTTAGCCGAACCCATAGAGATCCCAACTTGAAATTTGTAATGCAAATAGAGGACAAATCTCTATATATATTATAACATATATATAAAAAAATAAAAAAAACATAATACCATTTTTTGAGTTAATCAAGGATATATGTAAAAAGGATATTCTGGAATATCCTTCGTCTTTAAAAATAAAAATTATTCCAAATCTTTGAAAGTTCACCTTCTCCTGAATTCGGCAAGGTATATTTTATCAAATTCTGATGAGCAGAGCCAAAGTTATCATATTTTTAAATATAAAAGAAAGTATAAGTTTTGATTTTTTGCCAATTTTTGAAGTTCCGTTACACGCAAACTATATCGAATTCTGCAACTGTTTTTGCCTTATGATTCGTACCACCCCAAGAGTATTTATACCACTTTTCAGCCAAATCGGAGCGATGTCGTTCAGAAAGTCGGTCGATTCTTCATGGAATGGCCCTATAGTTATGATTATTTGTTGACGGAGCTCATTAAGTCATAGAATCAACTTACAATCAAATAAAAGCACTAATACATATAAAGCTTATATTAAGAAAAATGTGAACAAAAGGAATTGATCTAAGTATAATAGCAAAAAATAATTGCTAATTACAAGGAAAAGAAGAATAAGGTTAACATGAGCACTATGTAGCTAATATCAAAGGTCGAACATGAAAATAGGTAGACTTACATATAAACGTAGCCGAAACCCACCCCCACGATAAGAGTATGTCATATTGAAGCGATGAAAATAACGCAACTTAGAAGTGGACTTAAATTATAACCAAGGTATTTGTTACCGTGTCAGGAAACCAAATTAAGCCGAATAAGGCTTACTACGTCATCAACGAATGACAAAGACACAAAAACAATTGTTCCGAGTTCAGTAGTTCATAGATGTCAAATGAAATAAAATTTGTAAGTGAGATTTAATAAATAATCACAGAGGGACAGTTAGTTATATAAGTGAGACATTAACTTGATTGTGAAATTAATTCTGGCTTTATTTAATCAAAATGCTGGATATTTACACAATTTATTGATTGCTTATTCTAAGTTTAAAGTACTTCAACTGAGTTATCAATTTTAGCCGATGGGCCAGTTTGACTTGATTGCAAATTTAGTGGGTTTCGTGCGGACTGCAACCCAACTGCTGTTCCGTTATTTGGGTGGAGTTTGTTTACTTCACAAGCGATCCATAAACAACCTCCCGCCGAAAAATGTGTTATACTGTAGAGACAATGGTTAACAGCTTCCGTGATATTAAATGATACTGGATCTTACATGTGCCCGTGCAAAGCTTTCGGGTATCTTATCTTCCTTCCTGAGGTAACTAATGTTGGGTATCCCCTTATGGGATTTTAATGGGATTTTTGCGTACAGTAGCGATTGAAATTAGAGTGATCAGAAATATGGCACATATTGTATTCATGCCTATCGTAAATAATTATTCGAAGGAAATCTCTCCTTGGTTCGAAAAATCGATATCGTGAACACATTTTCAAAAAATTTCCTCGCAAAAATGTGGTATCGTGAATAATTTCCCCGACGAAGATTTTTCCCTGTCATTATGTTCGGGGAACTGTGGAATGAGCAACAGAATGTAACATATCATTTCTTGAAAATCAAACAGTTTTTTTTTTTTATTAAGACAAATTTAAATAACAAAAAGCAATCTTAAGTGCTTGTGGAATTTATGGAAAGAAATCCGGATATATCCAATGGATTTACAAGAAAAGGAAAGAAGATGTTACAAAGTTTTGGAAGTCAGTTGAAATGAAACTGAATAGTGTTGGTTCTGTAATGAATTCGACTTTTGAATGGAGAATGGAGAATTGTTATAATAAGGTTAGCTCAGATTAAAACAAATATGTCAAAAAAAAAGGACTAAGTAGAGAATACTCATTTTCAACACTGGAGGAAACAATAGTAAAATCGTGTGCAATGAATAATTCTGTTAAAGGTTTCCAAAATTCCAAAAGTTTTGGCTTGCCTTCATGTTCCCCAATGATAGTTCACAGTATTGAAAACAAAGAAAATGTTGACGAAAGAAATATTGAAGTCATAGAACAGTGCTAACTCGAAAAAACGCATATGGGAAAAAACAAGGTGAAGAATTCGGTAGAAATTTTAGAAAAAGAACTGGATTCTCTCATTTTAACTAAATCAGTTCTCTCACAAGTTTCACTTAACTCAAAAAGTTGATGTTGATAGGTTATCAGCAATTTTTATATTGGTGTTGAAATGAATGCTGTCAACGCAGCAAACGTTGACAGTTTGTATTTCCTTTTTAGGGGCATAGTGCACTTCCCAATTCCATTCGTTGTCTCAATTATGTTACCCCCCTTAGAGTGTACTTCGTTGAACTTCCTCTCCTGTGAGGCTTCTTCATTCTCCCTAAATGGCGTTAAAAGCCAAGGTTCCGAGGCTTCTCCTACAAACACAATAAAACAATGTATGTATATGCAGTAAAATAAAAATTTTTCCGAGTAGCCATGTATTCCTTTCACCAGTTAAATAATTGTCTTTCACCCATGATCTTAAAACACCAACATTCCAAATCATGGAATCGTGGAAAGCTCCAGGATGTGTGGCATCAACAAATCGAATTCGCCTCTTTGCAATCACAAACCTAAAAAATACGAAGATATCTTGAATTAAAAAAGCGAAACTAAGGAAAATATACTTACAATCAACACATTAAGGCTATAAAAGCTTTTTCTATTATACGTAAAAATATGTTTATGGTGTTGCGGTGCGATAATTCAATAATTCGATAATGCGAGTTGTAGACTTTTCCTTAGTCGTCATATTCATATTAATCCAGGTGGCACAGAGCTCTGCTTCAAACAAGGCCATCACTTCAGAAAGGATTTCTCAAAAAGACTACTGTGTAAGGCCAATGTCATGTTCCCGTCCGACTCCTTTCCTATCCTGATATCCAAAATTGTAAAGAAAAGTGCACAATTCCTCGCGTTCGTATGCACCCGTAGTAAAATAGTTTTCCTTCCTATCCGGTTACCTCAATTGAAGCTCTCAATCTTACTTACTTTCGAGTCAGAGGTCTGGCTTTGAACCAAAACAATCACTGGTACGATAAAACAAACAGAACGAACAAACATGACCCACAAACATCGACTTGTATGATTGGCTGGGGTTTCGGTGATAATCTATCGGAGCTCTGGATGTGTTCTATGTTTGATTCCCGGCACCGATAGAGCGGTGCCCTGAACCAAATATAACCTTTCTGAGATCCGACTATTGCAGCTGTGGGTTTCTCCAGGTAGGGTTTTAATGACCGCTAAGCCTGGAAACAAAGAAAATGGACACCACGTGATTTTTCACCGGAAAAAAACAAATTCAAACAACGTTACAAAGCTCTTTTGGAGCTCGACGATTTATTTTCGGTGAATCAGCGGTACACTCGTCGATAGACTAACCCGTTATTTTCACAGCGGCCCACCGGATTCTCACTTCACAAATCAAAAAAACCGAATTTCTACTATGCTTACTGCACTACACTATACTTAGCTTTTTTGCTTTTTCTTTTTCTGCTACTCCTACGTACTCGTATATATAGTATATATCCTTCGTACTTTGTTCCCTTCTTCTTTTTCCCAGTTATTTTTCACCACAAACCTCGCGAGTCTACTTTAAAAAAAAAATCGACCCTACTTGAAAAACAGAAAAAAAAATTGCTTTTCGCAATTAAAATGAAACGATTAATCGCACCAAAAACAAGAACTAAATATGAACCTTTCTGCTTGCTGGCCGTCACAAAAGTGACTTCCATATCTTTTTTTTCCTTACACAACTCTTGCCAGGCTCACACACACATTCACAAAAACGTTCACTCACACATCTATTTAGCTATAGCGGGCTCAATAACGGGGTTATTAGCTACATCACTAGCAAACTTTGCTAGTGTGCGCACCCGTGTCCAACTATGCCTCTCATTAATACCAATTTACACATTTACAACAAACCCTTTAGTCTTAGAGCGAATATTTTCTATTCGATGGATTACTGGTAGTAAAAGAAAAACTAATAAAAAGCGTTCAAAAAAAGCTAAACTAAAAAGAGTTACAACTCTTAATAACTGGTACTCACGAACAACATCTCCAAAGGAACATTGGATACCAAAACTTACTACGTACACATCTCCAAAGGAATATTGGATACTAAGAATAACTGCACATCTCCAAAGGAACATTGGATACCAAAACGGAACATTTGATGGCAAGAATCAACAAAGGAAAGCTTACAATGGTAGTACTTTTGATAATTTCGGGATGCATGTAAGTCATAGTAAGTGCTCAAAATAACTATATAATGACCGTGGAAAATTAAAGAGAAGAGAAGATATTAAACAAAAGAATTAAATAAATTATATTAGTTAAGGAATATAGAAGAAAAATAATGATTAATATCAAATAAAATAACACATTTTTGATTAAAATAAACTAAATTGATTAAAACTTTTTGAAACGAAGTGAATACATTCGAATTACAATAGCTAGATTTAAAACTTATTCATAAGAATTAGACCATAAGGCATTTAATTTTCATACTAATTACATAAAGTCAACGTGTAATTTGACAAATTCCCAAATGAAACAATCTCATCCTAGTCTATACCCAAAACTCACCAGAATTTTTAGAATTTTAAGCTCAATTCCACAATCTACTTAAACAGAGAGAAATTTCAAATCGAATAGTTCGCATTCTGTCTCAAATCCTGATATAACGACTAACATGAACAACGATAACTTAACTTCAACTTTAGCATCTGCTCAAGCTAACATGCCCAATATGAACATCAACAGTCTAACAGTCGCTTTCAACCCTTGCGCAATTTTGAATCCTTAAGGATTCCGGATGCCGTCAAAGACTTACCTCGTTGTAATGAAAACCTGAGACTGTTGAATGATTTTATCAACAACGTCGGCATGACAAAAATGCCTTTCGCAGAAATAATTTTACGAGCAATTCGCAATAAAATTGATGTTCAAGCCAATGAGGTCCTGAATACGTATGGTACTAGCCTTAGTTGGGGCAAAATAAATAGTTATTTGGTACTCAACTACTCCGAGATCGTTCAACTGCAAGCTACTCTAAATACTCCATGAAACCGATCAGAACGTAATCAAAGAAAAATGTTCCTCAACTCCTTTTTATCTGGTTTGAAGGAACCACTAGGATCTAGTGTATGAGCTATGAAACCTCCAACTCTTTCCATGGCACTCTCGAATTGCATTTAATAACAGAACATGTTCTATATGAAATTTAAATATAGCCCAAACACACAAAACACCACTAATTCAAACACATTACTCCCGCGATCAAACACAGCTCTGTGCACCAACACACCCGAATACATTCCAAAGACCATACCAGAATATCATCAATCCAATGGCTGAAAGAAATCGGAACTTTAAAAGACATAACTTCTGGTTGCAAACACAACCTCGTCCTACAGAACTAATGGAACTGGGTTCAGACCAATCACTATTTAAACAATCAACCGTCAAGCATGACAAACTAGTCCAGTCGTAGCAACACTCAGTGTTATCTTATCAATGGAGAGACCTATGCCTCCAGCAACCCGTCGGACACTTAGGCATAAATAAACATGGATTTATACTTCCCTACATAAACAGTTCATCACCAGTCAGTCGCCTTTTGAAATACCTAGTTAACACAGGGGCTTCAGCTTCATTTATAGATAGATAGATCTTTATTTGGCACGAATTTTCAAAAAAATTCCTTTTAATAAGCTTATGATTTTCAGATATATGACATTGAAATAATTTTTATCTGTAACGTTATTTTACAAAGTTGAAATAAAGTAAGTATGGATCTAATAATGATTTACAAAAGAAAAAGCAAACGAAAAACCTTTTATTTAAAAAACGAAAATATATAAATAAATATTAAACAAACAAAGAGAAAAATGGTAAGTCAAGAATATAAAAATACAAAAGGATGGTAATCCAATGGCAAGCAATACCTTTTTTAAATGTTTAATTAGAAAACTCTGAAAAATGAGTAAATAAATAAACGCAATTTATATCAAAATTTTAATAAATGAACAAGATATCACTTGGGTAATAGTAAATAAATAAATATAAATAAGTAAATAAATAAATAAATAAATAATAGACAAATAAGTAAATAATATATAAATGAATTAACAAACAGGAAAAATGATATAAATGAATGAATAATTTAATAAATGAGTGAACAGTAGAATTTACAAGAATACATGAAGTATATGAATAAACAAAAAACATGAAAATTGAAATATAAGCAACGTTCATTTATCTATAAGTTAGAATATTGCGTGAATAAATTTTTAATAAGAGGATTTTCAACACTGGAATATTTTTCTTTAAGGTTGAAAGTAAGCTTAATGATTTTTTCACTAATAAATTTAACGTTCGCTCTTTGATGAAGTTCAAGTGTTGGGTAATGCCGTGACGGGTTAAACATTATTTTCAGTACCTTGTTTTGTGCATCCTGCAATCTTTTTGAGGGGAAGCTGATAAAATGAAAAAATTGCAATGTCATCAGCGAATAATGCAGTCTTGCAATTTAACAACACTGGAAAGTCAGCTGAAAAAAATATAAACAATATAGGTACAAGTGCTGCGCCTTGAGGCACACCACATTTGACATCAAAGGAACAAGAGACACAATTGTTGACATGAACTTGAACAACACGTTTTTTCAGGAAACTTTGAATAATTTTGTACAAGTAAAAATAGCGAAGACTATATCTTGATAGTCTGTATAATAAACTATTATGCCATACTGTGTCGAAAGCTTTTCCGATATCTAAAAGTATCATCCCTGTTGATCTCCTTTGTTCTAGATTTTATTTTACAATTTTGGTTAATCATTGAATCGAGTTATGATTTTGTCTAAAACCAAATTATTTATCAGGCAAAATATTGTTTTCAATAATTAAAGTCATTAGCTCGTCTTTTGAGGATTGGTATAACCTTGGCTTTTTTCCAACTATCTGGCAAATACTGCATCTTTAGACAAGAGTTGAAAATAAAAGTTATATACCTATATTATTCCTATCTTAGAAAGATGTTTGATCGAGGCCTTAAGCTTTTCTTGCCTTAAGATGCTTTATCAGGAGAGCATTGTTTTCGGAAACATACGTGTTTGTAGGAGTTAGACAGTTTAAAGTGTTGAATTCTTCAATCCTTGAGTTTACTACAATAGTTAAAAGCGGATCACTGATATTGGAAGCAAGAGAATGATTTTTCTTGAAGACATTAGCTCGAATATTTACTTTTTCCTCATCGGTAAAGTTAAAAGAAGGAGGGCTTTTTAGTCCTGTAATAATTCTGTGTTTGTTTTTTAAATCCCGCATTATATTCCAGAAGGGCTTCCCACATTTGTCCATTTATGAGCCTAGAATTTACTCATCACTCAAACATCAAGAAATGCTACCATTTCTTAATAGTCATCAATTATATTAAAGATTTTCAGTACCTTCTTTCATCGAATTCAATGAACCAGACGAGCTTAACTTCCTCATATTCAAGTTCCGCGATTACTTCGATGGACTATAAGGGATCAATATTCTCTCACAGCTATACGCTAAAATTAACCTCAACAACAAAACTCTTACTTCAAAACAATCTACGATTCCACTTCTGCTTAAACCAAACATTAATTTCGGTAATTATGATACTCCTTCAAACACAAAAGCGATAGTTAGAATCCCAGTTGACTTTTGCAACGGCGATGTTATGAATAAGCACACCATCGTTAAACCAGGACTTATAGTATCCGAAGGCATTTATACTGTCAAAAAGTGGTATTGTCCCGCAGAAATATGCAATAGCTCTTCAGTCGACCAGATTTTTTTAACAACCACTTAAGGTAAAACTTTTTTCTCCTGGAAAAATCGTCGAAATAAACAGCTACAATTTTATTCACGTTTAACCCAATGTCGATATTGACATTTCACGACTTGTTCGCACTTCGCACCCTAACCAAGAAGAAAGAAAAGGTCTTCTGAAACTTTGTAAGCAATGTGAGGACATTTTTTAAAGAAGTAGAGAACCTAAGCTTTACCAATCACGTTAAATACCAGAATTATACTTCGGACGACATCCCAAATTATACAAATACGGATTGTTATCCTTACTGCCACAAAGCTGAAAATCGGCAGGGAATAAATAAAATGCTTGAACAAAACATTATACGTCAAAGTTACTCTCCCTGGACTTCGCCCGTTTGGATTGTTCTAAAAAAAATGGACGCCAGCGGAATCTAAAAATGACATTTGGTTATAGACTATAGGACACTAAACGAGAAAACTATCTCGTATCGTTACCATATATCGAATATTAATTAAATTTTAGACAAGTTCGGCAAAAACTTCTATTTTTAAACATTGGATTGGAGCCCAAACACATTGCGAAAACCGCCTTCTCCGTAGATAGCAGACACTACGAATACTTGCGTATGCCCTTTGGTCTTAAAAATGCACCTTTCACCTTTCAAAGAGTTATAAATAATTTTCTTATAGAGTTAGTAGGAAAATGTTGCCTCGTTTACTTTGATGATATTATCATCTATTTTGCTTCTTTTCAGGGGCACTTAGAAAATCTAGGAAAGGTGTTAACTAAACTAAAAGAACAAAACCTTAAAGTCCAGCTAGACAAACTTAACTTTCTTAGAAAGGGAACAATATAAATAAAACAATTCCCATTTCCTAAAACACAGAAAGACATAACAGCTTACTTAGGATTACTCGGTTACTATAGAAAGTTACAAAATTCGATAAAATAGTGAAACCACTAACGGAATGCCTGAAAAAAGATCGTCAAGTGGAAATTAACGAAAAATCCGATACTCCAATACTCCGAATTCTTCAGATCCTTCAATCTAACAACTGATGCGAGCAATTTTGCTATGGGCGCAATCCAATCGCAACTCTAAAAACTCCAGAGATCAACTACTCCACTACAGAAAAGAAACTTCTTTCCATCGTTTGGGCAACAAAGTATTTAAGACCCTTGACTTGGGTTAAATTAACAATTTAAATTAACACGCTGGAGACTATAAGAATATGACTATGAGATCATATATAAAAAAGGCAAAGCCAACACATACCTATTGCTGAATGACCCCTCAACGAATTTAGCCTCCAAACCATCTTAGAGAAAAATACCCAAGGCTCACGAATGACTTGAGAGACAATATTCAGAAACAAATAAAGAAGAACTATCAGAGACCCTTGCTTTACTGAAAACACAATTATAGACATATTTAAAATCCATTTATCACCTAATAAATTATATTATATATATATTATATTTCCTTATAACAAAGCACTCAACATCTTACACCTAGACATTAACACTATCGATCATAAAAGCATACTGACCGTAATCGATAAATTTTCAAAATTTGCAGCAGGTTATACATTACTACGGTTCGGATTTTCATGCACTAAAAATCTCAAAATATGCACTTAAAAATACAAAATATGCATTTAAAATATGCACTTAAAATTAATTTAACTTAATTTCGGTTCAATTTAAAAACACATTTTCTTCAGTCTGTAAGAATAAGTTAAATTTATTATTTTTATTATTAAATTAAATAATAACTTACATCGAAATTAACATTTAATAAAAAAAAAACAGTTAACGTAAGCATAAACATCTTCATTTGTTTAATTCAAATAAATAATTTAAAATAACATAAAATCCTTAATTCCTTAATTGTTCTGATTTTGAAAAGTTTTATTTGCATAGATCATAAAATTTTTCTTAAAATTTTTGAAATCAAAACGTTGCCGACTTGGTCTTAGAAATGCGGAAGAGATCGCTCGACGTCAACTGAAGTTAGTGGAGCATTTTTAAAAGAACAAATCTCATCGACGGTGAGGTTTTTTGGGTAATTTTCGTCATCGCAGTTCAATGCGAAGGTCTTACTTACATTTTGCATTATTGCAAATTCTTCATTTTTTGACAGAATGCACTGAAGTTTTTTTTTTAATGACTGCCCCCGTTAGTCCTTCGCCCGCATTTATCTTTGAAACAATATCTTCAATTAAATCAATTTGATTTTTTAAGGTTGTCCTGCCTTCTAGCTTTGTGATAGTGTCACATAGGAAACAGAAGTTTGAATTTATAAATATTATTTGGCTTTCTTACAATGGCTTGCTCATGACTTTTTTGCATTTTTTATTGCAGCTGCATCGGAGTCATCGAACCCATTGACAATGCTTTCAAACACCTCATAATTTTGTGCATAATACTCAACAGCCTTCAACCAAGTACTCCATCTTGTAACAATAAGCTGAGGCGGAAGAAGAGTTAAAGGATATTTTCGTTTAAAAATTTCAACGCGTGATGGTGCCTTTAAAAATATTTTTTTACCATTTGAAATTAATCCATCGACGTTCCGAGATTTGCACCTTATTTCTTCTGCAACTTGGTGCATTGCATGTGCTAGGCAAGTGACGTGCAACAATTTTGGATAAAACAGTGCTAATCCACGCGCTGCCTTTACAATATATGGTGCAGCATCGGTCAAAAAAAGGAGTATTTTACTTTTATCAAATGCGCGAGCGATGGTGGAATGGTTCGTTTTTTTTCTAATTGGACTTTATTTATTAAAAATTTATTTTTACTTTCTTCTTCGTTTAGGTCCAACACACCCACAATTGCATTAGCAACAAAACGGCCTTGGATATCTGTTGTTTCATCAATAGAAACCCACAAATACTTAATATATCATTTATATCAATTTTCATTTGTCCAAACAGCGAAATATAAATTTTCTCAATGTAATTTTTTCGCAAAGTAGTATCATCTGGTATAATTTCTTTTGTATATTTTTTTAAAAAAAATCTCTTAATTCACGGTTACTAAGCTTACTTAATGGTATATCGGCTGCAACAAACGCCTCACATAAATTTCTGGCAAACTTCAGAACTTCCTTCAAGTGTTTAACACTTTTGAAATGCTGATCCACTTGAAATTTTTATTCAAAGCAAACGCTTTTGTTGCAAAATTTGCAGAACAAAACACTTCCATCTGTTTTAAAAATCTTTGGGTATTCTGAAACTTAAGGTCTCAAATTTGAAGTAACAATGTCTTCGCTTTTGGCATTGTAGCCGAAACTTATTTTTTGAACAAAACTAAAATCATAAAATTAAAAGGAATATTATTACATTTTCCAAGCAAAACAATTCTAAAAAGATTAAAATTAGTTCTCTACTGACTAAACATGACCATCCAAAGATCACTGAATTGAAAAAAAACCGACTGCTTGGATTAACTGTTAATGGGATGGAAAACTATACGTATGGATGTAGTGGCAAGTGGCATTTATTAAAGTGGAAAAATTTTAGTGGGCAACTAACAGTTTATGCCACTTTTACATTCATCGACATAGATACCACTACAGACGTACTATTGCCGAAGCTACACCATTGTGCGCAGCCAGTTAAGCTTTGAGCTTAACCAAATTGTACTTACACACTTTCATTTTGCTTAGATTTGTGTCGTCGGAAGCTCTTCGTAGCCATGTTGGCGCTTCTCGGTAGCAATGAATAATGGTATCGTTTTAATTTCGATCTCATTCATATAGTCTCAGGCAGTCTTTTTTTTTTTCAGTTTTGCCGGCACAATCTACTCAAGTTCATACATGCATTTATTATAAAAAATATTAACAATAATATGCAAAATATTCATTTTTAGTAAAATATACACGAAAATATGCAAAATATGCATTTATAGTAAAATATGCAAAAATATGCACTAACGGTTAAATGCCATTTTAAGGAAATTTCATGATACGTATACATAATAAGTTTTTAATAAAAAAAACACGCATTTGCATGGAAATCCGATCCCTATACATTACCCTCCGGGACTAGTATATTTATCGTTAAATCCCTCAAACGTTACATAAAAAGTCGTTAGCGACCAAGTCTCAGAGTTTACGTCTAATATCTTTAAGGATCTGTGTAAGAGATGTTATATACAACTTTATATCACGTCATTCCAACAGATAACCAGCAGTTTACCTGTCGGACGTCTACTTTCTACCTTAAACGAGATGTATTATTTTAATAACACTTAAATAAAATAAAGTGGAAATATGGTAGACCACGTCGAAGTTCTTTCTAAAACAATATTTCCATATAACAATTCTATTCATTCCACTACTAAATTTACAACTTATGGCCTTTTCTATGGAAGGCCTTTTAAATTAAACAAAAACCTTTTCTACACGAAGAATATGAATATATAACAAAGCTAAGCAAATTGCAAGGAGAGTTTTTCCCAAAAACTAGAGACATACTAGAACAATCTACTGATAGAACAATTGAGAAATTTAACAATAACATAACGGAAGCTAAAGATAGAGATACTGAAGATACTATATATTGGAAAGAATGCAAACGAATTAAGTTTAGGCCGAGATTTTATAAACACAAAGTTTAAGAAAATAATAAAAATACGGTTCTAACGTTAAATAAAAGGAAATTCTACAAACCCAGAATTAAAAAAAAAAAAAAATTGAACAAGACTAGAATTATGTATATAACAACTAATCATAACAATCCCTTTTAAACTTACGTCAACAACTGGCCAAATGCTAGAAAAACGTGACTTATTGAAGAACCAAGGCATATTAGAACTCGAATTAGGACCTGGACGGAACATAACTGACTACATAAAACTAGTACACATACCACTCACCACATTGGGGGGTGGCCGTGGTGTAGTGGCATAAACTCCTCAAGCAGAGGGTCGCGGGTTCGAATCCCGTGCAAGGCAATTCTCTGAAAAAGTTTTTTCATAAAATTTGTATGTAGTTATATAAAAATCCCGTCGGCGTTAACTCTGACATGAAGGCATTACACTGATGTTGGAGTGGTTGCTGGCTGGGATAAAATGTAACGAACTAACAACTAGCACGTACTTAGACCCACTGGTTGAGGATGCACTGGCTCGTCCCGTCCAGTTTAACAACCACCTCTGGGAAAAATATCGAAACTCAACACACCTGAGTTTCAAACTACTACACCCGCCCGCGCTCTGGAGAGCGCGCGAGTTTCAAATATATATAGCGGCCAATCACCGGAAAAAAGTGCATCATCAGCGACAAGGAATCGATCACCGGCTGACACCAATCAAATTGTCGAATCATCACTTATTGGTTATAAAAACCCAACAACAACCCAGCTAGTTGCTTAGTAATACGATATTAGTTGATGGTTAATCGCAGCGACGCTGAGGACGGCGGGTCACTTGAAACTAAGAACTTAATGATTGTAAAGAAAAATAAAGAATAATAAAGTATCACTGGCCTGTGGCTCAATAGAATTAACCAAATTGTTTTTTTTTTATTGTCGTTCGCCACGTAAAACATAAGTCGCGCGGTACTATAAAAAAAAGGTAGGCTTGTACATACAAAACGAGCTGAGACAATATTTCCAAATCCCTGGACATCTTCGAAAAAGAATTTATACTTAAAGATATATATTCAAAATTTTCTGAAAACAAATTTCGAACCAACTAACAATAAAATAAAAAGAAGCGAACATTTTGTATTTCAAACACAGTACTTTAATCAGGTCAATTACAGCATCATAACAAGCACTCGTTCTAGCAAAACTCAACGTAACATAATTCCTACATTCATCCTTAACCCAAAAGAACTTGCTGAGATACAAAAACCTTTTGAAAACCAGTCTTTTAATTTAATCTCAAACAAACAAAATTACGAGATTTTGGAATTGCAAGCTTACTACAATAATAACATAATAATATTCAATATTCCAGTATTAATATTTTCCCCAGATGCGTACTCTTCATCCCACGTAATCCCACTTTCAAGAATGAAAAATATATCCAATATTTTGATGTAACATGCATCAGTGACCGTACCCACATTGGTTTGCGGATGGGATGTTACCACATTTAAGCCTCCGGTTACTTGACTTTCGTTGGGGTGTGGGCTCCAGCGATTATATTTTCCCACCCGTCATAATCATCTTGGGGTGTCTGGATTGAAAGGATCGTCCGTCCCCACACGTCGACATCCTATCTGATGCAGCCCGCTGCGAGTCTCCCGTCTACCCTATGAGGCCCGACAACGATGTTTCTGGTGGACCGCCCGTTGCAACTGGTGCTCTCTTCTGTTCTTAGGGCTTCACCGACCGAACACCTTCGTTCTCCTCCGCGGAGAAAACCGCCCGTGAAACATATGTGGGTTATTTTCCGAGGTCTAGGGTTGGTGGGACACTGGCTGATAGGATCATGGCTTCCCTCCACCTCCGCTAGAGATCGGTCTTCCCACTTAACGTAAAGAGGGACCGAAGAGACTTGTAAGGAAAAGAGACAAAAACCCCACCCAGCGCAATGGTTTATTAGGAAGGACATTTCCATAATTTTCATAATACCTCCAGTCTATGCAAAAACAACTAAAATTTTGGCTCAATCGGGTTTTTAAACTTCTTTATTCTAACGTTACTTCAGAGTCTTCTGGCTCAGTGCTATAAAGCGTATGATCCTTAGCGTGCTAGGTACCTTTGTTTTGACCATGAATCCACCAAACTGTATACCCACGCTAATACACGTTTAAGGATCCTGAATGGTTACACAAATGGAAAAGCACATCTCGCCGTTGAAGGTTGTGGGCTTCTTCGCTGCCGCCGCCAATTTCCTACGTATTTCCTTCAATTTCGCAAATCCCCTTCCTAACTCCGATTATATCTAGTTCCCTAACTCTCCTATTCCTTTCCCTACTTTCGATATCTTAGTCCCTACCTATATCCCTTTTACCTACTCCACTAGCCTCGCTACCCATCCTACTTTCGTTATAATCCCTCGGGGCATTCATTTCTGTGCCGCGAAAGCAGGTCGGGAACTGCATGCTCCCTTTTGTGGATTATCTAAAAATCAAATTGCTGCCGCCTCACTGCCCATCGACCTGGTCTCCCGTGAAGTTTCTTATGGTTATTTAGCCACACTAGCAAATAATGATCAGTTACGACCGTAAACTGAACCCCTTAGATGTATAGTCGCAACTTCTCAATCGCACAACCAAGCATTGTTTCTCTGTGGTAGAGTAGTTCCTCTCACTTCTCTGAAGAAAACTACTGAGATAACAACTAATCTTCTCCCCATCTTCAAACTCCTGAGATAATACGGCCCCAATTCTACAATTCGAGGCATCCGTCTAAATTACGAACGGCATATCGAAGTCTGGGCATATTAATATTTGTGCCGTCACTAAGCATTGTTTCGCCTTTCTAAACCTTCCCTCACACTCGTCCATTCATACAAATTTGCTATTTTTCTTTAAAAAATCTGTTAATAGTCTAACTAAAGTGGCGAAATTTTAAACAAAACGTCTGTACCAAGAAATTGTCCCTACAAAACTTTTAATATCCTTCACAGTCTTTCGGCAGGAATCCTAAACATGCTATCTACTTTCTCTGGACCTACATGTTGTCCATTCCTATCTACTACATAACCTAAATATAAATACAAAGACGGCCTACAAAAGATACATTAACTTTTAACCCTGCCTCACACAATCGTTTAAATACCTTTTCCAGTATCTTAAGGTGTTTGTTGAATGTATTTGTGACGATGATAATACGTCCGTCCGGGTACACAATACGTGTGGTTCTAGATGTAGCCCGAAAGGCATTCACTTAAACTGGAATAGGCCTCTACTCGGAACCGTGAAGGCTGTGAAGGCGCGGGCTCTCCTCCATGGGGATCTGTCAGTAGGCCGAATTAATGTGTAACGACGACAAATATTTGGCGTCTTTAAACTTATCCAATGTCGTTGATATAAATGGCAGTGGATAAGCATTCGTATCTGTTACCTTGTTAACTTCGCTATAGTCGACGCAGAACCTAAATGACCCATTTTTTTCCTTGATAAGTACTATCGAAGATGCCCACGGACTATTCGATTTCTCGATAACTCATTCCTTTAGTTCCTTGTCAATGTGTTTTTGCATCGCAGGCGAAACTGGGTAATAGCGCTGTTTAATAGGTTCTGCCGACGTCCTTGTCTTGTGTTCTACCAAATAAAGCCTTCAACTGCCCTGCTTCGGCGACGTTCAGTTCTGAGATCTCACAAATTGCGGTCATCTAGGCAACCTGTTGGCCCGAAAAGTTCCACACTCGTAAACTCAAATCCGGGAAGTTTTCTGATAGTACTCAGAAATATGCACTAAGGATCACGTTGTGTGGTATCGCTGGTAAAACGAGACATTCAATGTAAACGGATCGACTTTGTACCTCAATTAGTAGACACATAACCTCTACGACATCTACGCTCTTTCCGTCCACTAAATCGACGGACCTGACCTGATTTTCACCTAACCTAAGCCCTACATTTTTAAGTATTCTCCATCCAGCACCTCCTGTTATAGTGCGAGAAGCGCTACTATCTAAAAGCCATATCATCAATATACCGTATATGCTAACTCCTATAATGAACGCCTATCATTGCTGTTTTCCTTCAAGCTAAACCTGATATAAACTATCACCTATCCCCTACTTGTCCCGGCGACCCCGACCTTCTGACCGGAAGTCCGTTGTGCATTTCCATTAGCGCTCCACACTCGTAGCAGCGCCTAGGAGCGGAACATGCACTTGAAAAGTGCACGCTGTTGGTAGTCCTCTTGGACAACTAAAACTCTGGGTTTCTCCCAGTTCACGAAAACTAAATCTGGCTCTCTTGGGGTCTGCTAGACCAAGTTGTTGCTGATAAAAGGGGGCCAGGTTCTTCTGAACGATAGTAAACTTCTGCCGCTCCGTTAGCGGTTGTGAAAGCCTGCCAAACATACAATGAAAACTTCAGTTTCAGTTCCGCCACCAACTCTTGCCACGAAGAGACCAACAACCTAACCGCCCTATACCGGATTAGCGCCTTCATTGAAAAGAGTTTAACCGCTACCCTAAACAAGTGAGCTTCAGTTGAATGAATTGACCGACGCACCACAACGTTCCCCCATGAACTTGATATCCCATTTGGCCAGATTTTTCCCCCTCACATACGGCAAGCGTTCTCTGAGTTCACCAGTGGTTGCAGAGAAACCAGTTTCTTCCGCAATGGCAGACTTCACTGGTGACCATACAGTGCGGACTGGTAATGCTTCTGGAGGGAAAACGTTTTTTACCTACTTCCCTTGTTTTCCGGTGTGTTCACTTACCGTTGGCTGTGGTCGTCGGTTTTTGACGATCCTCGAGCACGTTGGCTCTTCCTCGTCCTCATTGCCTGTCTCGCCTTCATCGCCCGACTGCTCTTCTGTACCTCCGGCTAGTACGATCAATCTATGCTTGAGATGACACTTCTTTTCCATTTTCTGTGGGAAGAGTCTCTCGCCCTATCCAACCTTCTAAGAGCCCACTTAATTTTGGTAAGAACTTTCATGTATTCCTTCGACTTAGGAATACTTGGCGGTTCTTTTAAGAGCTTTTCGATCTGTTTTATTTTTCCCCGTATGGAATCTCGGTTCTCTACATACGTAAATTTGTAAGCCGAGTCCACATTCAGAGAACCCCTCTCCCTGCGTTCCAGCACACGAGCGGATCTCAACGACTTCCTCATGGCATCCAAGCTGCCAATAGGAAGGTGGCGAGTTTCCATCTCGTCCACAGCCAGTCTATTGAACCCTCGACGTCAACGCAGAAAAGCTGAACGTAAAATCCAAAAACCTAAACGTAAGATAGGGACAGGACACAGTAAAGCACATGATGTCAAAGAAAAACTTAAAACAAAAAAACCCACGCAAAAAGTGTATGGTCTCACTAAAATCCGGGGAAAGAGTGAGAAAAAGGAAACTAGTCACCCTGAAACCCTCGAGCAAACTAAAATAAAGGCCCGACCACAGTAGAAAACCAAAAAAAAAAACAAAAACTAAAAAAAAAATTTATCAAACACGATTGAAAGTATATGTAGTTATGTATATATGGATGTCAAAATATAATAACGGTATGTATATATGTATAAGTATGTTATATATAAGAATGTATATATTTAAATATATGAATTCTTTTTTTGTTTATTTTATATGCACGGATTTGGATGTGGGCATATAAATATATACAAGTATTTTATAGAATTTGTAAGTACATTATATTTGCGTATGTGTATATATGTATGTATGTATGTAAATAGGTTTGTATATTTATATTTTATCCAATGTGAAGTGGATCATAGAAAGTCACCAATTAAAAGAACAAAGGTACTTAGCTGAAGACCTGGTACTTGCCTTGCCAGCTCTTATTCTTTGGGTCCACAGGTACTTTTCCTACACTCCTTTTTTTTTTGAATACTTGCTCATGCTGTTGCACTATTGCACTCTTAGAAAAAAAATTAAGCGTATCAGATTTTTTTAAAAAAAAAAAAAACAAACACAAAACTTCCCTAATCAGAATACTACCCGACTTAACCGCCTTTACTGTACCCCAAATCAAGTACAGTCGATCGACGAAAAAAAAACTATTAAAAAAGAAAATGCCGGCAAATGAAATTAAAAAGTCAAATTGCTATGTTTGATATCCGGCACCATAGTGTGGCGCCCCGAACCTAATATAACGTTAACCTTTCTGGGATCCCGCTATCCCTGCTGTGGGTTACACTAGGTAGCGCTTTAATGGCTGCTTAACCTGGGTTCAAAGAAAAATGGGCGCCACGTGATTTTTCAATTTAAAAAGATTTAAAAAATCTTTTCCAAGAAAAAAAAAGACAGAAACTCTTCCCCGAAAAAAAGACAAAAACGTGAAAGAAAAAATGAAACACTGACTTTAAACAACTTTACAAAGCTCCGTTGGAGCTCGTCGATAGAGTGAACCGCTTTTTCACAGTCCCAAAAAACACGAAAACGCTAGTTAACATGTAACGTGTCCCGTCTATTCTAGAGAATTTTGCAAACGCGAAGCCCACAGGAGCGGCCCACTTCACAAATAAAAAAAAAAAACAATTTCTGCTATGCTGACTGCACTAAACTGTAACATACTTAGTTTTTTTTTTGTTTCTGGTACAATCTTCTTCTTTTTCGTTCTGCTAATCTTATGTACTCGTATATATATCCTTCGTACGTTGTTACCTTCTCCGTTTTCACAAACATCGCGAATCTATTTAAAAAAAAAAATCTACTCTACTTTTTTTATTTACTATACTTGAAAATGAGAAAAAAATTGCTTTTCGCAATTTAAATGAAACAATTAATCGCACCAAAAATAAGAACTTACCAGGTGTACCGGTATGTAGTCAGCATTTTTTTCTGAAAGTAAAACACTAATTTTTAATGGGAAAGTAAAAAACATTTTATTCAAAGGTCAGCTAGCTACACATTTTTTCCAATCTTTCATTTAATTTATGGATTCCACGCCAATAAAACTGTTCGTCTTTTGAAGCAAACCAAAAAGTCACCCAATTTTCGACTTCCTCGTGGGATTCGAAGTGCTGCTCAGCTAATGCGTGTCCCATCGATAAAAACAAATGGTAGTCGGAAGGTACTAAGTCTGGTGAATACGGCGGGTGGGGTAGCAGCTCCCAGCCAATTGCGTTGGTTGTATCCTGAACCAGTTTTGCTTTGTGTGCAGGTGCATTGTCATGGAGCAAAATTACCTTGCCGTGTCTTCTGGTCCATTCTGGTCGTTTTTCGATCAATGCATGGTTCAAATTGATCATTTGTTGTCGGTAGTGATCTGTATTAACGGTTTCACCAGGTTTTAGGAGCTCGTGGTAAACCATACTTTTCTCGTCCCACCAGACACACTGCATTGTACTGCATTGATGGTTGTCCCGGATTAACCCATGATTTTTTCCGTTAAGGATTCTGAAAATAAATCCATTTTTCATCGCCAGTAACAATTCGATGCAAAACTGATTTTTTTATCGTGTCACAAGTGGTTATTCGGTTTTTCGGTTTTCCGTCTGTCATTCATTCAATTCATGTGGCACCCATTTTTCAGACTATAGGATCTTTCCCATAGCTTTTTTGGTGGTCTTCCACGTTCTTCATTTCTTACATCAAAATCGTTATCTCTGAACCGTTGAAACCATCTGATAGAGCATGCCTCGACACGCATTCGATGCGACTCTGCAGCACTTTTCTTCAAATGAAAACAAAAAAAAAAGTCATCATTTTCTGGTACAAAATTCGACATTTTTAACACAATAAAAAAATATGATGTTGTTTGGTCAATGACTTCATACCGGTACACCTGGTACTTTGATCCATTCTGTTTGTTGGTTGTCACAAAAGTGACTTCCAAATCGTTTTTTCTTTCCACAACTCTTGACAGTCTCACATACACATGCACATACACGTTCACTCCCACATCCATTTAGCTATAACGGACCCAACGACGGGGTTGTTAACAACACTAGCAAGCTTTTGGTGGTGTGTGCACCTGTGTCCAACTATATCTCTCATTCATACCAATTTACACATTCACACTGGGGGCATAGTGATAACTGGAAACGGAAGTTATGGAAGTTGTGGATTCTAACACATTGGCTGAAAAGTCAGTGCCGTTTTATAGTAAAACACAAAATTTTTGCAAAATTCAATTTTGTTTATCTATATAGTCGCCTTCGAGGGCGATACACTGATTGAAACTATTTCGATACCAGTTTTGTAGTACGATTTCGGTTTAGCCTCAAAATAGGCCTATGGTTCGGCGATTACTTCTTCATCGGTCTTAAATCTCTTTCCGGCGAGCATTCTTTTGAGGTCTGTGAACAGGAAATAGTCGCTGGGACCAAATCTGGAGAATACGGTGGGTGGGGAAGCAAATTGTAGCCGAATTCATTCAATTTTTCAATCGTTTTCATCGACTTGTGACACGGTGCATTGTCTTGATGAAACAGCATTTTCTCTTTCTTCAAATGCGGCTGTTTTCCTGCGATTTCGTCCTTAAAACGCTCCAACACCGCAATGTTATAGTCGCTGTTGATAGTCTGCCCCTTTTGGAGATAGTCGATGAAAATTATTTCATGTGTATCCTAAAATACGAATGCCATAACCTTGCCACCCGACTGTTGAGTTTTTTGTCGTTTTGGACGAGGTACGTCGCCTGCTCGCCACTCAGCTGACTGCCGACTTGACTCTGGTGTGATGGAGCCAAGTTTCATCCATTGTTACATACCGACGCAAAAAGTCGGCTTTATTGCGGTTGAACAGCTTTAAACACTCCTCTGAATCCTCAACACGTTGTTGTTTTTGGTCGACTGTGAGCAAACGCGGCACCCACTTTGAACAGAGCTTTCGCATGTCCAAATATTCGTGTATATTATATTCTTTTGATATCTTCAGAGCCTCAGCTATCTCGATCAACTTCACTTTACGGTCATTCGTAATCATTTTGTGGACTTTTTTGATGTTTTCATCTGAAATAGCCTCTTTTGGACGTCCACTGCGTGCATCATCTTCGGTGCTTGTATGACCACTTTAAAATTTTTCAATCCACTTGCGGATGGTTCGTTCGGCTGGTGCAGAGTCCGTGTAACACTAATCAAGCCATTTCTTTGCATCGGCTGCATTTTTTCCCATCAAAGAGCAATGATAAATCAACACACGAAATTGCTTTGAATCCATTTTTTTTTACAACAACAAAAGTTGCTTCACTCACAACGCTATATCTCGAGAACTCTTCTTCCGACAGCTTTCAAATTTATACACGTATCTTTTGAAGGCTTATACTAACTGAAAATGGTATGCACTTAATGCAAGTGGTGCCTTCTTTTACAAACGGACTTTTCAGCCCATGTATTATCTGTGCTTACTATTTCCCCTACCGTTGGGTTCTCGTGGAATTGCGAAAAGCAATTTGCTTCTCTTCTGATACTTTTCCCCGCATCGAATTACATTATTAAAATCTTTTGCAACCTAAAACAAACGTTAAAAGAGAAATGAAACTCGAATTAAAAATAACAGGTGTTGGAACGAAAGTTTAAAATTGAAGATAGAAATCAAAAGGGACTATATCCCAATCCAGCTATCTCTGGATTGTCGCCACTCGTTAAAAATAGCTACAGTGCCTGTGCAAATTTTTTATATTTTTATTTGGGGAGATAGGGCTGACCAATAGCGTCTTTACAATTCTTTATTTAATTTTTTTTTGTTATTGGGCCTTTCTGCCCTCTGGCCTCTCTGCCCTTTGACCTATCTGCCCTCGGCCGGTTTTATAGTTCGTTATTAGTTGTTGTTTATTGTATTATTCCGCTCTTTGTTGGAAGTGTTTATTTGTGTGTTTCTTTGTGGGTGGGGGTGGGGTGCTGGCTTAAAAAGGGGTCGTCATCTCTTCGTTGCTATAAAAGACATCGTCGTCTCTTCACCCATCGATCGAATTGCTTGTGGGATGTAATGCCAGTGTTCGTACCCACATCGTTTCGCGGATGGGGTGTTATTCAAACCTCCGGTTACTTGGCTTTCGTTGAGGTGTAGGCTTCAGAGATCATCTTCCCCACCCGTTATCATCGATTGATTGAAAGGACCGTCTGTCCCAACCCATTGGCGACTCTGAGACGTCTTGTCGTATGCATCCCGTTGTGAGTCTCCAGTATGTCATATGGGCTCCGACAGCGGTGTTTTGACTGGACCTCCCATCGCACCTAAGGCTCCTTCTGTCCCTAGGGCTTCACCATCCGAACCCCTTCGTTGTTTCTATGGAGAAAACCGGCAGGGTTGGTGGACCAATGGCTGATGAAACCATGGCTGACCTCCTCCTCCGCCAGAACTCGGTGTTCCCAATCAACGAAAACAGGGACCGAAGGGACTTCCGTTAGCCGACCTTAGAGTAAAATGAACTTAAAATTTTTAAGCAAATTTGTTCTTTGAGTCTTTTAGCATACATTGTGATTTCCATCAAAAAAAGAAAAACAAACCAAATACAAACAAAATCGACAAATCGTGCGTTTTTTTTCTCATCTGTTTTCCAAATTTTTACAATAAAAATTGGGTGGCAACTGTGCTGTGTGTTATTAGTGTTTTTATTTTAAGCGCTCTTCTTGAACCTCTCCTCTTCCTGAGCAGCCGGTGTGTGCAACATAATACATTCAAATTATCTAATACGTTGCATTTATTCATGTCAAAAACATTTTATTATATTACAACATATACTTACATACCTACATACATGTAAATATTCTTATTTTGATTTTTTTGATAATTTTATTTTGATTAATTCTTGCAAGTTTTTGTGCTGGTCAGTGTTGCCGTGCTATAATAAATATTCGCACTTTTATTTCTTGGTTTAGATTTTACGTTACAGCATTATTTTTTTTTCTCTTATTTTCTCTGTTTGCCTTTTTGTTGTGCTTTTGGTTCGGTGTCCGGTAAACTGCTAAAATGAAAATAAATCGACTGAGTCAGAACGAGCTGGCCTGCGAAATGGAGTTTACTAGCTTGTTATATGACACCGTCATAGGAGCACTAGAGCGACAGGGGTCTCTCAAACCAGGAGAGTACCCTTTTTAATTTACGACCGATAGGAAAACTATCGAACCCTCCAGGTAAAAAGTCTTTGGAGTACGTCAATGTACTTATAAAAACTGAATGAAGATGAAGATTAGGAAGAAGTAGACGAACCCGCAGAAGAAGAGAAGCGTAACTTGGGTGGGTAATTTAGAACACCCATTCCCTCGCCTAGCATTCCACCCACTCCTCAACCAAGGCAGTTACCTCCGGCACCAGGACAACCGGCAGTTGAACGCTGCATGGAGCGAATCGGAAAGTGGGACTTGAAGTTCACTGGAGAACGTTGCGGTTCATCAGTGAACTTATTCCTAGAATGGGTCGGGGAGCTTCGAGAGGCGCGCAATGTGTCGGAAGACTACCTATGTCGCTCAGCTGTTGAACTTTTTAATGGGAAGGATTTGGAACCCGATTTCGCATACGTGGCTGTCGAGGAACCGAGGGCGTCAGAGCATACAATATCTATTGTAAGTAGGGAACCTTAGCCGAATAGGCGGTTGATGTATTTCAGCATCAGTCATGATGGTCATATTTTCGCTCACTGTTCCGCTCTTAGGCGTTAAATAGGGAGTGGTAAGCTAGGGGTATTAAAGAGAGATTGTTCCCAATGTTCAGGAAATGATCGTCGTACTCTTGCATTGGCAGGGCAAGAGCACCGACGAAATTAGATAGGTTGCCTGCTGGCAATAAGCTGGAAGGATTGGTGGAGAAAATTTACTTAAGTTTCACACTGGGGAATAAAGATGATGGAAGCAGGCACTATTCACTTTTTTACATTTCAGCGACCTTGGACAAACTCCGGAATGCGAAGTATGTGTCATCTTTGGATATTGAGTCCGCATACTGGCAGATCCCTGTCGAAGAAAAGTCCCGTCAATACACAGATTTTAACGTGCCAAATCGGGGACTCTTCATGCTTTTCGGGAATATAACGCCACAGCAACATGGCAGAGGTTTATTGACACAGTGCTTGGTGCCATTTTGCAACCGAAGATGTTCGTATACCTCGACGACATTGTGATCGTCACGAATAACTTCCAACAATATCTGGAAATTCTGGAGGAGTACGGCAGGGTTAAAGGTCAGTAAGTAGAAGTGTAATTTATGTAGGTCTTCACTTACGTAGTGGATAGGAATGGGTTGCACGTGGATCCGGAAAAGGTAGAAGCATGGTTAGGATTCCTTCACCGAGAAATTTTAGGGAAGTTAGAAGCTTTGAACGGTATTCTGGTACAGGTGGCTTATACCGAACTTTTCAATTCTAGTAAAGCCGTTGACAGACCTTTTAAAAAAAGTTGGAATTTATCTGGTTTGAGGAGTGTGAGGGGAGCTTCTAGAGCGCAAAGGAGTGACACTGGTAACTGCGCCGATTCTAAGCTGTCCGGATTTTGAGTATCCGTTGTTGTTGTTGCAGAACTAGTATAGCAAAGTTCGGACCCATGGGTCATCAAGATGATGTCGAAAATCGAGTCGAATCCTTTAGCTTATCCGTACTGGAGAGTAGTAAACGGACGTTAATTTAAGTTTGTTAAGTGTTGCGCGCAAATCACGCCCCAAAAATCCTCCACTCCCCTGTCCATCTGCCTCTGTTGACTTCTTGTTTTCTTCTTCTCCTTCTAGTGTTGTCCCTTTTCTTCCCTTTTCCTGTCATGCTCTGGATGCCACGGTACACGGATCCTTTGAAACTAGTTACCTCTCTCGGCCTACCGCTCCAAAGATGACCGGACAGACCAAGGCGGACGGCCTAGAAACTCGCAGAGCCAAAATCTGCAAAACTCTACACTACAAACGACAAATAGTACAACAACAAACAAATAAAAACATAACCAACATTGTATAAATTACACCCACCGAAGTTTTTTATAACGTTTTAAAATTCAAAACTGTGCGTGTGCTTTTTACCACTTTTCCACTCTAGTTTCATTTTCTCCTTTTAAAAACGGTTTTACGAACCAAGTCGAAGCTTATATTACACAGTCCATTTATTCAAAATAAGATCATTATACTATACGAATCAAAATTAAAACATTAACTTTTTGAATCATTTGGTCATTTGTGTTTCAAATTACATTGTTTAAACAAAGTGGGATTTTTCGAATGCACAATATTTGATACATTTATCCCAATCAAGCCTCTGTTTGTTTGAAATTTACTTTAAACATTTGGTGATTCGTGTCTCAAATTTACTATTTTACGAATAAATAACTGAGTTTAATACAAAGTGAAGGCTTTCTTAAAATCTTAACAATACACTCTTGTATATGTATATACTATACATATACAAGGTGTCCCAGTTTAGCAGTATAATCCTTTTAGGGCATATTCCTGAAGTTTCACCGAATAAAAAATTTTATGGCAGGGGGGAGGGGGCTATTCTCACTCAATTTTAAATTACAGCCCATCAAAATAGGTGACCTCTAGTTTGGAGGTGTAACCACTTTAAACGCTACAACTTCTAAACTAGTACAGGTACAAAAATAGTTTTAGACATTTCGAAAAGGTAATTTAATATTGCATACGAGTCTTAAATGCTTTTTGCACATCTGTGCAGCAACAAAAAAATTATGGCTCGTTAAACTTAAAACTATGAAAATTTGCGGTTCTATTTTTTTCTTAAAATGCATTTTTGTTGCTTTGGGCACATCTGTGCAGCAACAAAAAAATTTTGGCTCGTTAAACTTAAAACCATGAAAATTTGCGGTTCTATTTTTTTCTTAAAATGCATTTTTGTTTAAAAAATTTTCTAAAATATGTATTGCAAAATTTCCTAAAAATTATGTTTAGAAACTTTTTTACGTACAATCAACTGATTGTTAGAAAAAAATATCCAAAAAGAAATGTACTGGGTGACTTCTAAATTGGAATATAAAGCAGAGTTGATGTATGCATTGGAACAATGTAAGAAATCATTCAAAGCAGCAGCACCGTCTACGTTAGCTGCAACGACATGCAGCGCAAGCAATGCATTACGGCTTCCAAAGGTCGACATACCGAAGTTTAAAGGCTCATATACGATTTGACGATCATCCTATGATCTGTTTAAGTCATCAGTGCATACCAATAAGCTGCATTATTTGAAGTCTGCTTTAGGAAGGGAAGCGGAACATTGCTCTAACATCTTCTGCTTGATTCCCATAACTACGAAAGGCGTGGAAGTTGTTAACGTCACATTACGACAACAAGCGCTAGTGAATGCACAGCCAACCGACATTGGTAAAGGAATCTACAGATTGCCTAAAGGAGCTGTTGGACAGCTGTTAGCGGTAAAAAAAAGGGACCACAATTGTAATATTTGTCCTGCTGCAAAAACTTCCGTGCAGCACCAAGGAGCTTCCTACGAACAAAAAATATACCGAATTCCTTGAGACGCGTTTAAGGACGTTGGAGATAGTAAAGCAGCAGAGAGGAGGTTTTTCGAATACAGGACGATCCGGTCAATCAGCGGTTGTCAAACACCGGTCACATGTGTACCAGTCCAAGGTGTTTGTCGCAAACCAGACGTCTAGATTCGCCACGTGCAAGGTGTGTCAAGGAAGCCAGCATGCGTTGAGAAGATTCACTCCATTCCTAACCATTATATAATCAAAGTCGTGTTTCTTCTACCAACAGCGTCATCATTCGCTTCTTCATTGGTCGATAACATACACACATACGAATGTGCTTTCCAGGTAGCCGTAAATCCAAATGCGCCTTAGTTTCAGCCGTCGGGGGAGGTACTTTCGACTACTAGTGCGACGCTCAACAGTTTTCACGAGCTGCAAAAGCGTGAAACTAAAATTTTTCTTGCCACAGCCGTGGTAAAAATCAAGGGATCAGATAGTAGGCTAAATCAACTACGCACCTTAATCGATCTACGGTCAGAACATGCTTCTTCGGACAGCTATGTCGAACTACAGTTCGGATCCCTTCATTCGACTGATAAAAGCGCTGTTAAGGCGCTGGTTTTCAAATAACCATTGTCAGAAGCAGGCAGCCTCATACACCCTTGGCGCCAAAGACGTTACTAGGATGGATTGTCTTTAGAAAAGCTCCAGCTGAGAGTCCAAAAGTCCATACGTAGCTTCGTACAATTTACCGACATAAGCCATCAACTACAGAAATTCTGAGAAACCTAGAAGACGCCATTTCAAAGGCCAAAGACCGAAGAAGAAGTTGTCTGTGAAGAACAATTTGCTACGCCTACCAGGCGGCTTTCTAATGCGCGATACAAAGTGCAGCTGCCTTTAAAACATCAACGGCCTCCAAAGATGGGCAGAAGTAGAGGATGTGCAGTGCAAATATTTACTTACCTAGAACAACTGTACGAGGCTTACGCTCGATGTATTGCCGAATTCTCTGCGCTTGTACATATGAAACAGGTGAGCGAGGACGATCCGATTCTCAAAACTACATACCACTTCTTTCTTCCCCATCAAGCAGTAGAACAACCACGAAGTTAAAGATAGTCGTCGGTGCAACGGCAAAAACATCAGACGGGTTGTCGTTGAATGATCGACTGCTATTAGCCCCAAAATTGCAGACGGATATTGTTGATCTCATCTTACGATGGAGGACTATATCACGTTTACGGCAGATATAGAAAAGATGTAGCCAATTTCCACTAGGCGCCAGAACGATATGCAACGAGATGTATGTGGACGACTTAATAAATGGTGCGGGATCCATCGAAGAAGCAATCCGGGAGGGAAAGGATCAAATGGTTTCCTAAGAAAGATTTGTTATCATTTCGGAATGTTCAACCTCATACAGACAACATAACGAAAAGATCCATTTTATCTGTCATCGCCAAGCTTTTCGACCTGCTTGACTGGATTTCTCTCTGTATTGACAAAAAAAGGTCGACACATGGAAGGATTCCACAATTACGCTAGCTTGGATACGAGCAGCACCAACAAGATGGGAAACGTTTGAAGCAAACCGTGTAGCAGAAGTCCAACCTCAAGTATAAATAGAAGCATGGAAACACGTTCCTACCAACACAAATCCTGCTGATTAAGCATCACGAGGAATCATTCCTTCTCCACTCCAATCATCTGTGTTGTGGTGGAAAGTTCCCAAATTCCTACAAAATCGATGGGAATACGATGTTCCCGACCAACCCATCAATATAACTACAGAAGAGGAGAAGCGTGCAGTAAAAACATACTGTACCCAAGGCGTTGCACGGGATAGTATCAGCCAAGTTATTCACAGCTACTCTCGTCTCTCAAAAAAGGTGAGTGTGATTGAGTCCTGTCATCGGTTTGCCTCCAATTGTAGATCCACAAAAGGTTGCCGAAATAATGCTACGGTAACTGCAGACGAACTTGAAAAGTAGCGAATGTTAATCGTGAAGTCTGCTCAAAGGGAAATATTTTCAGGTGAACTTACGGTTCTACGGAAGAAGGGAACATAGATAAATAGATAGATATATATATTGTTTTTATTATTTTACTATATATAAATATCTGTATTGTAAGACAATACATATTTTCTATACATGAAGTATTAAAAATAGCGTCAAATACCACTTCAATTAACTTTATTTTTAGTATATTAAGTTTGGGTGGAGTGACCCGTCTAACTTTCGTTCCAGTAAAAGTTACAAGAAAAAATCTAAAAAAAAATTAAATAAAATTAAAGAAAGTAAGACAATAGAAGAAGGTTTAGCAATAAGTTTTAAATATAGTTGAGAATAACTGATGGATACAAAAAGAAGAATAGTTTACACCAGAATGTCAGGGAAAAGAATTTCTATATGACGAAAACCATAATCAAAAAGCCAATTCCTTGCAAACTTTTCAAAACGTCCAAAAATTGAGATTGCTCTAATGCTTAGAGGCAGCTTATTAAATAATCGAAGATGAGACTTTATAAAAGTTTCGAGAGTGGGTACAGTAACAACATATGAAAAGTTTCTGCGTAGATAATAATCAGTATACAGTATACAGTATACATAAATAACGAACAAGAAAGATTTTCAAATCGCAAAACAATGGAAAGCTAGGATAACGCTGATGCTTGTTGCAGATTTTTTCAATACAGTTTTTTGCAAGACTAATAAAGGCTTAATTCTATTCTAGTGCTCAGTGAACCATACGTACACCTAACATCGTCTGCGAAGGCCGTAAGCTTACACCTGAATTCAAAAAAAAATAGTGAATTTATGTATGTTAGGAATAAAATGGGACCTAAAACAGAACCTATATTAAAAGAAAAAATCCCGCTTCTCACATCATCAACCTTCACTGTTTGAGTCCTGTTTGATAAGTAGGAATGTAACCAGTTCAGCAAGAATCCATGAAAACCAACTCTTTCCATTTTATTTAATAGTATTTTATGGTTGACCATGTCAAAGACTTTTGTAATGTTAACAAATAAACCAGTAGTGATCTTTTTACTGTCAATGTTAATGAAAATATTTAAGCAAAAACACAGAAGTATGTCTTTGGTATGAAAATCAAATTGTACTGGATTAAAAACCTTAGACTTATTCAAATAAGATAAAATTCTCTTTTTAATTACTTTTTCAAAAACCTTGCTAAAAGTTGGCAAAAGAGATATAGGCCTATAGTTCTTGATATCATCCACAGAAATTTTTTTTTATATACGGAATTATAGGCGAAACTAGTTCTTTGTGATTGATCACAACTTTCTAAATTTTTACATTGAGTAAATTTTCTTTGAGCTCAGCAACACCACCTGATGAGGCTTATATATAGTTAAAGACGCTCACGACAGCACTTTACACGGCGGCATTCAACAGATGATCGCATATATTGTATCCGTTGGAGATACTGGATCGGTAAAATCATCCGCATTATGCTATCGGCACAAGGCGCAAGGAATGCAGCAATTTATGGGAAGTCTTCCACCGATGAGAGTGTAAGCAGACCGACAGTTTAATAACACCGGAATGAATTATGCCGGACCTATAAAGATAAAGTCTTGGAAAGGTCGTGGAGGTAAAACCTACAAGGAATATTTCGCTCTATTTATATGCATAGCAACAAAAACCAGGTCCAGGTTTCGGACCTGACGACACAAGCTTTTCTAGCGACGTTCCAAAGATTTATCGTCCGACGAGGAATCTGCGCCCACATATATGGCGATTGTAGGAAAAACTTTATGGAAGACAACGCCGAACTAGATCCAATTTTCAAGAACTCCCAACATGACTGGATCGATGTCCCTGTGCACTTAGCAAATAGAGGTATCAAGTGGAATTTCATTCAGCTCGCTTCACCCCATTTTGGTGGGCTATGGGAAACCGGGATGAAATCGGTTAAACACCATTTAAAAAAAAATTGTGGGGAACGAGAGGTTAAGCTTCCAACACCTTTTTGTGCAAATAGAAGCGTGATTGAACTCAAGGCCTCTTTGCCCTCTTGTGGAAGACCTAGAAGATCAAAACCCCATCACGAAATGACATTTTTTTTTTCGAAAGCGTCTCTACCACAAGGAGACATCTTGAACGATGGAAACGATTGCAGGTGCTAGCTGATGTATTCTGGCGAAAACGGAGTACCGAATACCTAGATAGGCTGCAACAAAGACCAAAATGGGCACAAACCAGTGCAACAGCGAAAACTGGAGATTTGGTACTCACAAAAGACGAGCACTTTCCTCCATTACAGTAGTGCCTAACAAGGATAAATTAGATGCACCCTGGATCAGACGGCTTTACGCTCGCCGTTCTATTAAAATCGAAAAATAGAAAAATTAAACGACCTGTAACCAAAATTTGTTATCTGCCTTCCAACAACACCAGCGAAGAACAAAATATTATTTAAATTAAAACACATAAATCATCAATTCTAATAAAATTAAAATTATAATACTTATAACACACATATAATACTTAACATTAAACGCATAGTTTAAACCGTAATATAACAAATGCAATAATAATTTTGAAAATAGTAAATATATATTTAGCTGAGCCAATCACTTAGCTTATACAACATAGATAAGCGTAGCATATCCACAAACCTATGTTTAGCAAGGATACACACCATTATTTGAAATCAAGTTCAGAATTACGAACCAGAACTTCGAACATCAAATTCCGAACTCTACATTTAAAGGATCAATCCAAGCATCAATATAAAAATAAATAAAAAAAAAATTCAGCCCGTTATTTGAATAAAACTATTCACCTGAATTACTTTGAAATTCTCCTGCATTATACAGTTTGCTGCTACGTCACCTCAATTTATATTTTTTTTTGTTTTATGTTTTAAAAGCCAAATCCACATTAAACGACAAAATCACTACCGGCAGCATTTGAAGTAAACAACTGAACACTTAATACTTAATAGCAATTGTATACTATATGTACTGGATTTTGTACCTATAGTGCCAGTTGAAGAAAGGAAGAGAGATATAGCCATATTACGTATGTGTTCTTTGGTTGGAATGGTTGAGTGATAAGTAAATGAAATATAATAATAATCTTCTTTCTCATTCCATGAGAATCGTCAAGAAAGATTAAAAAATTTGGAAAGGTTTCCATTATTAATAGGGTGGCCAATTAGGATCGAATAATTTTATTGCGAATGTAGTTCACTGCAGGGGGAGAATGTTGAAACGTAAGAACAAATGTTATCAAATAAAGTCCTTAAACAGATGACACCCAACAACCATAGCAGAAACAAAATCCACATAACTCTACACTACGAATATCAAATAGTACAACACCAAACAAAAAAACACATAACAGCCAATATTATATAAATTACACTAACCAAAATAAAGATATTTTATAACGCTTTAGAATTCAAAACTGTGCGTTTTCTTTTTACCACTTTAGCGTTATTTTCTTCTTTTTACGAACCAAATCGAAGTTTATATTATACAATCCATATATTAAAAATAAGATTATTCTAGGAATCAAAATTAATACATTAAGTCTTGCAAGAAAACACATTGAGACTGAGAAGTTTCAAATGAAGCTCTCAATCTTACTTTTTGTTTCGGGTCAGAGGTCTGGCTTCGAACAACGGACAAAAATGTACCTACCAGAAACATCGACTTGTATGGTTGCCTGCGGATTCGGTGAGAATCTGTTGGAGCTCTTGATGCTCTAACAGCTGAATTCATGGAACTCTATATATATATATGGGTGTGTATGAATGGCGGCGATGGCCAAAAAGCACAGTAAGCTCATTCGATAGCTTATCGTCTTACTACAAGAGCCAACAAAAAAAGAGAACAAAAAAACAGAAAAGAACGAAAACAAGGAAAAAAACGTCGACATAGCAACAAAAAAAACCTAAAACACATAACGGAATAAAAATAACCAGAACGCGAACGAGAATAAGAACTAGAGCAAGAGCAAGAACAAGAAAAAGAGCGAGAACACGAACAACAAAATTGAGGGAGCTAACAAGGAATACACCAACAGACAAACCAGAGAAAAGGACTAGAACTACCCTCCTCCGACAGAAAACCAAGCTAGAGAGCGACCCCGCATAGGCAAGAAAACCCTTCTAATAAGCTAAGTAACCTTTTTTAAATTAGATTTGCGTATTTGAATATGCAGTTTTAGAATAAAAACCGCGTCCGTGGGCCCTCTTTCCGTTTGTGTCTTGGAACTGCATATAAGACGGTTACATTTATTTAATTGCGCGACCCGCTAGCCGTAACGGTACGACAACGCAAAACTGTGGGCCTTCTAGTAGCCAACCCGGTATACTGAAATCAACTTAACATTTTTAAGGAAATTTGTTCATTGAGTCTTTCGGCGTATCCTCTGATCCTCATCAAAAAAAGAAAAACAAACCTTTTTACTTTTTCCTATCAAGAAAAAGAAAAATTGTGGTTTTTTTATCTCATCTGTTTTCCTAATAAATTGAATGACGTCTACCTACTGCATGTTATCAGTTTTTTTTTTTTTGTTTCGAGCGATCTTTTCGAACCCGTCCCTTGCTGAGCAGTCGGTGTGTGCAGCTAACCTACACCTGCTTGTTGCAATTCCGGTTTTTTTGCGATTACCTCTTGGACTTACATTGGCTTTTGTGCAGTCCTTTACATTCGTTCATCAACCACCACCTGTGCGGTTGAAGTTCGTTTTGCCTCCTTCCTCGAAGTTTATTGTTTTGCCGGCAGTCCGGCATTCCCCACAATTTTTTTATTTTTTTTTTTTTCCTCCCGGTGATCTTGCAACAGTATTGCTCCTCCAAAACCAGTGCTGATGCTCCTGTGGGATATAGTTAAATTCCTAATAATAAATAAATACTTAAGTTAATTTTTGTTGGCGAAAAGATATCTATCATGTGGAAGCGTTGATGTCCGGAGATATGTTCTTGATTTCTTCGATTAGAGAAATTGCTTGAATTATATTACTGAGCATTTTGGACCCTCGGAAACGTACCAGATTTACCTTTGTTGTGAGTGGAGTTAGGAAATCGTTACACACAAAATTAACTTCATTGAACCTTGATATATACTCGTAGATGACTGTAAGCTCGCTCTGTACATGATATATCTTATCGTGCTTTCTTTCGACCTTTGTTGAGTTACAGAGTGTTAAAAGTGATTCGGATGTGGACATTTTTAGCACTTCCTTACAGTACTCATTAAAATGTTTCTCTTCAACTTTATCGTTGATACCGTAACCCAGGTCTATGGCTTTAGCTCATTTTTGGTAGCCTTGTTAATAGTGAACTGAATGTCCTTAAACGGGTGGTTTATAAACCAAGATGGACTTGTAAGATATAGTTTGTAATTGGCTAAATGACCTGAAAGATGTCCGTTTGAAACCGAATCTGCTGGATTTAACCTACATAGTAGAGATCTCTATGGCTGGTGACTTTCCAAATTCGGTTAATTACTTTATTTACAAACTTGTTGTCAATCTCTTTATTATTTCTCACTTAGGAAAGAGCAACCTCATTGTTTGTAAGCGCAGATATATGTATGTAGTTAAATTATAAGAGTGAAGCTTGAGTCTAACTAAAGTAAAAAGTTCTGTAATGGGCACAATTTCTTCCAGCTCCATTCTTAAGTGGAGTGACTAGACCTCTTCCTGCTGGTAAATGGATGTTGGAACGATAATTATTACTATTTTGTCGCCCTAACTTGGCAATAATAATAATGGAGTAGTGTCCGGGTGTTCCTCACTCAACCCAGGGTCATTTGCTATCGTTAGACATCACGAATTGTGTTCATAGTGCCATTTAAATGACCCTCCCTTCCACTTTTGCTTCACCCTTGTGACCCTTAGGCACAGGCAACCTGCAAGCCAATCCGAGCAAAGAGCAGAAGGGGGTTCGACCACCACGGGGGTGGCCGTGGTATAGTGGTATATGCATACACTCCTCAAGCAGACGGTCGCGGGTTCGAATCCCGTGCGAGGCAATTCTCTGAAAAAATCTTTTCGTATAATTTGCATGTAGTTATATGAGAATCCCATCGGCGTCAACTCTGACATGAAAGCATAACACTGATGTTGGAGTAGTTGCTATCTGGGCTAAATGTAACTAACTAACAACTAGCAAGTACTGAGACCCACTGGTTGAGGATGCACTTGCTCGTCCCGTCCAGTTTTACAAACACCTCTGGGAAAAATATAAAACTCAATACACCTGAGTTTCAAACTACTACCTGCTCGCGCCCTGGAGAAAACCAGTAAAAGGGTATTCATATCCCCGACCATTGAACTAACCTACAAAAAAAAAATTAAACCAAATTGCCAATATCGCAAGCCCTCTGACCAATCTAACCCTCCCATCTGTGTTCAGCCTTAGGTCGCTAGGACACACCTTGGTGACTGTATTATCCGTAACACTCATGTGTTGTTACCCCTTTGTGGACTATGTTATATATGTTACCATACATGATATATATCTATAACTATACTGGACCCATCTTTTGCTTCCCCGTTAGATTAATTCACGCTCTCTAGGTATTTAATTTTAGCCCTGCATTTAGAGAAAACGGACTATTCTACGAAAAAAAGTGGTTAACTGTTCTTTCCAGTTGAGCTTTCCATCGAACTTGCAATGAGATTAACTTCAAAAAATCTTCGCTTTGAAGACCACCAAGAAACTCCATATCGACCAAATAAAAGAAAATGAATAGAACCGATCACATATTTATTTCATTTATGTAGCGAAATAAGGGCGTACAATTATAAACAAGGACTTTTTGAGAGAGCTCTTTAAAGAAAACATAAGAACTACTGCTAAGCCTAGACGTATATATTTTTTGAAAGTATTTTAAGTTGAGTAAATATAATGATATAAAAAATTAAAAGTAATTCAAAAAGAAAGGTAATGAGAAAAATAAATGTAATACAAATGAATATTGGTTTTAAAATTATAACTAGATACATAAGGTAAGGTAAGGAATGGTAAGTCGTTCTATGGAACTCATATCTCTTCTTTTTGTGTTTGTTTTACCACCAAACTACTAAAACAGATAATGCTTCATATTTATTTGATTTTTTTTTTCAGTTTTTGGCATATATGTACATATACCATATTTAAGTTACTAGATAAAAAGTAAATTAGACTTGCCGATTTGAAAGGAAATTTGAAATTCAGTGATGAATTGCACTCCCTAGCTGTTTGGTTGGAATCTTTGGTTATTTTTGTATGCTTGGGGTGGGGGCTACTTCCCCTCTTTTGTTGTCTTGGCGGATCTATCAGTTAGGCTTTTTTTTACAATCAAATTGATAGAAAGCAATGCCTGTTAACAACTGTACACCTGCATGTACATGTATAAGAAAAAATTATAACCTTAAGTCCTTGCTGGGATTAGGGAAAAATAAGGAAAAAGGAATATATGTTTTAATCTTTGCTCGTACGGCTAACTGTTGACGCTGGCACTCGCATGGATGATTTTTGAGATTTCCTGATTTTTTTGATTTTATAGGAATGGTTCTTGACGATTAGAAGTCAGAGGTTCGCCATTTTATTTGTCACCGGTATCGTTTCGAAAGGCCGAGGCGAGATTTTCTCACTTTTTATGAGCGTAAATTTCACACGTTTCGTTTGTTTTACTTAAGATTTCTTAAAGGTTCGCGTGCGCGATATGGTTTTTTTTTTTCCTGTTTAAACACATACGGGTATCTATTATATTTTTGTAAGGTTTTTTTTAAAGTTCTTTTCTGTTCTTTGACTGAAAATGTATTTATTTATTAATTTATTTTTTTTTTCTTCAACTAGCCTCAATGGCTCTTACGTGTCGAATGATCTTTTCTTTGTACCCTCTGGTATTTTTTGTGGTACCGAATTTTCTTTCATTGCCTATGATTCCTTACTTTGTTTTTTGTTTAATAAGGTGTTAATTCGTAGACACGAAACATTCCTCGGTGCAAGAGAAGAAAAAAAACATATATTGGAAAGGGACATTTCCGTTTGGTTTAAAAATGAGAAAATTGGAAGATGGTTGTTGTAATTTCTAATTATACGATCGCGGACACTGTTATATCTTAATTATTGCAATTGGACAATATGTCTTTATTTTGGATGAGATGATACATACATTCATATTTATATGAAAACATAAATACCAGTTCGAAATTATGAACTTGACAGACGTTACCCACAATGTATTGTAGCTCCTTTTTCTCTACAAATTTTACTCGGTTGTAAATTACTGCTATGTACCTATTTCAGGAGATATCACAAAATTCAAAAAGTTCAAAAGGCATGCCTCTATTTACCCCAGTTCATGTGAAATTGGTCCTAATATCTTGCTGAACTTTTGATATATTTTCACATCCACCAGATCATCCCAGTGATATCCAAGCACCCACAAATCTTGGATTCATATTCGGAGAAACAAAATTATTGGAAGAATTCAACCCCTGGCATTGTAAAGCGATGCTGCTATAGATAATAAAACCTCTTTTTGTGTACTTAATTTAAAAAAACAACACATCTTTTACTGGATTTTATTTAATTCCAAAAATTTTCATAGTTTGTATACGCTCTGTTTCTTTTTATCCCTCACGTTATTAAGAATTTCTGGCTTATTCTGGCAAGTCGAAGTTTATATTATACAGTCCATATATTAAAAATAAGAATATTCTACGAATCAAAATTAATACATTAAGTTTTAGGAAAAAAACACGGCCCTAGTGTGAACCAGTAGTAAAATAATTTTCCAAATGAAGCTCTCAATTTTACTTTTTGTTTCTGGTTAGAGGTCAGGCTTCGAACCAAAGCAATCACTGGGACGACAAAACAAACATGTATCTACTAGAAACAACAAACATCGACTTGTAAGTTTGCCTGGGAAGTCGGTGAGTATCAGTTGGAGCTCTGAATGTGATTGCCTCGATTGATGTGAATGTCTTACTGACAAGAGCAAAAAAAAAACAAAAAACAAAAAAAAAAAAAAAAAAAAAAAAAAAAAAAAAAAAAAAAAAAACAGAACGCAAATCAGAAAAAAAACGACTACAAAAGAACCAAAAAAAACCGAAAATCCAAAACAGAATAAAAATAACCAGAAACAAAAACGAACAACAAAATTGAGGGAGCTAACAAGGAATAACACCTATAGACAAACCAGACAAAAGGACTAGAACACCCGACGAAGGACTACGAAGGAGTGATTATGGGGGAGACGGCTAACCCTCCTCCAGCAGAATTTCGAGCTAGAGAGCGACCCCGCATAGGCAGGAAAACTCCTCTAACAAGCAAAGTAACCTTTACAAATTAGATTTGCGTATTTGTATGTACAGTTTTAGAATAAGAACCGCGTCCGTGGGACCTCGTGAGTTTTTTTTTCTCATGTTTTCCCGACTTTTTACATAAAAAAAATTTTTTGTTTGGAGCGATCTTCTCAAACCCGACACTTGCTGAGCGGCCGGTGTGTGTAGCTAACCTACAGCTGCTTGTAGCAATTCCGGTGTTTTTGCGATTACCTGTTGGACTCACATTGTCTTTTGTGCAGTCCTCTTCATTCGCTCATCAACTACTACAATGTGGTTGAGGTCCGATTTGCCTCCTTCCGCGAAGTTTATTGTTTTGTTGGCACTCCGACAAATTTTTTTTTTTTGGAGGTGGAAAAAACTTCACAAAGTTTACGGTGGAGTCATTGCTCACCTTCAGTGGGCGATAATTTCACAAAAAAAGTGAAGTTATTTCCCATTCGAGGTGAAGTTATTTCCCATGTTAAGTTATTGCCCGTTAAGTTATTTCCCTGCACCAATTTTTGGTGGCGACAAGATATCTATCATGGGGAAGCGCAGATGTCCGGAGTTATTTTCTTAATTTCTTCGATTAGAGAAGATTTGCCTTCGTTGTGAGTGGAGTTAGTAAATCGTTACACAACAAATTAACTTCATAGAACCTTGATATATAGATGACTGTGCGCTCAATCTGTACATGATAAATCTTATCGTGCTGTCGACCGTGGTTGACAGTTTATAGTTGGCTAAATGACCTGATAGATGTCCGCGTGAAACTAGATCTACAGAAGACTTAACCTACTAAAGTTCTCTTGGGCTGGTGACTTTCTGAATTCGATTAATTATTTTTTTTACAAACTTCTTGTCAATCTCTGTATTATTTCTCACTTAGGAAAGGGCAACCTCATTTTCTGTAAACACAGATATATGTAGTTAAATTATAAGAGTGAAACTTGTGTCTAATTAAAGTGATAAGTTCTGTAATGGGCACAATTTCTTCCAGGTCCATCTTAGATATCGTTGATTACTTTGTTTGCTCTTGTCTTAAGTGGAGTGAGTTGACCCTTGGCTGCTGGTAAGTGGATGTATTGTAGTAAGCTGATCCGTTCCCTTTTTTTTCTTCAAATTTTACTCGGTTGTAAATTACTGTTATTTACCTCTTTTCCGAGGTATCATAAAATCCAAATAGTTCAATAGGCGTAACTCTATTTCTCCCAGTTCAGCGCGGAATTTTAATGGTATTGAGATGTGAAATTGTTCCTATTACCTTGCTGAACTTTTGATATATTTTCACATTCACCAGATCATCCCAGTCATATCTAAACACCCACAAATATTGGATTCATATTCGGAGAAGCATAATTACTTGAAGAATTCAACCCCTGGGATTGTAAAGCGATGCTGCTATAGATAATAAACCTCTTTTTGTGTACTTAATTGAAAAAAATAACACATCTTTTACTGGATTTTAGTTAATTCCAAAGATTTTCATGGTTTGTATACGCTCTGTTTTTTTTATCCCTCACGTTATTAAGTACTTCTGGCTTATTCGATGTCCATTTTATTCGAGACAGCTTTCCGGCTTCTAAGGTGGGAGTAATCTTAGCGATTTGAAGGATCGTCCGTTTGCTTGCTTGTTTGCTTGAGACCTTGCCTTTGAACCCTGGGTTCACCTTTGTTTGGACGCCAGACGATTCTACAATTTTTTCGGTCAAACTCGGTATCAGGAACTGTCGAAACATCTGTTACATGTCGCAGGAGAAGATGAATTCTTATTCAATAGGTGGGCCTGTAATTATTATTGTAACAAAATCTGTACGAATAACACTAATATAAGAAGTATAGTATACGCGTTCTGGTCTTGTTTCGTTGTCGCATTACAGGATCTGGGGACATATGATAGTCTGTCATGAAATCGTTTGCCATCCTCGTGTCTTTTTTCAAACGTTTTTCTTGTTTTATAAAGAAACTTATTGCCATCCTAAACGAGTGCAGAGGCGTTAGCTTTCCAAAGAATTGGTACGATGTAATGACTTTCATTGGTTCGGGAGTGCTTCTCGAAGAACAGCTTTTTGCAGTGTTATCTAACGTCCTTACCAATGTTCTCTTTGCTGGCTAGCGTATCACATAATATAAATCCATTAAAATTGACTCGAACTCTGAGAGTGTCGTGAAGACAGTTTTATTTCTAACAGTATTTCTTGGGTCTGCAGATTAAATTTATCCACCAAGATTAGTATTTTTTGGTAAGAGTCCAACCTTTTCTAGTCCAGATCGTAACACTGTCAATAATACATGGCCAAAATAGGAGTATGTGTGCAAGTTTGTAAAAATCTGGATCTGCAAGTGGCTGGTTCCAGGACGGGCTGCCTCTTTGGTATTGTCTGAAGCTTTTTCACCCCTTTTTATTAGCACAGGCGAATGTTTCGCTATGAACCCCTTAATTTTTAGGAATACGGATTTTGCTATCTCGAATTTTGGCAAAAGGTTGGCAGCGGTTTTTTCACTTAGGCTTATGAAGTTGGTGAATTTAGCCAACTATATCCTTGTTTTTTACATCCACTACGAGGTGTGTTCAAAAAGTAAGCTGACTTTTGAAATTTCGCGGGTAACGTACATTCGACTATCGATTTTTTTTTGTTGCTGTGTTACACATGTCCCTAACATATGTTTACAGTTTCAAGTATATAGCATATTTAGTTTATTTTTGGCTGATTGAAGGGTAAGACGTGTTTTGGTGTACTCGGCGATTTTCAATTATTGTAAAAAATGTAGCAAAGAATTTGCATCAAATTTTGTGTAAGAATTGGAATCAAGTGCTGTAAAACACTTGAATTGTTGACAGTGGCATACGGTGAGTTTGTTTCAATAATGTTCGACAAGGTTGGTGGCAGGACTTGAAGCATCTTTGTATGCGAACTCGTGAATGTTCTATTCCCCAGTTGATTGTTTCGTTATGCAAATGTTCCTTCTAATAACCGTGTATAGTTCCCTGAGGTAAGTTGACCGTTGGTAAGGAAGATGGTGTCGTTCACGATGAGTTCCATTTTTTCTTCAGTGTTTGTGCGATATGTGCAAGTTGCCTGACTTCCCTTGAATATTCTAGAGATGCATTGATCCTCCGGAATCTTGTCCAAGCCCTCTTTATTGCAGATGATGGAATTGCTTATCGTGAGACAACTCTTCACTAATCCATAGGTCGATTTCCGGTTGATTAAGACTCTGTCGAATTCTCTGGTCTTACCGGGAGCAGGTTGTAATTCTTTTTCCTTTCCTTCGGGATGGATAGGGTGTAAAATTACATTGAACCATCTTTGTATACTGAGGGTTTTGCGAATTCGATAGCTTCGATTTCGTTTGTTTCAAGTTCGTTGACCAAATGGCTGATTTCTGTGTGATTCAGCATTTCGTGTTGATGATACCACCCTTAGTCATCTGACAGACCCGCATAATTTCGTTAACCTCTCATTTTATAGTCAAGACTTGACTATGGATGTCTTGTTTCAGCTTTTGAATATAGGTTACTCTTATCTCATTGTTCAACTTATCGTGAACCCAGTTGATTTTTGTTGTAATATCTCCAATTTTTTTCCCGTTGACCTTATACTGGTGGTTGTTGTTCTCGATTATACTCTGTTGGCTTTTCAAGATCTTATCCCTACAGTATGTACAGTATCCGGATTTCCTGCGACCCATTTTCATCCATAGCCGATCCAATCAATCGATCTTGTTACCCTCAGTGGTTTCCCTCTCAGCGAGCCAAAGCGGTCAGTTATTTGGTTTAGATGGAAATTAATCAACTGCTTCTTGCCTTGATCCTTGACATTCCTTTCTATGGTATTCGTGAGCTCCGTCAGCCGCTGTTCAAATCTTCTCAAGTCGATCACATGGACGAGGTTGAAGCTTCCATGCCTTGCCCTCTTTGATAGAAATTAGTGGTGAGGTGTACCTGGAGATCCGTGCTCTTTCAGCTGTTGCCAGGATGATAACGTAAGCTAGTCTGCAAAAGTAAGTTCTGGTTTTTGTAGCATTAGCGTTTCTTATCAAATACGTAATTTATAGCGGTAGTTACAAACAAAGCGATTAATTTTTACATATCATTGAGCATTTCACAAAGTACATCTTTAAGAGAGGTTTTAAATTATAACTCAATCATGTTCATGGTAAAATATAGAATGCAAGATAGAAAAAGGAAATTTTATGAAAATTACAAAGGCAAACTCTATTTGACATATTTTCCCGTATATATTTTAGGTAAATAAATGTATATTTTACAAGCTTTTTATATGTGTCTTATGTACTTTCCTGCCTTCGGAAGTGATGACAGTGACTTTACTATTCTTGGCCACCGATTCCTTGCAGAAAAGTGGCTTACTTAATGGTACAGATCTATTTTCTTATGTGGAGAAGCTTGCCAAACTTTGAGAATTTATCGATACAGCTAATAAATTTCTCATTTTGAACTTTGATTATGTCCAAATGAAGGATTTCACAGAGATAAGATGGGACTGGCGTTGGTTGAAACTCGGGAAGAATTGGGTGTCTATCATATTTATTAGTGTTGAAAATTTCGCAAGTTTTGGTATAATTTCTTATATGACTGTACATTCGCGGAAAATAATAGTTTTCTGGTAGCCGATCCTCATTCTCACGAGGATTTCGATGAGCCCTTCTATGTTCTTTTATAATCAATTCGAACACACCCGTTTACGACGTTAGGGTTCAGATTTTTTTTTAGTAGTTCTACCAATTCCTCTTTGTTCGGGTCAACAAGAGCAAAGTAATGACGAAAATAGCCAGGATGGGGTTCTTCAAAGGCTTCGAGGCCTTTCCTGGTTCCGAAATACGTTCAACAGGGCTTCCACGTGTGGGATCTACAGATCTACTGTGCCATCCTGTTCGGCACTATGAGCCGTATAACCCGATGACTGAGTTTCGCTTGCAGTTTCCGTTGGCTTGCTTTTCGCTATTTCATCTGCATCAACAGTTGCTGAGTCGGTATTGCAAACCTCACTGGCGGTCTCGATAGAATTGTCTTCGGCTTTTTCCTGTTTGATTTCGTCTCGGTAGGTTCCGAGTCGGTCAAGTGGTTCACTTCAGTTTTAAGCCTAGAGAGTGCATCTGCGACCAGGTTAGATTTCCCGGGCTTGTAGATCAGTTCGCAATTGTACTCTTCTATCCGGGTCTTCCAGCGCTTTAGCTTGCCATTATGGCGTTATTTCCCAACGCAAAAGTCAAAGGCTGGTGATCCGTGTATATACGCTGGAGAGACTCCAGTCATAAAATTTACCGTATATTCGATATTATTTTTAGCCAATTGGCTGTATTCTTCCTCTGTATTGTCGTCGTTAACTACTTCCGTATGATATAATTGTTGTTGTTTTGGGTGAGGGAGGCGGGAGCTATCTGACTTAACTGTCCTTTTAAATGGGTAATTGCCCTGCGGCCGATTCATATAATTTACGTGACGCGACTGTGCGGAGCGATCAACATCCATTTTTTTCGAGGGCTTAGGGGAATTAGAGTGGTGAGCATAGTCACTAGCGTTCCGAGTGTGTTGACCCTGGATAAGTGGCCGGAATTTCCTAAGCGGCAGAGCGGGTCTGGTTTCAGTGCTGCCCCTGGGATGTTTTAATGTTTGGTTTCTCGGTGCCTTCACCTCATTTAATACATTAGAGTTGTGGATCGTATGGCTGCGATAAATGCAATTTTGAATCTCCAGATATTCGAAATTCGACACTTTTTAATTCTTCTATAATGCGATTAACAGCACCGGTCAATTCCGACAATATCTTCCATATTTCGGTATATTACAATAATTTAATTTTTACTTTTGGGTAAAGAAAATTAATTTAAGCAGCAAAAACACACACACTGCGATATAAGAATTGCTTAAAATGAAAGCAATACCTTTACACTTGATTTTCTACAAAAGAATTTTTCAATTTAAGTAACGCAATCTGCACTTTATATTATTGAAGATATAGGATATCTTTGCAAAATTGCTTAAAATGAAAACAATGTTTTTACACTTAGTTTTTCACAAAAGAATTTTTAATATATTAGATATCTTAGCAATATCTTTACATTTGGTTTTTCACAAAAGAATTTTTAAAATATAACTTTGCAAAATTGCTTAAAGTGAAAGAAATGTCCTAACATTTGGTTTTTCACAAAAGAATTTTTAATATATAAGATAATTTTGCAAAATTGATTCTTCTTCACTTATTTTTCGTTATTTGTTATTTCAGCAAGGTCACTCACACTATCATTATTCTATTTTCTTTCACTTTTTGATTTTTACTGATCGTTTTCCTGCGCATTCGTAAGAAAAAATAGGAATGAATAGTTTTTTTCTTTTATGGTATCCGGTGTATCCGCGTGTATACGGTGTAGCGAAGAAGCAACCTGATGCTCTCTTTTATTAAATTATTTATTTACTATTATTATGTTTTTTATATCTATGTTTTTTCCAGCGCCCAGTACCTGTAGGAGGTAGAGCTCCGCGGTGTCGTCATCACTTTCACAGTAAGCGTCGCAGGATGTACTTATGTCCAATAAGTTTAAGTGCTTAGTAAAAGTGTTGTTCCCCGTCACGAGTAAGCAGCCTGCTGTTATTCCTTTTGAGGGACCAAAGGAAAGCCGCTGATCTCTAAGAGACGTCGGAAAACATTCGTTTGGTCTTTCGCCAATCTGGAGAGTCATGTCATCTGCAGTTGTGCTCATGTGTCAACTGTCAATAGAAGCCTTAACTGAGGACGCATGCAGATCTAACGTTGGTTTGGGTCCTGAAAAACTCTCCTCTAAGCTTTGCCTAACTAATAATTTCATTCTAATTAATCCCATTGTGATGTTAAGCCTAGACTGGACTCATTGAATTCACCCTTCGGACTGGCGTTCAGTGAAGTCTTGCATTCTTGAACTAGCATGGAAGTTGTAAAATTCGGAGAAAAGCTTTAAGCGCATATCAGCTGTCGCTACAGATGCAAATGCCTTCACCGATGCTTCACAATATATTTCGTTGCCATCGTACAGAAAAACAGACAAAGGTTTTGCTTATGGGGAGTGAAATCGAACGTTGTTGTCCTTCATTAAAACAGCAGCCATATCCTTAATCGACTACATTCCTTTCTTGACTCAGATTCTGACCGAAACCTGTTCACAGGGAAAGTCGATTTCATATTTTTTCTGCAATATAAGTTCAGGTTTACTTTTTTTTTTATTAATGGCGCGTGCACAAGAGATTTTATGTACCCTTCAAGATGTTGGCACATATTGTAGTTATAGAGACTAGGAAAAAAGAAGCTCGGCAGGGCATTTCATAAATGAATTGTACGACTTAGAAAAGAATCACGATATTTCAGAGTACGTCCGAAGGTAAGCTTGAATGTGTACTGTTGAGCTTTCATAGCGAGATGGGTATTACGGTTAAAAGTTAAAAGGGGCAGAATGCTATTGATAATTTTGGTAGACCATTGGTGGTGAACAATAAGGTGAGACAGGAGATGTTACGACGGTGTTCGAGAGTGTCGAATGACTGTCTAACATTTGTATCACCTATGAGTTTTATTGAACGATATTGGATCGCATCTAGCAAGTGCAAAGGGGTCTTAGGGCCACCTGACCAGATGTGGGAAATGTTCGGATAAATACCTTATGTATTAAAGCCAGATCAGACGGATGGAATATTACTTACATTGCCTGAGAAAACCTAGACATTTCGCAGCATTTTTTGCAACATCGAATATGTGGGCATTCTAACTTAAGTTGTCATTGCATGTGTACATACGGTGAATGAAAATTTTTTCAATTGGTGTTTTGAATGTACATATTAAATTGCACTCTGATGATAGTTCTTCAATTAGTTATGCTGCTTATATCGGAATTTATTGTCTGTCATTTCAGTTCTAGATTATGATTGATAAAAATGAAAAAGAGTATCGGAGACAGACTTGAAATCATCGAAGACAACTTATATTGAACTTTATGAAAGGTAATTTATAATCCATTGAAGAAGAGAGTAATCGATCTCAAATGCACGCATTTTCGACAAAAGAACCTGATGCCAGACTTTGTCAAATGCCTTGGAAATATCAAGTGCAAGTGAAATATCATTGTATGTCCATGAGACCGAATTCAAAAGACCAAAGACCACTCCTATTTAAACGAAAGATGGCTTTGAGGGTGCAGATCATGATATGACCATCCAGGGAAGGTAGATCCATCAGTGCATCTAGAGCGGAGCCAGGATTCGTTCGCATCGTTCGTAGAGAGATCCATCGACAGAGGGAGCGCCAAAAATATTTTTCCTTTTGACCATGTTCGGGATAGAACAGAGAGGTTAGTCAGTTTCAGTGGGTGTTACTTCCGCCGGGAGAGTGAGACTTTTAGCATTCGCGCCTTCGACAGCACTTGCCATCTCTTTGCGCCGTGTGTTTGTTTCACGTATCTGTTTCCTCTTCATCCGTCCCTTAGACAGTAATACTTCAGAGTATGCTTCTTCTGAAGCCCATTCGACCTTCTCGGTTGGAGCTCTATGACCAACGACTTGTCTATTCTAACCGAGTTTAACTGTTACATGCAGGGCCTTTCCGGCACTATCTCCATTGTTTCAGTTCAAGATACCAAACGTGTCGTAGAAAGAGCCGCAGGAGTCTTCGGAATCAAATCATCCAGCATTTGGGGCTTCCAGAGTCTGTGCCCCGGCCGCAGTCGAAAAGACCATGCGTGGATTGTGGCTATTGCAAGTACCACCTGGAGTATTATCCTTTTGGGTCACTTTCAACCTTTTAGCGACTGGTTTAGACGTCTTTGACACTTATTTCGACGTCAAAGAAAGGAGGTTTATAGTTGACAGCAATATATCTGTAATAAACGTCATTTTTTAACGCACAAGTTGCGCAGAAGCCATGCAAATACTCGTACCTAAGTTATAAACTGTTATATTGCGTTAGATATATTTATACCCTGAAATAAAAGATGATAAAAAAGGAATAATAAATTAATTAAATCCTAATAACTAAAGCTCACTGAATGTGCTCCTAATTATTAATTAATGATAAAAACAATATCAAATATGGGGCATCATCTACTTACGTATAAACGTGCTTTATTTTAAGGAAAAAATCTGAAAGTTACTCCAACATTGCCATCTTTTAAATGATGTATACCGTTGAGCTTTTACTTTTTTAAATCAGCCCATTCTTAGTACACTTTAATTTCGTTTGTGTCGCAGTTCATTATACAATATATATACATACATTTTCTCGTTTATATCATGAATACTTGGTTACTTGCCGTGGCAATTTAAAATGGCAAGGTGACGTAAAGCTCCATTGTCATAATTTGAGCATTACCGCAAAACAAAAAGATACATATTAACCATTGAGTACCCATATACATAGTACCTATCTACACAAATGTCAATTAAACCAGTTTACCAACAAATTCATAAGTTAATTTTTACAATTACTTTTCTTTAGTATACCAATGTACCGACTGTCTGCGGAAGTGCATGTCGGTTAATCAGTCATATATTTGTAGATACATTATTTTACACATATTTAAAACCCTTATGTAAATGTATAGACATAAAATCATAGATATATATGTACATATGAATTTTTATTAACACAAGTAAGTGTATATTTTAAATTTGTTAAAGAGTATACACCACAAACTTTTTCGTATTTTTCAGAATACACCATTATTCAGAAAAATAGAATTACTAGAAAAATGCGAAATAAATAATTAAATTGCTCCTTTTTGTTAAAAACGTGGCAGTAATTATTGTAGCTCTTTCGTTAACTAGCAAACTTAAATTTTCTTTCTATGAAATTTACATCGCCGCTACGAGTATATAAGAGTATCTACAATATTATGTAAATAAAAGTGTAACACCCACATAAAAAAGGCGGTAGCTTATTTTAACCTTAATTTTTTTTTATTGATTTCTAGACCTTATTGAAACTGTAACTAAAACCATCAGGTGTGCGATTAAGCGAAAGCTTCCCAGGTGGTTGGAATCGATGTGGATTCTGAGTTGTCGGATGGTATTGCGGTGCTGGTTGATATTGTTGTGGAGCTGGTTGATAGTTTTGATTGTATGCAGGTTGCTGTGGAGGGGAAGGAACTGGATTATAGGCCGGCTGTGGGACACGATACTGAGGCTGGTCAAAAGTAGGGCTATTGTAACGAGTATCGTAACTTCCGTCATCATAATCGTTACTCCTAGGTGCCTGGTAATTATTTGGTGGTTGGTATTGTGGTTGGGGTTGGTATCCTGGAGTAGGTGCGAGTTGTGCTGGTGCCGGAGGAGGAACGGGTAAATGCTCTCCACTTGGTTGGAATCTTAAAAATATAGAAACATGAAACATTAAATAGTTGGAATCAAACGATTTTCGCATAAGTTTGCAACAAATCCGAAAAGTTTAAACTTAATACAAAAGGGTTAACTTAAACTTGATGCAAAAAGTTCCTTTCCTGTCTTTTAAAAATGTTTACTTTAAACAACAGCACAAATATATAATATTTCTAAAAATAACAGCCCACTTATATGATTGTACCTCGCCTTTATGTGAGGTTTGGGTTCAATTCAGTTTCTTATTATATGGTTGGCACAATAAATTATATTACATTAAGCGAATAGTTTCTTAAGATATGTAAATATAAATAAGGATCTGATTTAAATTTACCCATTTTTTCCAGCAGTATAAGAAATTGTACGACGTTGGCCAGTTGGATCTATATAGCTATAGCTGCCATGACGAGTTCCATCAGCATCTGTCTCCTCTTTGAAATTAATACCATCCTCTTGACTATATGCTGCTCCAAATTTTCCGTCTCCAGACAAATATCTTTGTTCACTAATTATAGCGGCAGCTTGTGGGTTTCCGTGATATCCTTGACCCATAACCACCGCTGTAATAGTTATTATAATTATCTGGAATATTTTATTTAGAATTAAACATAAAAATCTGATTATTAATTCGTATTTGGACTTCACTCACAAACTTAAACATTTTTAAATTTTTATTTCCGCAAAATAGACTGCTAGTACTTTAAGTCGTAAGCCTCTATTTGCAAATAAATACTTTTATTCCGCCAACCGATTCAACTGAACTGCCTTCAATGGTGTCAACACGATTACTTTTATATCAAGTACGGAAAACCTTGGCGAGTCGATAATTTACTGAACCTGCAAATTCGCATTAATACTAAACGGGTAGCTAATCAAGTATTTCTATACGTTCAATATCTTAGCAGCAGCTTTGTTGGGAATAGTCGAAGTATCCATGTTGTAAAATAAAAGTGAGAGCAAATAGTTTCCCAGAATATGCAAAAAAAGTTTGTTCTCCACGAAATACAAATATATTGTATTATATATTGACCCTATTATTTGTAAGAGGATACACCTATAAAATAACAAAATTAAATTGTAGGAAACTTAGGTTGCGTTGAGGTTGAGTAGTCATAATATTTAATGTTCAGCTGCAAAGGGGTCTTGGCTTACCTCTTATACATGACTATCATTTCGGCATAAACGTAAATGTATAATTAGTGTATATAAGGTTTGATGAAGAATGTGAACCAAGATAACATATATATATTGTATATCATGCATACAAGTACTACCTACAGATTTGTTTCAACTCTAAGTTGCATTATCCCCGTCCATGAGAGAAAATTAAAAATTACAACAATGTCCATAATTTAATGCCTTGATATCTAATGATATCTAATACTTTGGTATCTGCAATAAAAAGTTTACTAAATTGAAAAGAAAACTTTCGTGAATACTTTGTTTTTTCAATGTTGTTGTAAGTTGATATGCTATTTTTTCAAACTTTAAAATTTCCGGTTGGAATAATATATGTTTCAGATCCAAATGATACTCGCTGACTGATTGACAATGGTATCTAAAAGACAATGAGGTAAACAACCAACATTTGTACCTTATTTTGCTTTAACAAATATAGGAAATATATAACTTGAAAAAAAAAAAAAATATTAAAGTGGATAATCATAAGCCTTTTCGACTCAATATAAGTACATATGTATACCATATATAGTGGACGAAGAAATGATAGGTATGCACGAAAAACTAAATGTCAACACAATTTCATTCTAATTTTTTGTACACTTGTAATACAGTTTTATAAGTCCTTGAATAACAATTATATGAAAAATTTAAAAAGCGATTAATTTTTTTTTTTTTCATTAAAATTAGTTTTTTAGTTTTGGAAAAAATAAGAGGTGTGGTTCCAAAAATAAGCAAGAAATCTAAATTAAAGCAAATTGTAGAAAAAATGTATACAAAACTTACTTTTAAACTATTGTAATACTTGGTTGCATGTCCTTTAGCTTTTAATACAGGCTGGCAATGCCGTGGGAAGGATTCCATAAGATTTTGTTTTCTGTATCCGAAGCAAACTCATTCTCGCTTTACCACGCATTGGTAAGTGAACTTACAATAAAACTGAATACATCCATTTCTTAAATTATAAAAGAGAAATCGCTCCAATAAGAGTATGCAAAGACAATCCTAGAAAACCGACGCCATAACCTTTCCAACTCATCGAGCCTCCCTCGGCCGCTTCGGAGCACTCGTGCCGGCTTTAGTCCCTTGCCGAGCACTAATTGTGTTCTCTGGTGTTCAACAGTTACAAATCGACGCCAAAAGTACACCTTAATTACTATATAAAAAAATATTGCAGGAATGTTTCTAATAACATGATTAAAACATATAATGTCTTTCTTAGTTCGAATAACTCATAGACATTCTACGTTATACATAAATCAATTATGTTTATCATATCATCATTAAGTCATCAGGTATAATATCTAAAATTACAGGGTAATGTTGTACGTACTCGTATGTGTAGATATAAACGGTGAGCCAACAGATGGTATGGAGGTTGGCTGTCAATTACTGTCTTTTACTGAATTCAATGTAGTTGATCTTTTTGACAGATATTATACAATATTTGGCAGTAATATTCATAGAGTCGGTTACCACGTAACAACGCACTTTTGTTATTCAATCTTATTACGAAAATGGACGATCTGTAAAAGTAACATTTCGTAAAATTCGTTAATTTTTCGGTCAACATAATCGCCCTAGTGAGTATAAAATTCATGCAATGGTCAAGCGTATTGAAGAAACTGGTTCGGTATCGGGTCAAACTCTATATCAGCTAGCACGTACACGCCAAAACATCACCACATCATCACTGTGAACGAAAGTATTCAAAACTAACCAGAGAACTCCATTCGTCGTCGAAATCAACAATTTTGCCTCACATTTGACACTTTACGGCGAATGTAAAAAGCTGATCTTCATTTGCACACCTATCATGCAAACCAAACAACAATTAAAGCCTTTGGACCATCTACGACGTCAATTTGTTAACGGCAGGGCAATTTGTCATCGAATTCAATCTATTCCGGGGTTATTGGGGTTGGGTTGAGGTTATTTGAAGAGCAAAGTATATGCCAATAACCCAGCGAGAATTTAGAATCTCAAACATGTAGAGGAATAATTATTACGTGAAAACATTCTTTCACAACACACTATAATTTATAATATTTCTGCTGCAATTATCTCGCGAAAAATAGCCGACCATCCGACAAGGTGATTGACCTGAAGTCTCCAAATCTATTTTAACGATGTATAAATACGACCGACACCAGCAGCGGGACTCAATTAGCAGTGCACAAATAAAACAAATTATTCTTACCATGTCCCCCTACAAACATAACATCCAAACTGAAATTGCTGCCTTTGAATAACTTATTCTTCAAAAAGCCATCGATATTTTAATTTTTCTATGATCGCTTTTAACAGAAGCGGTAGTTATTTAAACAATGTTGTATTTAATTCATAGTTGCCATAGAGACAACTTTATTAATCAATAAAATTCTATATTGATTTCGTAATAACTGTGTGTTTAATTTAATGCAAACTTACACACTAGCTGTCGGCTCACCCTTACTGTTTTGTGTAAAATAATTTGACCTATTTCATTAAAGTTATTAAACTTTCTTCTTACTGTTATCTATAGTTTTTTCTTAGTGTTATGCCCAAATAATGGATAAATATTCACATTCATTCAATAGATAAATTAAATATGTATGGATTATGGATGCATGGCCAAGTACTATTATTACGTTTTCTCATACAAATTGGTTATGAAAGTTATTTCAAAAACTTTTGGTAATTGTTATTTGAAGATTTTTGTTTTAAGAGACATCTTCAATTTTTATGTCGACGTGGCTCTGTCGTTAACTACTACGGTTATTTTGTGACAGAAAAATGTGACTTAACTTTCGACTTTGTTGTATGCGAAGTTGTTTCTGCAACTCCAACATCCGCATCGCTCTGTTGAACGATGTATGAAATCAGCTGGTTCAGCCAGGTTTAACAAAGTTCGTCGAAAAATCCGACTCAAGTTCCAGGGAAGGTTCAAAGAAGGGTCAGACATAAAAACAACTGATTTCACGCAAATGCGAAAAGATCAGTAAAGTTTTGACTTTAATAGCAAGGTGATCAAAAATAGAAATGCCTGTAGAATGGATCCAAGGCTCGCAAGCGGATTTATTCGGTCTTAAACGTAATTATACGCGTAACGTACATATTTGAATGGTTAATAAAAGACGAAAAGGGCTTAGGAGTTTGTTTTGAAATGGGAGATGGAACACTTTGGATATCTCTAAAAACATAACATTTCATTAAGATATAACATAACAATTCACATTAAGATATGACAGTAATCTTATAGTAAGTGATGCTGATAAGTGCAGGTTGCATGAGTTCCCGAAATTGATAAAGAGGTGACAAGTGTCTGTCTGGACTTTTTAGGTTTTTCTCAGTGTGAATACTTAGTTAATTGTGAATTTACCCAGTCTGAAATTGCACTAATAGGCATTCAGGTAATACGTCAAAAAAGACCTTGCACCATATGTTAGGAAGCCTGTATAATTGGTGCAGCCTAGAGGGCCTTCTTTCTTGTGAATCTGCTAAATATAGTAATGCTTAAGTTCCATTCTTCATGCATATTTTCCTCCAATGATATTTTGAAAATTCTCTAGCATGTTGTGTTAAATAGTTCTGTAGGTTTTTTTAGATATCTCTACTTCATTTAAGTCCGTTTTTATTTGCTTATCTCCACATCACCGACTTCTAAATCTCTTTGCGCATCTCCACATGCCTCTGTTCCGGTGCTTATAGCTCCTACACCTTTTATTCTTCTTTTAAGGGGTCTAAACATTTTTTCCAGTAAAGCAGTTTTCCACTTTCTTGATATCGTGATTTTCATGCTCTTTCATTAAATTCCAAGAAGAATTCAAATTCCTATTTTGATTTAACGATTTCTAAATTTTAAAATTTTTGTACACAGCGCGAGCGAAGGAAAATCAGGGTGGAAGAAAAGAGAAATACCGATGCACGTTGATCTTAAATGTTTGCAAATTATAATGAATAGAAAATAGAGAGCTTGGCAGGGCATTCCATAAGCAAGATGTATGGCTTAGGAACGAATCATGATATTTTAGTTTACGTCCGAAAGTGGGCTTCAGGGTATACTGATGAGCATTCATAGCGAGACGGGTGTCATGGTTGAAGATTTGAAGAGGCGGAATGCTACGGGAGATTTCTATGGAGCACTGGTAGTGGAAATAGAAATAAAATCAGGTGAGATAGAAGACATTATGTTGGTGTTCAAAGATGTCAATTGACTTACTGATGTTAGTAGCACCTATGAGTTTTATCGCATGTGTTTGAATACTATCTTACAGGTGCAGAGATGTTTTAGAAGCACCTAACCAGATGTGGTCATTGTACTCCAATTTTGGGCGTATGAATGCTTTATATATTGAGGCCAGATCAGAGGGGGTGAAATATTGTTTACATCGCTGGAGGAAACCTAGACATTTCGCAGCATTTGCGGTGACATCGAGTATGTGGTGATTCCAACGTAAGTTGTCACTAACATAAATACAGAGAATGGAAAGTTTTTCAGTTTTGACGACGCAAGTGTCATTCATGGATATATAAGCTGAAAGGTTGGATTTCGTTTTAATGATAGTAGACAGCATTGAGTTTTGGAAGCATTAAATTCCGCTCTGTTGATAGTCTCCCAATTGGTTATGCTGTTAACAGCGGAATTTAATGAGCTAAACATACACTGCCGTTCCCGTTCTACAGCCGAAGAGCAGAGACGTGAGCCCGGGAACGAATATGAAAAGCAGAGAGTACTGTCATCAGCAAAGGAATATATTGGATTAAAAGTAGCAGATAAGAGATCATTAATGAAAATAAAAAAGAGTGTCCTGGGGCACACCAGCATTTATTTTGAGAAATCATCCAAGACAACTTGAATTAAACCTTCCGAAAGGTAATTTCTAAGCCATTGAAGAATTGGGATCGATGCCAAAAGCACGCATTTTCGACAAAAAAGCCTGATGCCAAACTCTGTCAAATGCTTTAGAAATATTATTTATAACTATCTTGCTTTCATCAGATCGATGTACGCTTTGGTTCCACTTTTCGGTGAGACATGCCATCAAATCACCTGCGGACCTGTGGCTACGAAACCGTACTGGCCGTCATTGAGAAGTTTTCGCGTTCCGAGATATTTTATGAGCTTACAGTCCTAAAGACTCTGAAAGAGTCCTAAAGAGTAGGATTGATGAAAAAGCTTAGGCAGTGGTTCTGCCAGCGAGAAACAACACCTCTTCAGAAGAAGGGGAGATATACAATACCATCTGGACCAGCAGATTTGTATATATTGAGATCTTAAAGTACATTTGCTAATACATGAGTGCAAAAGTGGATTCGTCCCATTGAAGATTCGGCATCCATGTCGTTATCGAGGAAATATAATGACCAGTTAAATTTCCTAAAGAAGCTGTTAAGGCCGCTCCAATTGGCTTTCTCATACATATTGCCATACGGTTCTTTTAAGAATCTTTGATGTACGAGAAATTAGCTAATATGACACAATGGTCCAACGAAACTAGAGGGGATAGAACATTGATCTTGTATTTATGAGGGTGAAAAGCTAAAAACAAGTCCAGGGTGTTGGCTGTATAACTATTAACTATATACGTGTGGGCTCATTTGCAAGCTGAGTTAAGTTGTTTTCTTCAGTGAAGATCCGCCCTTCGGGTGTTGTCTGACAAGAATGTCGAAGCCACCTAGAATTGTGTATATTAAAATCGCCATAAAAACGGTTTCAGTATGAGGATATAGGGATCGAATTGCTGTCTAGTTTGGGGCTTTTGTAAATAAAGCAATAGTGGATAATTTGATTACGGAGATGAAAGTTTAACCACAAGAAGTTAAATTCCGTATTGGAACACGGATCTCATTGTGGTGGAGCTTGGTAAGAGAGAAGAATAATGACACTTGTTCGTAGCCAGTTAGCTTTAGATCAGAGTGATCTAAGAGGTGTGGGCGAGGATCTACCTGTGTGTCAAAACAGCTGGTCTGTATTTACAGACGTGAACGTACGCAGAAAAGTGATTACCTTTTAGCCTGAGTATGATAGCTACGTTAACCCTGAATTCCCTACTCATAATCACAAGCAAACACAGAAAATACAAATACCGACGATGCTAAGCAAGGCTGCAAAGTGAAAATTGTGACTTGGCTTACCGTATCAATTTGTTGTAGGTATTATGCCCTTACAACCAAATGAAACAGTGCACCAACAAAAACTCACAACTGCACCCAGCCATTTCCCGTACCCTAGCGATAATACAGTAACGGCAGTGACCAAGTGCAAGCAACAGTACTAAGAAATGGGGCGGCAGAGTTGGAATACTCGCACTGTTTTTTCTTAAACACTGCACTGGACTGAATATTTTTTGCACGTGTGAGTAAAGAAACCTTACACACACCAAAACAACCTATGCTTATGATCAGATGCCGTATCAATGCTGAAACGAAAATGCGCTTATCGACGGTTGCATTATCAGTAGAAGAACATAAACATGCATTTATCCTAAAATAATAACTAACAACAAACAACTGATAATTTCTTTACAGCCTATCAGAAACTGTATAAATAGCTATAAGATATCATATTGAAGTTAGTCTTAAGAATATATCCAATAAAGCAAGTGCGTTTAAGTGCAAGCAAAATATTTTTTTTTTAAAGTTTCAAGTGATACCAACAGAATAAGTACTAGTATGCCCTAAAGTTTGGTATTGTTTCCGACAAAAATTAAATTTTCATTTATGATCTCATGCATATTACATCTAATCCAGTTTAATCTACAGAACTCTACAATACCAGAACACACGTCTCTGCTCTTTCGCTGTAGAACAAGCATGGCAGCGTAAATTAAGACCTGAAAATCACAATATAAACAGCATAGACAATTTTGAGTCATCAACTTAATATCATTTAATACGTCCAAATAGGAAAGCAAGAGCTCCATTTTAGTCATTGACTTCTAAAACTATTTGATGACACTAACTTTGCCCAATCAATTGACAAACTACAACGGTGACGTAATTTCTTCTGCTTCACACTATTTTATTAAGATTTTTATCACCACTACTTCTAATCCCCCACCTCTTTAAACCTTCAACCGTAACATCTATCTTAATATAAATGGTCATTGATATACTCTTTAGCCTATCTTCAGACGTACTTAGAAAAACCGTGATTGCTGGTAGCTCGAAAAGAGGACGGTTAAACCTCAGAATCTCCCCGTTAGGCAGAGATACCAACAGGCAGAAGAACCCAGCCGAGGACAGCGGAAGATTCTGGGTTGCAATAGTAATTTTTGGTAATCCAGAACTTAAAATGGCGGACATGACTATCCAACAGTGCTAGGTATCGTAATAGATACTAAGATAGAAGCTAAATGTCGAAGAACGGTTATGAAAGCAACGACCACCCATTACGCTTGCAGCCGTATACTTGACAGAAAAGTATACAAGACTATTCTATGGACGTGCACGGCTATGGTCTGACACACCTTAACCTCCAGTAACTTAGTATGGTATCAATTTGCAAATAAAATTAGTAATCTTAGGTTAAGGACAAAATTACAGCAGATTGCATGTATAAGCACGACTAATGCCATGAGAACAACGCCAACTGCGGGACTAGAAAATATACTTGGTCTCTTGCCCTTAGATCAATACATATATATACGTAAAAATATGCAGCGAAGGGCGCTGAAAGATTGAGACAGCTTAATGCGGCCACGCCTCAATCCCTCATCCCATGCTGGGTCCCTCGATCAAAGACACCAAAATTCCACTCTGCACTCTTAGAATACAAGTGGAGCCAACTACACAAAAAAATCTTGGAGAAACCTTCTGCCCTGCAAAACCTCAAAAAAAATATGGCCGGAAGTCCAGAACAAGTAAGACTCACTTGAAATGCAGAATTGAAATATCTACACTTTTTGCATTACTCACAGACCATAATCTTTCTACAAATGCAAAGACTCTGGGGAAATATGGCCAGAGGAAGATAGCCTCCATTTGTGCCATTGTCCTTCCCTCAGTAATTTGAGGCAAAGAACTTTAGAAAGTTATTATCTCTACCACCTCGCAAACCTATGTGCTGCTTCAGTTAGATCTCTTTTCAGATTTTCGGATGCAAAAGATGGACTAGACCCTCTCAAGGTAGGTAGACAAAGCCTTTAACCACCATCCTGTTGAAACCACATGTCGTCCAAGTCCATATCTCTCAATTCGGGCCAAAAATAATCGGTGATAATGGCGCGATAACGCTGACTATTCACAGTAACGTGACGATCGTTATCGTCGACGAAAAAATATGGCCCAATAACGCCGTCGGCATGCAAACCGCACCAAACAGTTATTTCTTGTGGATGAAGTGGTGATTCATGAAGCACATGTGGGTTTTCACCCTACCAATAATGCATATTTTGCTTATTGACGAACCCATTGAGCCAAAAATGAGCTTCGTCACTGACGATGATCTTGCCATGAAATCATCATCTTGGCGCATCTTCTCCAGAACCCAATCGGAGAACGTTTGCAGACGTTGCTCGTTAGTGTACTTTACCAGGATTAAAATGTTGAGCTTACTGAATAAATTGACAGTGGCAGTTTGATGATTAGTGAAAAAATGCATTCACAAATTAAATTCAAAGTTGTCAAGTCCCTATTGGAGAACCCTATACTTTGTCTTTTCCTCATTGATCGCCAAACCCATCTTTGTGGCCTCCGTCTCAATACTCACAAAAGTAACATCCCGCTGTGTTCTACCGATTATGTCGATGGCGCCGTCATAGGCAAGTAGGACTTTTGAAAGATAGTGCCTCTGACGTTAGCGTTTGAGTTTTGCACTATTGTTTCAAGAACAATGTTAAAGAAGTCACATGACAGCGCATCACCTTTTCTAAATCCATTTTTGACACCGAAGGTCTCGGTGAGTTTTTTACCGACCTTGACGGAGCAGCGTGCATTCTCCATTATCATTCTGCACAAGCGGATGGTTTTGGTTGGGGTGCCAAAACTTAACATGGCCCTTTATACCTCTGTCATATGCGGCCTTAAAATCGATGAAAAGGTGGTAGGTATAGCTTTGACTTCCTTGGTTTTTTCCAAGATCTGCCGCAATGGGAATACTATATTTGATCGATGGTGTACTTTTCTGGCCTGAAACTACAATGATAGTTTGCTTACGAAAGGCTTCAGGCGTTCACACAGTAGATAAGATCTTTGTAGCGATATTAAAAAAACTAATACCTCTGTAGTTTGCGTTTCCTTTCTTGTGGAGTTTTAAATTTTACCACACAAAAACTCGGTAACCATGGCTCTGTAGCGCTCACCGTTGACCGGAATGGTGTTTCCAGCATCATTTTAGAAATAAAATGGACCAATGATGCCACCATTCCAAAATCCGCACCAAACTGCTGGTGCGTGAAATGTTGAGTTGTTGAGATCGATGGCGAGTCGAACACTCTCTTCCACAGCAATCGCATTTTTGTCGTTACGTACAGTAAAAGTATTATGCAACCCAGAACACTCGGTAGATGTGGGAATCCGCGCATATGCTAAGTTCAAACAAATATCGTGTACCGTACGACAACAGAGCTTAATTCCATTAAATTAGTTCATTATGTGCATTATCGAATTATTTTTACTAACCGTTTCCACTTGGTCGTGTCAATGTAATATGTTATTTATTTAATTCTTCTATTGTTATTTTATTCTAATAAAACTGTTACTGAGTGTAATACGTGGACTGAAAAGTCAGTGCCTTTTCTAAGAGAGGGCACCACTTGAATTAATTTCGTGTGTTGATTTATCATTGCTTTTTGATAGGAAAAAATGCAGCCGATGCAAAGAAATGGCTTGATAAGTATTACCCGGACTCTGCACCAGCCGAACGAACCATTCGCAAGTGGATTGAAAAATTTAAAAGTGGTCATACAAGCACTGAAGATGATGCAGGCAGTGGACGTCCAAAAGAGGCTGTTTCAGATGAAAATATCAAAAAAGTCCACAAAATGATTACGAATGAACGTAAAGTGAAGTTGATCGAGATAGCTGAGGCTCTAAAGATATCAAAAGAGCGTGTTGGATATATCAAAGCTCTGTTAAAAGTGGGTGCCGCGTTTGCTCACAGTCGACCAAAAACAACAATGTGTTGATGATTCAGAGGAGTGTTTAAGGCTGTTCAACGGCAATAAAGCCGAATTTTTGCGTCGGTATGTGACAATGGATGAAACTTGGCTCCATCACTTCACACCAAAGTCAAGTCGGCAATCAGCTGAATGGCGAGCAGGCGACGAACCTCGTCCAAAACGACCAAAAACTCAACAGTCGGGTGGCAAAGTTATGGCATTCGTATTTTGGGATACACATGGAATAATTTTCATCGACTATCTCCGAAAGGGGCAGACTATCAACAGCGACTATTACATTGCGTTGTTGGAGCGTTTGAAATACGAAGTCGCAGAAAAACGGCCGCATTTGAAGAAAAAGAAAGTGCTGTTTCATCAAGACAATGCACCGTGCCACAAGTCGATGAAAACGATGGCAAAATTGAATGAATTCGGCTACGAAGTGCTTCCCCACCCACCGTATTCTCCAAATTTGGTCCCCAGCGACTATTTCCTGTTCGCAGACCTCAAAAGAATGCTCGCCGGAAAGAGATTTAAGACCGATGAAGAAGTAATCGCCGAAACAGAGGCCTATTTTGAGGCTAAACCGAAATCGTACTACAAAACTGGTACCGAAATAGTTTCAATCAGTGTATCGCCCTCGAAGGCGACTATATTGATAAACAAAGTCGAATTTTGCAAAAATTTTGTGTTTTACTATAAAACGGCACTGACTTTTCAGTCCATGTGTTACTACTACTAAAATATAGTATATTAAGATTTTCATTTTTATTTCCGTCTATGTTGTTCGGTTTCTGAAATTAAATTACATCGAGTATGAAAATGTGTTTTAAAAATGTTTGGCTCTATAGTTAGCACTGTTTAGATTTTAATCATTCATGAATTGAGTGACTCCTTCCCTTTCTTGAATGCTGATTGTGAAGTTTATTTCACTTCTTGTCTGCTTCTCAGTTCTTAACAAACCCTTCTATTATCATTGTAATCTTCTCTATTCTTATTAAGGTTATTTATGACGTTATTTTTTGTTTTCGAGCATGAGTTTATAAGAGATTTTTTAATGACTCTTCCGGTTTGAATATCATATGGCTTTTGTTTGCTTATTGCATGTATTGACGTGTTATAAAAACGGTTTGCCTTATGTAAGTTAGACTTTTCTATGTTAAAGTTTTTATTATTATTATTACTATTATTCGAGCTGACCTTTACCTCGGTTGAGATACGTATCTGGTTCTTTTTCCTGGTTATGATAGAGTCCAAAACAAGAACTGTAGGTTTAAGCAGGGGTATGCTTATTAGATTATAGTTTGTTATACGGTGTTTTTTCTCATTTTCTTGTAAATTCTCTATATGTTTGGTGTTGTTGATGTTAAGTTCCTTCATCATCTCGATGGTGAGTAACTCTTCTTAGGTTTTCACTGATGAATCGGGCTGAACTATAACTGAAAGGGGCTTACTTGTGGAAATTTTGCTTGACGTGAAATTTTGGCTATTCACAGAATCATTATGGTTTTGTATAATAAACTTTTCCGTAAGGTTTATCGTCTCCATATGTGCGAATATCGATCTATTAAATTGCTAATGTAATAGAGGTCTTGGGAGTTTTTCTTCTACAGTAGGAATGTGTTGACTTTTTTTTTCGGGACAGTTAGATGGTCGACTTTTTAACAAATTTGATATACAATTATTTTCGCCTGGTTTACTTACACAATCTTTTTTAAATATGAGTACTGTTAATTTGTTAGAGTAAAAATAAAGTAATTTGTTAGAGTAAAAATAAAGTAATTTGTTAGAATAAAAATAAAGCAATTTGTTATTGTTTAATTGGGAATGTTGTGACGTCTTATTACTGGTGTGGGAAGTCAATAACAACACAACTATTTCAACAAATTGATCTTTATTTAAATAAATTTTGCCTAAAATACTACAATTTTGCTTATTTTACATTGCTTACAGAATTTGAGTAGGCTAAGAAACAAATCGTAAAAGGTGTTTAGTTACGAGGCATTTGCAAATAACTTAATAGATTGCGCGCTTTGGAATGCACTACTTAGTTCCCAAAAAAAATGCAGAGTTTTAAGTTATGCGTTGTTCGTCATTCGTTGTTCGATGCTTGTTGTTGTGATAATTCACAACATGCTTGGGCCGGCTTACATAGACGTCACGCAGAAGTCTGATTCATCAAGTTTTCGGGTTGTAGAGGGTCCAATGGATTGTGGCTGCGTGCTTGTGGTTTTACCTGGTTTGTTTTTAAAGAATCGCGTTCTTATTTTTATAGCTATGAAAATAAATGCAGCTATAAAGACCAGTGTCGTAACAGAGCCGATGGTGCTGTAATGTTAAATCTTGTTTGTCCTCAGTAACAGCAGCAATTTTTCCTAACCTTTTTGGACTTCTAAGGCCGTAGAACTTGCCTCATGTGCGTAAAATTCGTCAGCTGCTGTGATATGTTGCTTGTTGACAAAAACCATGCTTCCAATCGACTTGACAGAATTCGTTTCCCAGTGATGATCATGCCTACTTGACGTATGATGCAGGTATCTTGCAGACTTATGGTTCCGCTGACCAACAATGAGATCTGTTTCGTTTCTTGGTCACATATAACGTCTACACTCCTTTTAAGGGACATGCTAAATATCCAGGTATTAGGATGATGCATTTCTACACAATATGCTCTGGCAGGAACTTTATGGGTAGTACAAGCTGTTGAGAGAAAGTTGTTGTGTTGAAGTATGCTTATCTCGCATGAACTAATATTAGAGCCAGGTGTATAAATTGGATGGACTTAATTGCACCAGTACATGCCAGCTGACCTCTGCTTGCAGGAATTCATTTCTTGCTTTGGCATAAGGTAGAATCGATCCAATTGAAGACTAACTAATAGGTACTCTGATGATGGTACTAGGTATTTAAAATCCCCGTTATGCCAAGTTGATACTGGTAACACATTGAAAACGTTGAATTCCTCGTTGAACAGTAAGGGAATCGTGATTTTAATGATAATGCTTTCATCTCTGACTATTCCCTTTGGATGAAGGTCTTTATAGAGTTGGAGAATCGGTTCATGTTGTCGTTCCCCCGGTTTCATTAATGTGCAAGTGATGTTGTCATGTATCCTTATCAATTCATTCTTCAGCTGGTTTATACTGAGTATAAGAGGATGTATTCTGATCTGATGTGTACAATATCCAGCATTATGTTCTGATTGTTTTGGTAATTGGTTATCATTAACAATGCATTAATTGCGGTAGATACCAATATTTTAAAATAAATGTCAATAAATGATAAATTCTGCTATTAAGCATATCCAAAAAAGAGGATTGTTTGTTGTTATATTACGTCTATAGAGCGCTTTCCTTGTTTTTGAGTATCTGTAAATATTTGATTGCAATTTGTTAAATTTTTAGTTGAGTTTAAGCGATTGCATTTTCTTCAACTGTATTTACTGCATTATTGGGTAATAGGCATAGTTTAGCAACCGGTCTTTTGTTGTGTACGCCATTATCCAAAACTGTTGCAACTCGAACCCTTTCATCTTTTCCTGTGTGTACTTCCATCACTCTTCCTTGTAGCTATTTTGTAGGTGGGAGTCGGTCATCTTTAATGAGAACTATGTCACCGACACTAAAGTGTACTTAATTCTGTTTTCATTTGGAGAGTTGCTGAAGCTATGATAGATAGTCATTCGACCAAGATTTTCAGAAGTCGTGAGTCATTTTTAGATTAACATTCATCGGAAGTAAGTACGTCTTTGGTCTAATACTGGTTCAGGTAAGACGTTGAGCGTAGATCCAATTAAGTGACCTGGAGTGAGAATCAGCTTATCTTCAATATCGTCGCTTCTATTTGGATAAGTAGCGTTGAAAGTTCCTAAAACGTAAGCGTTGTTTCACCAAATATTTGCTATGATATTTCAATGACTTAACACCTGCTTCCCATAGTCCACCAAAGTGTGGGGCAGCAGGCGGAATAAAATGCCATTTGATATCATCAATCGCCAACTTCTCAGTGATTTTATCTCTCCACTGTGCTGTAGTCAATTTGATTAAGATCTATATCTATTTGTTTGCTCCTAAAATGTCGTGACACAATCAGAGTAAATACCTCACATACACATATCTCAACATATTCTAGTTTTATGTAAATAGCCTTAGTAGCTAAGCACACAAAAACAGCTATGTATCGCTTTGTGGTGCGATTATCTTTTATTTTGGCCAAAAGAATATTTGATAGATCAGTATAGACTTCACCGGAATGAGTAAAGAATCTCGAAGGTGTTACTCTTGGTAATAGTAACATTCCCATTATTTGAGCGTGTGACGATCTTACGACTGGCTTCTAATTCCTTTGTTATCAATGGTCCCACCTGTGTATTCGTCCTTTTGAAATTTGAAATGAAGCGTTTACAGTACGCTGTTACCGCGAATTAAAAAAAAATACTTTACTCTGACTTTCTAGTATAACTCTTTTATTCATGAAGACGAAAGAAGCACTAAAAATTTCGTTTGCTGGTCCTCGTGGTCCGTTGGTAACTACCTGATCTTTTCCATTTCCCACGGTCTGATATCTTGAGTTGGTTTCTTTGAGTCTTTAGCCGACTTAGCTTAAGCTAATTTCGTTCAAAAAGTGCTGCCAGGTTTGGTAACACTCCCCCTATGGTAAACTCGGTTTCTTGCCGAGTTACTACTATCACCGCCAAACCGTTTAACATCTAAGGCAGTGAGCTTTGATGCATGCCGATTATAAATGCCTGCCACCGTCTGAACTAAAGCCAGTCTGGTTTGTCCGTCTTTGCTCCGATGAACTTGCACGACCCTCCCTTTTGGCCAAAAGCTTGGGGGTAAGTTCGCATCTACACTGATCACTACGTCACACTCTGATATAGGTTTTGCTGGCTGAAACCATTTGGTTCTTCTCGTAAGTGTAGGAAGATATTCCAACACCCAGCATTTCTAAAACTTGTTGGCAAATTGTTCGTAAGTCATCCAATTTTTTCGAAGAAAGACTCATCATCATCATCACTTAGCTGCCCTGTGAGTTTTATACCGCTCGAAGATCCCATCAAAAATGATTTGGTGTTAACGCCTCGTCACGCTCATAATCTACGGGTACGTAGATAAGAGGCCCTGAATTTATTACAATCTCAACCTCCGCCATTATTGTTAAAAGCGAACACAAGCCATTTGCGCTAAGGTTTGTTTTACAGAACGGATTAATCTATCCTAGCTTTCACCGATGGGAGGTGAGGCTGGAGGGATAAAATTCCATTTGATTTCCTCATTAGTAAATTTGTTTGATAATATATCTGTACGCAGAAACTTAAACGCATCCATCAGTTCTTGATCTGCTCCTCTAAAATTTGTGCCATTGTCCGACTACATCTCTATTGGTGTTCCTCTGTTTGCTAAAAATTGTTGGATTGCCAAAATACATGAGTCGCTGGAGAGACTATGAGCGACTTCTTAATGAATTGCTCTTACTGTTAAACAAGTCAATAGTACCCCCAACCGTTTTTCGCTATGTCTCCCTACCGTTACCAATATTGGTCCAAAGTAGTCAATGCCAACGTAAGAAAACGGCCGTGTAAAACCTTTGAGTCGTACTGCAGGTAACTCCGCCATTAGTAGTTGGACTAGAACAGCTCTCTTAAGCCTAACCGCCGCCTCAAGTTCTATGCGTGGCACCGACATTTGCTTGATGGTACCAACTTTTGTTCTGGAACATACGAGAGCACATTCTGCTTTAGGACCCCCACTTGTTTTAATGTATGCCACTGCGTCATAAGCTGACATACTCGGACTCGCGTCTTCAAAAATGTGCAATTCAACGAATCGTCCGTGTGAAAATTTAAAAGGCTGAGATACGATCTCTTTACTTTGCGTAATAGCTTAATCCAGTCACGCCATAACTGAAGTTGATCATGACGAATCTTTTCATTCCATTTCGTTCGCTTTCTCCAAACTTCTTGCAGAAGAATTTTTAGTAAAACTAAGTATTGTGATATAAGACCAACGGATCAAAAACACTCATGAGAAGTTTTAAAATACGGGGCTATACATCGTGAGGTTTAATTTGCAACAGGCTTTTTTTTTGATAGATCACGCGTGACTCCTTTCAAACTGCTTTGTCATTATTGTTCAGTATCGTTTGGCAAATCATCATGAAAAAACTCACATCACAACAGGGTGACACATTGTTCAACTGTACTACGAAAATTAGCGTTCTGTGAGAAATATTTTTCGTGCGATTCGAGGAACTTACGGTGCGCATAATCGACCTACTGAAACCAAAGTGGATAATACTCGAGCAGATAATAGCAGTTGAAGCTGAAAGTGTACGCGAAGACCGTGACGAATCGATTCGTCGTCGTTCTCAGCACTTGGCTTGGTTCTTGTTGAGAAATCATTTTGGTGAGCAAATTGGCCGCCTAGATCGTGCGATATCACACCTTTGGACTATTTTCTCTGGGGATATGTAAGGTCTCAGGTCTTCAGGAATAAGCCAGCTACGATTGACGCTTTGGAAGACAACATTACTCATGTTATCGGCGATATACCGGTGGCTATGCTCGAACGATTCGCCAAAAATTGGACCTTCCGAATGGACCACCTTAGACGTAGTCGTGGTCAATATTTACATGATGTCATTTTTAAAAAGTAAATGCCATGAATTGTTCTTTTATCCGATAATAATAAAAATTTTCAGTTCACTCTCAAATTTATGTGTTTTATTTTACATTATAAAATAAGATCGCTATTCAAAACTTCTGAGGTAAATTTTTTAAAATTGTTGAAGAATGAAAATTCATCTGCCCCTGGGGACCAACACATTCCCAAAATCTTTTCTGTGTCATAAATACCAGAACTTTGTCTAAAATATTTAACAAAGGAAGCTGCATTCTTTCCAAGTGCCTTCGTTACATTCGACGAGTTACTCATGAATTTAGGATTTCAAATCCTCCTTGTAATATTTGAACTCCCTTGCTAATATAATTTTTATAGCTTCCTCCTCTGTATCCACACTATCCAGAAAATCATGAACATAATAGTTGTAAATTATAGCATCAGCTGCTCTGTGGAACGCTGAGGAGTATTCCAGCGTGTTTTTATTTTTTATATATGGTATTCCGCACAAGAAGAGAAATAGGTGGAGCTAAAGGTCAATACCTGCATGACGTAGTCTTGAAGAAAACTGACAGAAAATTTTGAGCATTTTGGTCAGATTTCTGCACTCTTATTTGATGGAACGTTTCTTTAATATCTCCACATATTGCGATCTTTCTTTGACGAAAGCGAAACAAAATCTCTGGAAGTGACGGCAAGTTGTCCGGCCCAGATAACAGCAAGAAGTTAAGCGAAACTCCTTTTACTCTCGCAGCAGCATCCCAAACAATGCGTACTTTTGACAGTTAGTAAATTCGTTTACCTCCTACATTATCGTGGATCTCAGTTTGAGTTAGTTTTCGTACATAACCTTTAGAGACATAATCATGGATTTGCGTTTGAAGATTTTCTGCGAGCATGGAGTTCCTTTTAAGCATTTTTTTTTAAACATGATATTCTACCTTCTGCGGCAGGAAGGAAGTACCTTATGTACCTTTCCATAACAATGGTACACAAAAACGCTTTCCAATCGAGCGTTTTCTCTTACATCATCTCCCATTAACAGGCGCTTAACATCTTTTGAGCCAACATTATCGACTTTAAAAAAACTCGCGTACAAGTTTATTTAACTTTCCATTAGTTTCTTCTTTGTGCTTACATGTATGATAGTTAACGAAATTATGTTTACCCTATCTACTGCTAACATATGGACCAAACACCGTCCACTTTAAACGGATTTTAATAGCTTCCTTCGCGATGTTTTAATGAATTCGTCAACATAATTTGATCATAGTTTATTCTTCATAGTTTATTGACTGATATGGTAAGCTCAACAAGTCAATTGTCCGAATTTTGGAAAAAGTGTTTTTTTTTTGTGCTCCTCAAGGCAGTCTTTAGAGTATTAGATGTCCACCTTAATTATAACGACTTTAATTTTCCTTTTAACTCAAGAGTATTTCATCCATCAGTGTGATTGATGAGTTATCGCCGCAGAACGCATACGTGTTGACTGTTTTTGTTGTAAAGTGGGACTGGTAAGATTTTAAAAAGTATACTATTTTGGTTTTCATGAACGTTGCAGTTATCTTCTCTTGTGCTGTTATCGGTAGGAACTTGACTTGGTGGCTCTTCATGCTTATACACCAATTTATGATGCCTATAGAGGCAGTTGTTTACTCCACACCTTTGGTTCGATGTGCAACTCCGATTGTTATGTCGAACTTAACATGTTCGACAAAGGATATGCGTTTTTACCTCAGGCCACTTCTGCTTTAAGCTCATACCTTTAAAGTGTGCACATTGTTCTACAGTTTTGCAGTTGTTATTGCAAACAATGCAAGGTCGTTGAGGTTTTGCAATGTGCTCATGGCTTCCGTTAAAAAATTATAAACTTGTTCTCTTTTTCTCTGGTTTTACTCCCACCTGCTGAATGCATGCCATGTTTATGACTTCACAAGCAGCTTGAGCTATTTGGTGAAGTCATGAACTAAACGTTGAGAGATTAACATCTCTTTTTTCTAATTTAAAGGCTCCTAGTCGAATTTGATACGGAAGACGTTGGGTAAGCTCTTTCAATAAAGATAAGAATGCAATCCTGCAGCTTGTATAATGTCCACAATCTTGTCCACAGAGAGAGAAAATGTCATCAATGAATCTAATCGATTAGGTCGAGTTGGTTTTTCACCTTTTAATTTGTCTGTCAAGCTATCTATAATCGTCTCCGGACGGCCAAACATCAAACGTAAGGTTGAAATAATATTTGGAACCTGTTCGGGGTACATTAGCTTGGACATTACAGAATCTAGAGCCCTTCTTTTAAAGCACTTCTGTAAATGCAGGTGATTTTCATCATAAGAGAATCCACACGCACGTGTGACTTCTTTGTGTCAGAAGTCACATTGACACAATCGAAATGATGCCATTCATCGCAGAGATCACACTGGACCATCTTGTTGTTGTCGGGCCTACGACGTGACTTGCAATTTAATTGCTTCTTTTGCAGACGGGGTTTTTTTCATTAGGTATGATGGAGCCTTGCATTTGCGCTGAGTTTGTGAGTTTCAGATGGGTGAGCGATTTAGTAGTAGAGAGTACTTGACTTAAATATACTTTGGTTAGACATTGCTTTCCTGAAAGTGGTAATTTATTTAATTCTGTTGACGACCTTGGGTTGTGGTTTTTATTTTCGATTGATGGTGTTGCCTAAACCTCGTGCGGGTGAGTGTAATACTAAGATCGGATGAGATGAGGGTGACGTGTTGGGTAATGGATTGATGCAAATAAATCGGCTGTTTATGGTAATCTGACTTGTACTTCGCTGTACATCCTGTTGGAAAAGTGGACGCAAAACCAAGCAACACTAGGTTTTAAGTATTATGTGTGAATATAACCTTTTGGGGGGAACCGCACGTCCGACCAGATTGTTGTAAAGACACATAATTAAGTCGGGGAACTAAACTGCAAGTTAGGTTTAATGCTTAAATGGTGAAGCTTAAGCTGGTGATCGTGCTGCCGTCTGTGCACTCTTATGTTGATCCAAATCCAAATAAGCTTATTCAGTCCTTCACTCCTGAGTTCATACAGGAAAACCACGAAATTTTTAGAAATGTTACCGCGAAAAAAAAACTTTACTCTGAATTTCTAGTATAATATTTTTATTCATTACAAAATAAAATGAAGACGGAAGAAGCACTAAAAATTTCGTTTGCTGGTCCTCGTGGTTCGCCGGAAACTCAATGATCTTTTTCATTTCCCATGGTCTGCCATCTTGAGTTGGATTCTGAAGTGTCAAAAAACCTATGTAAATCAACAAGATTCATCCATCTTGGGATACTTATGACGTCTCCAGTCTCCATTCTTGTTAAATCTTCTTGCAGCTTGGGCCCCACCAGCATGAGTTGGTTTGAGCTCACGCCTTTTGTAGTATTAGCTGATGCTTCAGACACAACCCGTAGTTTTGACATCGTGCTATTAGGTTTATGAACTGCGTGGTGGGGCATCTAGTAGACATCGCTTATGGTATTGTTGGCTGGAAGCCATCTTGGACCATAGGTCCAAGGTCTAAAAACTCCTTCATAGACTTTGTGTATTCTTCTTATAATTTCTAATCTTTACTAAACTGCAGTTCCAGTTGACGTAGCCTTACTATTGCGTTATTTTTAAAATTTCCTAGTTCATGGTCTTGCATTTATTTTGTTTTGAATGGTATATTTTAAGGTTTTTGTACCCTTAAAATGTTCGTACACAGCAGGGTCGAAGGAAATTTAGGGAGGAAAAAAAGACAGGTACCGATGTACATTGTTTTTAAATGTTTGTAAATTATAACGACCAGGAAACATGGAGGTCGGCAGGGCATTCCATAAGCGAGTTGTACGGCTTATTAAAGAATCACGATATTTTAGAGTACGCCCGAAAATGGGCTTGAGAGTATACTGATGAGCATTCATGACGAGACGGGTGTTACGGTTGAAAGTTTGAATGGGCGGAATGCTACTGCCGATTTCATTGGAGCACTGATGGTAAAAATAGCGATAAGACAAAGTGATACAGGAGACATTACGTCGATGTTTGAGGGTGTCCATTGAACGACTGATATTAGAATCACCAATGAGTTTTATCGCACGGTTTTGAATCCTATTTGGCAGGTGCAGAAATGTTTTAGTAGCACCTGACCAGATGTGGGCATTGTACTCCAATTTTGGGCGGATGAATGACTTATATGTTGTGGCCAGATCAGAGGTGGTGAAATATCTCTTACATCGCTTGCGAAAACCTAAACATTTCGCTGCATTTTTGGCGACATTGAATATGTGGTCATGGGCTGAAAAGTCCGTTTCTAAGAGGGGGCACCACTTGAATTAAATCCATACCATTTTCTGTTAGTATCAACCTTGGTGATAAGTGTATTCGATACGTGTATAAATTTAACAGCTGTCGGATGATTAGTTCTCGAGATATAGCGTTGTGAGTGAAGCAACTTTTGTTATTGTGGAAAAAAATGGATTCAAAGCAATTTCGTGTGTTGATTTATCATTGCTTTTTGATGGAAAAAAATGCAGCCGATGCAAACTGTTACCCGGACTCTGCACCAGCTGAACGAACCATTCGCAAGTGAAGTGAAAATTGGTCATACAAGCACCGAAGATGATGCACGCAGTGGACGTCCAAAAGAAGATGTTTCAGATGAAAACATCAAAAAAGTCCACAAAATTATAACGAATGACCGTAAAGTGAAGTTGATCGAGATATATCATACACGAATATTTGGACATGCGAAAGCTCTGTTCAAAGTGGGTGCCACGTTTGCTCACAATCGACCAAAAACAACAACGTGTTGATGATTCAGAGGAGTGTTTAAAGCTGTTCAACGGCAATAAAGCCGAATTTTTGCGTCGGTATGTGATAATGGATGAAACTTGGCTCCATCACTTCACACCAAAGTCAAGTCGGCAGTCAGCTGACCTCGTCCAAAACGACCAAAAACTCAACAGTCGGGTGGCAAGGTTATGGCATTCGTATTTTGGGATACACATGGAATAATTTTCATCGACTATCTCCGAAAGGGGCAGACTATCAACAGCGACTATTACATTGCGTTGTTGGAGCGTTTGAAGGACGAAATTGCAGAAAAATGGCCGCATTTAAAGAAAAAGAAAGTGCTGTTTCATCAAGACAATGCACCGTGTCACAAGTCGATGAAAACGATGGCAAAATTAATTCGGCTACGAATTGCTTCCCCACCCACCGTATTCTCCAGATTTGGCCGATTTAAGACCGATGAAGAAGTAATCGCCGAAACAGAGGCCTATTTTGAGGCTAAACCGAAATCGTACTACAAAACTGGTATCGAAAGATTGAAAAATCGTTTCAATCAGTCTATCGATCTCGAAGGCAACTATATTGATAAATAAAGTTGAATTTTGCAAAAATTTTGTGTTTTACGGACTTTTCAGCCCGTGTGTTAAGTTGTCAGATATACACATACCGAGAATGAAAAGTTTATCGGTTTCGACGATGCAAGTGCCGTTCATAGATAATGGCTGGGTATTTAAATTTCGCTTTAATGACAGCAGACAGCATTGAGTTTTGGAAGTATTAAATTCCACTCGTTAAACTCCCCAATTTGTTATCATGCTGCCGTTCCCGTTCTACAACCGAGGGTATGAGTCCGGGAACGAATATGAAAAGCAGAGAGAACTGTCATCAGCAAAGGAATGTATTAGATTAGAAGTAGCAGACAAGAGATCATTAATGAAAATTAAAAAGAGTGTCGGAGACAGAACGCAGCTTTTAGGCACACCAGCATTTATTTTGTGAATATCAGACTTGAACCCGTCCAAGGCAACTTGAATTGAACGTTCCTAAAGGTAATTTCTAATCCATTGAAGAAGATCCCAAACTCTGTCAAATGCCTTAGAAATATTAAGTGCAATTATCTTGTTTTGCCAGATTGATGTATGCTTTGGTTTTACTTTTCGGTGAGACATGCCATCAAATCACCAGTGGACCTGTTGTTACGAAAACCATATTGCCGGTCATTGAGAAATTTTCGTGTTTCGAGATATTTCATGAGCTGACAGTTTATCAGCGTTTCCATGACCTTGGAAAGAAGGAACGTTAGTGCAATAGGTCTGTAGGAGGAGAGAGAAGATTCGCCTTTTTTAGGGACGGGCTGGACAAATGCTGTTTTCCATCTGCTCTGCAAGAGTTCTAAAGAGTAGGATTGATGAAAAAGATTACGCAGTGGTTTTGCCAGCGTGGAAGAACACCTATTCAGAAGAAGGGGCGATATACCATCTGGACCAAATGATTTATGCATGTTAAGATCTTTGAGTACTCTTGGTACTACACGAGTGCGAAAGTTGATTCGTCTCATTATAGATTTTTTTTTTTATAATCTCGCGCGCACACCAAATGGATATGAATACCCTTTACTGGTTTTTTCTCCAGGGCGCGGGCTGGTGGTGTAGTAGTTTGAAACTCAGGTGTATTAGGTTTCGATATTTTTCCCAGAGGTAGTTGTTAAACTGGACAGGACGTCCATGTTGAGTGCATCCTCAACCAGTGGGTCTCAGTACGTGCTAGTTGTTAGTTCGTTACATTTAGCCCAGCCAGCAACCACTCCAACATCAGTGTAATGCCTTCATGTCAGAGTTGATGCCGACGGGATTCTCATATAACTACATACAAATTCTATGAAAATACTTTTTCAGAGAATTGCCTCGCACGGGATATGAACCCGCGACCCTCTGCTTGAGGAGTGTATGCATATACAACTACACCCCGGTCACGGACTCAAGTGTAGGCGGGGACAAAGCACAATCTGGGAGTGTTGAGCTAGCCGCGAAGAGTGCAGCAAGCAGATTGGCCTTGTCCAAAGAGCTGACAGCTGGAATGTCATTGTAAATGAGCGTTGGAATGGAAGATGAAGCAGAATGACCAAAAAATTTTACTGCCTTTGGGACATTGCAATATTTTTTGCGTCAGTTTTTGGTCGTATTGGAATTTCAGATGCTTGAGAAAGACGTTGCAGTCATTTCTGGCTCGTTTAAACTTTTTTCGGTTTTCCTCTGTCGGGTTGGTCTTGAAGGATCGAAAAAACAATTCTCTAACCCTCACAGTATCTACCATAATCATCTCTGTAGTGTGTTTCACTGTATATTTGCTCAAATTCTTGGTCTTCCACTTTTAGATAATTATGATCTTGAAATTCTTCCAGTTCCCAGAATTATTGAAGCTGCTTTTCTAAGTAGATTTGTGACACCAACACAGTTGCCCTGACACCATAGACTTTCTGGGGATATGTTTGACCTGTTATGAGCCACCCTAAATAAGAATTTTGTGCTATTGGGAAACCCTTTGTGCCCATTACTACTCCTTCTACGATTATTTCTCCATAGATGTCAGAACCAAGTATCATGTCGATAGTACCTGGAGCATTATATTCTGGATCGGCAAAGGTAAGCTTTTGAAACTGTTTCGCTTTCAAAGTTATTGTTTACTCGGCTGGCAGCAATCTTGTTAGTTTTGGTAGAACAAGGGCTTGTACTTGTATCTTGAATTCTGATGCTAATCTTGATAATATGGAGAATTTCACTTTACTACGTGCAGTTCTTGCATCTGTTGCTCCTAGACCACTAACAGGTACAAACACTCTTTCCTTATATATTCTAAGTGATTGAGCTACTTCTTTTATGACCAAAGTAGCTTGTGAGCCTGGATCAATAAGGGCTCTTATTTGCCTTCTTTCCCCGTTATTATTTTTAGCAATGATTATGATTGTGGCAAAGAGGACGCTTTGGTTATGATCACCATGCTTAACTTGGAGTTGCTCTGATTGAGTTATTGTTCGAATATTGAATACCATTTATTTTGAATAATTAGTAAACTTAACATTATATAATGTAATATTTTAATCTAAATGTAAACTAACAAACGGAACGTAAGCCTATGATTGTAATCCGAATGTACTGTATGACACTTTAAATTGAAAAATGGATGTAGTTTCCGGAAGAATAAATTAACACTCTTTGCTGTAACAACAAGAAGAAAAGACATGTTTTATTTCAAACCGCATTTTTCGACCCCTATTTTACCCTACACCTATCAACACAAAGAATAAACTCTACACACCCCAGCAGTCATATTAGGTGTTCGTTTTTCGAAATATTCCATGTGCAAAAATGAATTATGCCTTTTATTACAATGTTTGCATAGTCTTTTGCTGAGGCATGTACTCTGTTTGCCAAGGCGTAAACAATTCACACATAGATTTGCTAATTTCACCTTTTTATAACGCCTTTTTTTTATTGCAAATGTAAAAGGCATGTTCACCTTTGCAGAATGCGCAGTTGCTGTTCCAAGATGGCAGTTTCGCGCAGTAAGTTTTGATTCCTCTCTTGGTGTCGTCTTGTTAGAAACTCAAAGAGTGCTTCTTGAGTGGGTATCTTGTTTAGGTTTTCAATGATTTGCTCGAACAAGTTCCTGCTTTCTGGACCTAAAAAAAAATATATATATACATATAAGTGGCGCGACAGCCCGGTGTGGGCCAAGTCCTAGCTTCTCGCACTCATTTGTGTTTCTCACTTTCTGAATTTTAACATTCCTGAGCAGGGCCTACTGTTTATTGCCGGCTTCGAATATCTCTCCTGAGAAGCTTTTTCATAGGCAGAATTTGACTTTCGGAGGTTTGCAATTGCCCGCCGAAAGGGTGATAACGATTTTAAAAAAATGCTGTTGTGCTCCTACCGTGATTCGAACCCATGTAGGTGGCGTGACAGCCAGTGAGTCAATCATCACGCCATCGCCAGCACCTAATGTTTTCAATATAAGATGAACAATGATTGATCCCCATGAGGAGATGTCGAAGCCCATGGTTTTCAGAGCCACAACCCTTCTCTATTTGTGTCCATAATTTGCTTAAAATAATTTAATGGTGGATAGTTCCCAGTATGATTTCCTTTTAACATTCTGTCCAAATGCATAATAGTGATTTTTCTTTCATTGGCATGCCGTGCTTTTAAGGTTTCCCAGGCATTTTGATAATTATCAGTTCATATTGCGAAATGTTGTATTAACTGAAAAGGTTCCCCTTCTAAGTGAGTTTTAAGATACTCCATTAATTCTGTTACGCTCAGAGTTACTTCATTATGAATATAAAGATGGTAAAGATGTCGCAAAACGATTACCATTCTAAATAATTACCCTCGAATATTGGTATTTTCAATTGGGGAAGGCGAATTTCTGGAGTAGAAGAAGAGTGATTTTGATTATTTGTTTCGGATAATTTCAATGCTATTTGTAAAAGGCAGTTGTGTGCATCATCTTCAACTTACTCGTATTGATTTTCCTGCATGTAGGGAATCTTATAATCCTATTCTGATGCTTTCGACAAAAATTCTTCGTGAAGATCAGTTATTCGTCCACAGTTCCAACAACATTTTCTGTTGGTATTCAGGAACTTCCCTTGTTGCTCATTTTCTGCTAGTTCTTATTCATTACTACTAGCCGAAGATACATTTCCAATGCATTTTTAAATCTTTCGTACATAGATTTAATCACTTGAACGGTATCTCTTTGTATGTACGGTGTGTCCGGTTTTATAATATCTTTAATTTTTTATTTTTTTTTTTTTGGAATTCAGTCCAGATTTTTTCGATTTTCTGTAGTCTTTCCTGTATGTTGCCAGTTGTCTTTCTAGATGCGCTGTCTTTTCCGAAATTTATTTGTATTTTCTCCGGTTCCTTTGCAAGAGATTTTTATTTTGCGACGATAAGGTTATTGGTTACATTAGTGATTTCATTTAGCCTACTGATCATTTAGATTTTTTGATAGCGATTTGCTTATTGTTGTTTTCCAAATCATGGTTCGGACTACCGGCTAACTACTTCCATGCTGTTTCGAGAAAATTAAGTGACCTACGATTTTTGAGTGATAGTTTTAGGTGACTTATAAGGTTGCGGAGCTGTGTTATCTGGTGGGATATAATAAGGGAGTTGATGTCAGCATTGTCTAAATGGCTTGGTGTTCTTGACTAGAGGTTTCCTATTGCATGTGCATATTCTAACAGATCGATAATATGTATAACTTTAAAGGTACCTGTTTGGTATTTTGCTAATCCCGTAGCAATTGCTATACGTTATGAGTTTGATCTCAGAGCAGATCGATAATAAGAGAAAACTGAAATTAGTTAATTTCGAGTATAAGATTTATGTATTATTTTTAAAGATTGCGTTAGTATAGTGATGGATTTACCTTGTTCGATTATTTATTTTCTAAGCCTAGCAAACCGTTTTGTTCCGACGCGTTTATTTGTATTAACATAAATTTCTCTTTATTGTGCTTTGCCATGTCTTTATTCTGTTAACCCATAAGTTTCTCAATATTTTCATTCCTAGTTTGTTCGTATAACTTCGGATCGGTGCTCAGTATTCTTCCGAAAGATATCTTAATCGGTTTCCTGTTTGTTACCGAATGAATTGGACAATTGTTCTTATAAATACCGCGAGCTAGCAGTTCCGTAAAGGATTTGTGTATGCGTTCTGGCTTAAGACAACGCATAATCTTGTACAGCGTGGAGTGGTATATCTCCACCTGACTGTTCATCGCACTAGTATTTGGGGGAGTTCTATAAATCTCTATACCAAGCTGATCTGTAACGAGTTGTCTGCAATTTTGGCTTGTTTGGGTGGCAGTCGTATTTCTGTTCCTTGCATATTAATGGTTAATTGTTTTCAGAACGGGAAATTCATTATTGATTTTACTTTCTCTAGATTCTTCGTGATTGCTGATGAAGACACCTAAAACCCAAAAATTCAACTTCTTGCTTGATGAACCTGCATTTTTCAAGTAATACCATCATATTTGCTTAGCGTTTGAAAATTTGCGCTACGTGTTTCACATCGTCGACCTCGTTCTTACTGAAGATAATACTATCATCAATATAGACATAACATATCTTCCCAAAGTAAACACGGAGTTTGTCATCAAGTGCACGTTGAATACTGATGGTGCATTTTTGAGTCCAAATAGGAGTCGGGTGAACTCGTATTTTTCGTTATAAATTGCAAACGCAGTTTTTCCATGTCGGGATTCTGAGAGGATCCGCTTTTTAAATCAAGAACCGTAAAATACCTCGTTAATTTCAGAGATTGGGTATCTGTTAGCAGTTGTTACCGCATTTACTTTCTTATAACTGATTACCGTTCGGTACGGCTTATTCCCGTTTGCATCTACTATTTTGAAAACCACCCATACTTTAGGGTTATAAGGTGACCTTGAAGGCTGTATTGTACCATCGTCTAGTAACTTTTGCATTTGCTTTTCACTTCATCCTTCAGAGACGCGGGATATGGATTTCGGGATTTCGAATAGACGGGTGAGTCTAGTTGTGAGTCTAGTACTACTAGTTGGTAGTGTAGTTTAATTTTTTATAAGATTCCGAGAATAGGGAAGAAAATTTGTTTACATACTATGCAGTTGATAGCGATTGTTCCGATTTGTTCTGTTTATTTTTGTTAAGTTGGTACATCTGTTGTTGACATTCCCTCTTAATCTTAGTGTCATAGCTTGATATTTACAAAAGTTACGTAGCCAATAGTACGTCTATCTCTGTGTGTGTTGGCGATTTTTTACAATTTTAAAAATGGATTTAAATTTGCAACAACGAACTTGTATTAAATTTTGTGTAAAAAACGGATTTAATGCTGCCCGAACGTTGGAAATGTTGGAAAAGTGTTTCGGCAATGATTCTCTAAAACTCGTCTCTAAAAACGGTCGTTTACCAGTGTCACGAGCGGTTCAAAAGTGGTCGTGAGTCAATCGAAGATGACGAACGCAGTGGCAGACCATCGACATTAAAAGCCGACGAAAACATTGATAAAGTAAACGAAATGTTGGTCAATAACCGCAAATTAACCGTCAAAGAGATAGCTGAGGACTTGAACATTGCCTATGGATCCGTCCAAGATATTTTGGTTAATAATTTGGGTTTCCGTCGTTTAGCGGCAAAGTTGGTGCCAAAAGACCTCAAGAGACGTCGCAAAAAAAAAAAAAATGATTTGAGAGGCTGTATCTGATCCCACATTCATCAAAATGATCATTAATGGGGACGAGATGTCGGTTTATGAGTACGATACTCAATCCAGACATTAGGCAGATGAATGGCGTTCACCAAATGAGCCTCGTCGGCTCAGTCAAAAAAGAAGACAATGTACAAAGTTTTTCATGGATTACAACGGTGTAGTGCATCATGAATTTTTGGCAGAAGGCCAGACAGTAAGCAAAGAGTATTACTTGGGCGTTATGAGACGCTTGCGTGAAGCAATTCGTCGAAAGAGACCAGAATTGTGGGCAGAAGACTCGTGGAGTTTGTACCATCATTATTTGTAATTATTCGTTCCACTACGGGGAACGCGTTTCAGCAGCCGAAAAGAAATAGTGGAAAAATCGCAGGAAGCACTGATGGACATACCGAAAACCGAATATAAAAATTTCTTAATAATACTAGGTGAGGTGAAAGGTAACTTGACCACCAGAATGTGCTGCTAATGCAAAAGAGGTTATGGTGCCTTGCAGTCCGTTCATATTTAGGCAGACATGCCAAATTTCTGCCAATTTTGACAGCAGATTGTTGTTGACGTGTTTGGGATCATGTTGAGTATGGACAAAAACTATTTTCGTTCTCTCATAAAACATTATTTTTTGAGAGGCAAAACGGCGAATACATGAAATGGTGTTGGCTGACCGGAAAGTGAAGGTGCGCGAGCTAGCAGATAACATAAAAATTAGTACTGAACGCACACGCCATATTTTGGGCAATATTCTGTATATAAAAAAGTTATCCTGCCGCTGGGTGCCGCGCATACTCACTCCTGACCAAAAACACGAACGCGAGAGCACTTCGAAATAATGTTTGGACTTGCTGATGCGGAATCGGGCGGACTTTTGGCATCAATTAGTAACTGCTGATGAAACTTGAATCCACTATTACACACCGGAGAAGAGAATGAATGCCCGGCAATGGACTGAAGCCGGCACGAGTGCTCCGAAGCGGCCGAGGGAGGCTCGATGGGTCGGAAAGGTTATGGCGTCAGTTTTCTGGGATTGTCATAGCATACTATTCGTGGACTACCTCGAAAAAGGAAAAACCATCAACAGCGAGTATTACTGTGCATTATTGGAGCGGTTGAAGGCCGAAATCGCTGCAAAGCGGCCTGACATGGAGCGAAAAAATTTTGTTTTTGCAAGACAATACACCGGCGTATATGAGCATCGCAACCACGGCTAAAATCAATGACTTATGGCTCCAATTGCTATCGCATCCACCGTATTTGCCCGATTTGGCTGCCTCGGACTATTATCTCTTCCCAAACCTCAAAAGATGGCTCATCAATAAAAAATTCAGCTCACGCGAGGAAATCATCGACGTCACGGAGAAGTATTTTGCAAACCTTCCGGAAATTTTTCGGGGATGGGATGCAGAAGTTGGAAAATCGCTGGAATAAGTGTATCAAACTAAAAGGGGGCTATATTGAATAAAAGAAAAAAATCATTCACCCCACCTTAATATTTGCAAAGAAATTATTTGTGTTTTTCTAGGTTTCCGAAGAAAACTAAAAGCTAAAAAAAATAGATAACTGGCGCATTCGGTAATTTTATTTTCAAAAGAAAAGAAAAATAGGAATATGAACCCTTAGTGAACGAACTCTCATATGAAAAATAAGCTAAATAAAGTATTCGATTCGAACCGTAATCTAAACTGCAATAGTGCTTATAGTAGTGATAGTGATAGTAAAATAGTGGCATTAGTGAATAGATTGCATTATTGATGCAATCAATGCAAGAGCAACAAAGTCACACTGTTCAATTACAGTTGCAACTGAAACCATATTTACGACAATCAAATTTGACACGAGAACATAGAAATGACATCTTCGAATTGTCACCGGAACAGGCTCTCAACAATTTCTGCAACATGAAGGCCTTTAACGGCAAGGACGACTTACAAATAATGGAATTCATCAAATCATTAAGGCAGTAACACTCTGCACCAGCGAATCACTCAAAGAGTACGCCATCAGCGTACTTGAATGAAAATATCCATGGTGAGGCCAAATGTTGCGTTTAACGACTTGGAGATGACCTAACGTGGGAAACAGTGCAAAACGAACTTAAACTGCACTTCAGACCTCGGAACTAATAAACGAACGCCGCAACTTTAAGGTAATAAATCTTATGAAACTATTTGATAATGTTAGGTCAGTTAATTATGAGTTGAACGAATTATGTATATAGTTTTGAGAACGAAATCCTGTTATATATAAGCCTAATAATAACGACAAGTATCTTGTAGGTATTGTTAGAGAAAAATTAGACAATTTAGTTCGTGGAAATGTAAAAAAAGACGATTCACTTATAAAAAGTGTCCTTCTTCTTCTGCTGCTGCTGCTGTTGTTGTTGTTGTTGCTGCTGCTGTTGTTGTTGCTGCTGCTATTGTTGTTGCTGCTGCTGCTGCTGTTTTTACTGTTGCCGTTTTTGTGGCTGCTGCTGTTTAAGATGTTGTAGCACCGGCTACTTTATTTGTTTGGTGTTGTTGTTGTTTCTGCTTTTGAGCAAGCATTTGCTTTTCTTTTATAGTCAGCACTCTTTGTTGTAGCATTTTTATGCTGCTACTTATTGCCCCCATTTCTTCCTCTTCATCGTCAGATTCGCTTGCGGCCAATGAAGCGAAGTTGTTCCCTTCCCTCATTCCACCAAGCAGCTTTACAGTGGCCTTTGGTAGCTTCCTCCTTCTCTTTGTCTTTGGCGTTTGGCTTGAACCACTCGAAGCCTCATCTGACATTTCAGCAGATCCCGCTATAGGCATAGCGCACCGCTCACCACAATCCATCACGTGATGTTAATCCAAAATACCACTCTTTAAATTTATACTTATTTTAATTTAAAAAAAAAAAAAAAAAAAAACTGTCTGCCAACTACTCGGAGTCGAATCCACAACCTTTGCATTCTCAAGCGAACATACTTCCTCTGCGCTAATTGGAGCCTAAATCCAATCTGCTTAATATCTTACTTTAGCGTCACTTCTCACTTACAAGTCGAAATACGTTTAAACTCCGCTAAGGTCTATGAACGATTGATCGGATTGAGGCCTGAAGATTGTGGTAGCCAATCAAGTATTTGAAATTGCTGATTTTGCAGCCACGCTTTTGTAATTTTGGCTGTGTGTTTCGGATCATTATCTTGATGGAAGTTAATGTCCGACAATCCTTATGCCATTTTTTCAAACGTCTTCGCGGATGATGTAATGAGTGGCATTCATGCAACCCATCACTCTAATTTATTCAGCAACCCCTTTCATGGACATCCATCCACAAATCATAAGATGTGCTCCTCTAAATTTTAATGTTGTTTTGATATGGCGATCGCTGATTGGCTCACATGTCCTTTTCCAGATTCATTGGCGACCACCGGACACAAGATGGTTTATTTTTGTTTCATCCGACCAAATTTCCCTTGCCTAACACAAACCCTTATATTTTTGTCGAAATTGTAGCCTTGATTTCTTATGGCGGTCTGTCAATATAGATTTTTTAATTTTAGTGCATCCAAGAAAACTCTTACTGTTAAAAATTTTTCGTACAACCTCAGTTGTTACATTAATCCCATCGTTTTGGTTTAATGTCTTAATAATCTGGTTCGCATTGTCATATACTCTACATTTATTCTGCCACACAATACGCCTTTTATCTTTGAATTTAAAATTGGTTTCCTTCCAGACTTAATTTTTTCAACGTCAGGCTTCAAATTTTTGGGTATTTTGGATACAACTGCGTTGAAACTCCAAGTTTTTGAGAAATTTCTCGATGAATTGTCTTGGAAACAATTAGCCTTCCACTTCCTCAATTTTGGAGATACCAAGATACCGATCGCGACTTAGTCTGATCGACGAAATTAACTCAGTGTGGGAAATATCTGAGTAAGCAAAATTAACTCAATGTGGGAAACACATCAAGCTTCAGACGGAACAGACTTCTCCCAAGAGAAGATTAAGAATAAACAAAAATAAATTTCCAAAGAAATTATTTGTATTTTTCTTAATCTCTATAAATAAAATGCACCTATCACAAGAAACTCCTGCATGGATTTCAATATCTTTTTTTTTAGTTTTACTTCTTACTTTGTCTCAACATAAAACAAAAAGCATAATATCTTTAGTCAATACAAAAAAAAAAAAAATAATAAAGTTTAAAAAACTATTAGAGAAACTATGGTTTTCATAAAGGTGTTTGGCCAAAGTACAGATACCCAATTTGTTGTTCGCAAATTATCGTAGGGGAAAAAAGGGAGAAGAAAATAATTTTTAGCTGAAGAGGATGGTGAGTATGATTATGTAGCGCTACGGAAAACACACCACCTTCTGCACTATTATACTCGATATGACCAGAGCAAATAAATACGAATACGAACGAGGTAAAGAAAAATGTCAAAAAATAATTTTCGTTCCTATCACCTGCCTTTCCAATTTAATTTAGGGATTTAGGGTGTAAAAGCGCTCTATTGCTTCAACTACTTACGTGCATGTATGACATCCATGTGTGTATTGTTTTTTTTTTTTTTTTTTTTTCCTCGCTCTACTTTCTTCTCTATGTTCCCATTTAAGGTAGATTTTCCAAGTGTTCAGTAAAGGAGAAAAGGAGAGTAAACGGTGCAGTGCGCATGCGTTGTGTTGGGGGAAAATTCGCTCATGGGAAAGTTGGAACCAGCTGCACATCTTCATTTGCACTAGACTTAGCGGCTAGTCTTTTGATAATTTTTTTAAAAAATAGGCCTTCGAGAATGAGAAGTAATCTTTCGTATCATTCAAGATCTCCTAGGCGAATGAGATTGTGGTATCGGGACACAAGTAGAAGGTGGATCTCGGTCCCAAATGCAATCAGCTGTGCTCTCCGATGTTGTACAATTTCCATGGTCACATGTACATATACTATACACAATTAAGTACGCTGATTATGGATATATTGACGCAATGAGAGAAAAATGTTTGTATTTTCACGCTCGCAAATGGAAAGGAGAACCAAAAGGGATGTGTTGTGCATCAGAAAAGGTTCGGTTGTCCCCAATTCAGAAACCGCCAGGTCTACTTGAATGGGGACCATCCGAAATCGGTAAGTTTTTTTTAAATAATATAGGGTGATTTATCGTATAGTTTGATTTATAATGTAAAATAAAACAAATAAATTTGAAATTAACTTTGGGTGACTCGTTTGAGCATAGCGACTGGTATCTCGCGGATAACACGAGTATTGTTGGCTTCCAAAGCGTCAATCAAAGCTGGCTTATTCCTGAAAACCTGAGACTTTACATATCCACAGAGAAAATAGTCCAAAGGTGTGATATCGCACGATCTAGACGGCCAATTTACCGTAGCAAAACGTAAAATTAAGTGATCACCAAAATGATTTCTCAACAAGTCCATTGTTTCACGCGCTGTATGGCTCGTAGCCACGTCTTGTTGAAACCAGAGCTCACCGAGACAATGTGCTTGAATTTCAGGAAGCACATAGTCCGTTAACATGGCGCGATGACGGTTACCATTGACGGTAACAATCTGATTTGCCTCATTTTTGAAGAAATGTGGATTAATAATTCCACCAACCCATAAACCCCACCATATCGTTGTTTTTAATGGATGTAATGGTAGTTCTTGGTACTCTTCGGGTTACTTTATCAGCCCAAATACGGCAATTTTGTTTATTAACGTATCCATTGAGCCAGAAATGGGATTTGTCACTGAACAGAATTTGACGATAAAACACTATATTTTCATTGAGTTTTTTCAGAGCCCATTCACTGAAAATATGACGCAAATTCGAGTCGGCTGGCTTCAATTCTTGCACAAGTTGAATTTTGTACGCTTTTAGGCCAAAATCCTCACGTTAAATACATCAAGTTGTCGAATACGCCAAGACAAGCTGCTGAGAACGACGACGAATCGATTCGTCACGGTCTTCGCGTACACCCTAAGCTACAGCTGCTATAGTCTCTTCACTACGTGCTGGATGTGGTCTAACTGGTTGAGTATCATCCAATAATGTAAACTCGGACTCAAATTTGTGCATGGTATTGGCAATAGGGGTTTCAGTAGGTCGATTATGCGCACTGTAATTTCCTCGAATCGCACAAAAGCATTTCTCACAGGACGCTGATTTTCGTAATACAGCTGAACAATTTGGAGATTTTGTTGTGGTGTAAATCTTTCCAGAATAATTTGCCAAGCGATAGTGAACAAAAGACACAAAGCAGTTTGATAGGAGTTATGCGTGATCTGTCAAAAGAAGCCTATTGAAAATCAAACCTCATGATGAATCATCCTATATAAGAGCATACAACAGCTTCCTTTCAAATGATTTTATTCGGAGCGAATCAAGTTATAAAATATTTATTCATGCCAACCTTTAAAATTCAGAGACAAATCTACCACCTTATTAGCTCTTTGATACCCACTGATGTGCCTAAATTTTAACAAGTATATTTTATAGTCGATTACGCTAACGTTAGGGGGCAGCGTATCTCCAATTTAGGTTCTGGTGTTATTAATGGGTTACAGAGAATTCCGCATGATGTTAATCCCTATGTTCACAGCTTTAAAATGGCTCTGGAGTATATATCTGATGATGAGAGCAATAACTATAAATTTGTCATTAAAGAGACCGACCGTAACTCATCCGGGGCGATATAACGCACCAACGAACACTGAGTTAGCTGTGTTACTGGTCAATCAAAAATGTTATAAAAGGGATATTGTCTTGCATATGCATAATAATAATCTTTAAAAATTGGTGAGACACATCGTTCTAACGATGCCCTACAATACCCACTCATATTTTGTCGCGGGGAGGATAGTTATAATTTTCCAATATATTGTGTTGATACTGCTACAGGTATTCCAAACCAGAATAAAAAAATATCTGCGATGCAATTCTAAAGTTATCAAATTCAGCTTTGTTCAAATGAAAATCTCGTGAAATCGTGCACTTTTAAATCAATTTTTAGTGGATCAATACACTAAAATCAAAACCGAACGTTTGACATTTATTCGAACTCATCAAAAACAGCTTCGAGTTGAAAAATATATATTGACTTGAAAGATGCTATTTAGCAGGATTTATACCCACAAAACTTAGGCAGGAAGATAATTGTTCTTTCTTCTTTTACAGAAAGTCCGCGATGTATGCACTCACGCACGGAAGACGCCTTTTGCTATGTGCAAAAATGTGAGCGATCTATTTATTACCATCACCACTTATCCTAAGTGGCCTTAAATTTATTGTGAGCTTCTTGAAGGCCAACAATCACACGACAGGCATGACTTTGGTGTCTAGGGTATTCAATATAAAATTGATATGCCTGATGAATCTTCTTACAAAAGATAGTGTTTCGGGCATTTCGCTGCTACATGTATTCAGTCGAATGGCAAAAGCGTGGCTTACTTCATGCACACATCCTTTTATGGTTAGAAGAAAAACATCGGACCTAACAAGATCGATAAAGTTATAAGCGTTGAGATACCGGATCCTAAATTTGATTCTGCTCTTCATCAAATATTCAAGAGTCACATGATTCATGGTCCTTGCAGCTTATTGAACACAAATTCACCATGCATGAAAGATGGGCGTTGCTTAAAAAGGTTTCCAAAAAAAATTTTCAGCGAGACTATCACAGATAATAATGGATACCCGTCATACCGCCGTCGATCACCCACTGAGGCTGGATTTACCTGCGAGCTTAATATGTGTGGGCAGATTATCGAAGTTAATAATACCTGGGTTTTCCTATATTTTCCTTTCTAGAATATTCCAAACTCATATCAATGTAGAGTCCTGTAGCAGCGTTAAGTCTATTAAATACATCTACAAATACGTGAATAAAGACTTCGATTAAGCTACATTTGCATTACGAGACGCTGACCAAGACGAAGTGAGTGAATACCAATCTGTACGTTACATCTGTACGTCAGAAGCAGTTTGGCGAGTCCTGGCTTTTTTTGATCGGTAATCAACGGTCATGCATCTTGACGTTCATTTGTGAAATAGCCAGCGGATTTATTTTAATCCTGATAATGTAAGACAACATATTGGGAACCGACGACAAACAAAGCTCTTGGTATTCTTTAAATTATGTAGAGAAGACTAATTTGAAAAAAACTCTGATGTATGATGAATTACCGTTCTACTACACGTACGATAAGCAAAAACGTGAATTTAATCAACGCCGACGCGGTTGTCCTGTGGAAGGGTTTCGAGGCATTTTTATAGACAATGTAATGGGTAGGGTGTATACTGTGCATCCTAATAATAGTGAATGCTATTATTTACGTCTATTACTGCTCACAGTGAGGGGTCCAACTTCATTTTTATTCTTCAAAACAGTCGATGACTTAACGTATCCTACTTATCATGCAGCTTGCTGGGCACATAATCTACTTGACTGTGACCAACACTGGGATGAAACCCTCGATGAGACCAGTATAAGTGATAGTCCTAGTCATATGAGACAGTTGTTCGCTGTAATGTTGGTATTCTGCAGACTTTCAAAGCCACCGGAGCTGTGGGACAGATATCATTGCTATCTGTCTGAAGATTTCTTACGAGGTTTAAGACGTACCTGTACGACGATATTGCGGATACAGACGAGCATGTAATAAATAATTGTCTTTGTTTAATTCAAGACATTGTGTTTTCTATTGGTAGTAATTTATTAAGTGAGTATGAATTACCGACCCAAAACAACAACTGCATGATGAACCATGTGAATTGTGAGTATGCCGCTGAAACTAACTGAAACACAGTTAATGACTGTGTTAAGAAGTTCACGACTGAGCAAAGACAAATCTTTAATACCGTCCTCTAAAGTGTCAATTAAAATGAAGGAAAAATATTCTTACTTGATACTCCTGGTGGAACAGGAAAACCTTCCTTATTAGAGCTATCCTGGCAGAGATAAGAAGGCAGGGAAAGATAGCACTTGCAACAGCATCTTCAACTACCTGCTGGCAAAACAGCGCAAGCAATGTTCATGATCCCTATGGACTTAGACAGCAATAAAGCTCCTATGTGCGCAGTACGACGTAATAGTGACAAAGCAAAGGTTTTTCAGGATTTCTGTCTAATTGTATGGGATGGCCAATAGGAAAGCAGTTGAAGCTGTAAGCCGAACCATGCAAGACATTCGCAGAAATGATCAATTAATGGGTAATGTGACAGTTCTCTTAAGTGGTGATTTTTGACAAACACTACGTGTAGTAACTAAGGGTACCTGTGCTGACGTGGTGAAAGATGGTCAAAGATTCACAGACTGAGTCTAACAATGAACATGATGATATGATTTGGCTGTAATTTACATTCTTAAGAATTTTGCAACGTATTGCTGAAAATTGGTGAAGGAACTTTACCAGAAGAGAACAAGCAGGTTAAACTTCCAGAAACGCTCCGTAAGATTGTTGCTACAGTAGAGGAACTCATTCTTTCAGTGTACGGAGACGTTGCACAAGTATTGCTTCAAAGAAATTCTTCGATATGTGAACAAACCATTTTAACGCCAAAGAACGACTAAGCGGCTGAAATTAATAATAACATACTGTCCGCAATCGAAGGAATAGAAGTAGTATACACGTCAGTAAACACCGTTGTTAATCAAGATGACGCTACTAATTATCCGGTAGAATTTTTAAATTCTCTCACTGCAAATGGTCGTCCTGTACATCAAATTACACTCAAAGTTGGTGTTCCTATTATGCTCCTTCAAAATTTAACCCTTCCAAAATTGTGGAATGGGACTAGACTGAAAGTGGTTAAATTACAAAAAAATTTAATCGAAACTAAAATTTTGACAGAATGTGGAGCAGGAGAAATAGTATTTACCATATACCACAATTACCACTTATACCAAACAATTTTCCATTTCAATTTAAGGAATATAGTTTCCTGTAAACGTTTGCTTTTCTATGACAATTAGCAAATCGCATTGACAAATACTAAGCGCTGCCGGTGTCGATCTAAGGGCAAGTTGTTTCTCGCACGGTCAACTATATGTTTCTTGCTCTCGCGTTACTAACAACATTGTTTACCAAGAAATTTTGTAAACAAAGTATATTTCTGGTATAAACTTTTTTTTTTTGTTTTTCTTCCGTAAATAATATGGTATGTAAGTAAGTATGTAAGTGCTAAGTGCTCTGTAAGTGCTCTGTTCTTACATCTGTTATTTTCTACTCAAAAACTTATGCACGTGCCATCTAAAAAAGTCACTTTAAACCGTTTAAATATATCGTAGTGATTACTTTTTTAAAAAGAACATGTCACAGGCTTACAAAAAGGAAAAAAATCGAGTACAAACTAGCAACAGCTAGTAATAAATATTTTCAAAGAAATTTGTTTTTGTTTTTCTGGGTTTCCGAAGAAAACCAAAAGCTAAGAAAATTAGATAACTCGCACGGAGGTTCTGAATGCATAGTACTTTAGAGTGCCTTTATACAAGGACGGTCACAGAAGTACCCGGCCTGACCAAGACATGGCGATAGTTGTTTGAAAATATCGCTGTACGCAGTCTATGAAAGTACGCAATCCATAAAGCATATGTTTCAAGTTTGAAAGCGCCACGTTGTTTAGTATTTGTTTAGCAGCCATGTGGTGAATGTTGTCAGTGAATTTGTGAAAATGGAGAAATTTGGTCATGTGATGCAGTACTCTTATTTGAAAGGCCTCAGCCCAACCAATTTAAAACCTGAACTGGATTCTACACTGGGTGAGTCTGCTACTTCGTTTACAACAGTAAAATTTTGGGTTGCTGGGTTTAAACGAGGAAGTACGAGCTGCCAAGGCGAGCATCGCAGTGGTCGAACAAATGAGGTGACGACTCCAGAAATGGTGAAGAAAATCCACAAAGCGGTACTGGATGATCGTCGACTGAAAGTGCGCGAGCTAGAAGACATTGTATGCATTTCAAAAACTGCGGTACATCGCATATTATTTGAAAATATGGACATGAGAAAGCTGTGTGCAAGATGGGTGCAGCGTGAAGATGTGTCGTCTGCGCAGTTTCAAAACAATGGATGAACTTTACACCCAAAACAAAAGAACAATCAAAACAGTGGATTCAAAAGGGAGAACCGGCTCCAAAGAAGGCGAAGACCGTTTTATCTGCAGGCAAGTTCATTGCGTCGATTTTTTTGCCATGCGCATGGAATAATTTTCATTGACTATCTTGAAAAAGGAAAAACTATCAACGGCCAGTATTATGCGAATTTATTGCAACGTTTGAGCGAAGAAATAAAGCTAAAACGGCCGCAAATCCGTTATTGCAATGGCCAAAATTAATGAATTAAAGTTTGAATTGCTACCTCATGCACGCTATTCGCCAGACTAAGCGAAAAAGCAAAAAAAAAAATATATAAGTATATAGCGTGATAAGATAATTTGTTAAAAAAAATAAAAATAAAAATATATCTTCATTTTAAATTATTCATAATAAATATAAAACTTAGGCGTAAAATATTCTGTGCATTTAATTGCTATGCATATTTGTTCTTCTGTTATTTTTTTCTTTGCTACAAATTGCTACATTAATAAATTTTATTTAACAATACCCATTACACCCCATTTTACAAATCTAAATTCAAAGAAACTGTATAAAAATATCCATGAACTGAAATCTCTTTTAAATTGAAATGACTGTTCTGGTAGTTTAAATACCAAAATTAGACATGCAGGTGAAGCTTATTGTTGTCGATGAGCAGAAAGTAAAAAGATTTCTCTAGAAACCACAAATATTTATATAAGCGACATTCAAAGTGGTTACAAAAAGAACTATTGATATCAACTGAGACAGAAAGCGATCTGCAACAGATAATAGAGCTTGAAGATAACGATGACAATAGTTTAATTTCAGAATAAATTTAGCTTAACTCATTTGTTTTCTACAAATTTGTAAAAATCGTAAATTTTATTTATATTTTCAAAGTTTAGACATTCAACTATTTTATGAGTTACGGCCATTTTTTGACGCGGCGTCTACTCCAGTCTGATCCAAAACAAATGAACAATAGACCGTTTTTCTCGAAACCGATTTATTTAAAATTTGGTGTGAATGTTCGTTGAATATACCTCGATAGCTACAATATTTTTGAAAAATTCGGAAATATCATATAAAAAAAACATTTTTTTCTGACTTTTCCAAGGTTTGAGTTACAGCGGCATCTATATTACTTAAGAATCCGTTCGGTTTTTTATTTCAGATGACCAGCTTTGCCAGCTCATAACTTTTTGAGTTTTTTGAGTTAATTTTTTTATTAATTAATTAAAATATCAATAAATAAATAGTAAAAAAATGCACTGTGGGGTGTCGCGTATAGCTCCCCTGAAAATGCCGGAAATGACGAGGAATGGGTTGAGGTTGCGGATTATCACCTTGTTGTACGGGGGATCGAATTATATTACTAGGATTTGACATGTTGGTTTTAGGTGTTTCTTGTTTTAAAATTGAAAATAGACCGATGTTACATTTTGTTTTCCTTTATATTCTATTTACTCTACTGTTCCTTATTAGAATTATATACTATTTACTTTTCAATCTTAAATTCTAATGTTTTCTCGTGAAAATGATTTCTTATTCACTTTGGGTATTATTTACCTTCTTCTTCTTCTTCGTTTAGATATATAATTTTTATTTTTTTGTGAAAATTATTTATTATTCACTTTAGGAGTATGTATTGATTTCTTGATCTTTTATATTATTTTGGTGAAATTATTTATTATTCGGTTTGTGTGTTGCTTACTTTCTTTTATATATTATTTACTTTTTAATCCCAAAGATACTTTCGGTAAAAAATTTAAGAAAGACTTTCCATGTATTAAGCCTGCGTACATATGATCCAGTAATAATATGGTGAGCGGACATCCGCAAACTATGTTACACTTTAAACAAAAAAATTTCTCTGTATATTACCATTATAAATGGGGTTACGGTGTCGAAGACTTTAAGAACGGATTTCCTGACATATTCTGAAAAGGAAAATGTACGGTAGATAAGGTCGGAAATTCATCCCCTCCTAGATACACAGGTTTTAAACAAAGCCAATTTCTGCTCTGTTTTGACTCCTAATGAAAATAACATCTTTCAAAGCCATGCGTGTATGGTAACAAATGGGGTATCGTTGAAATTTCAATTATAAGTACTTTAATTTATTCAAAGTAAATGTTACCCTAAAATTAATTAGTTAGATGTTATAGAAGACTTAATGTACTTTTTTTTAAACTTAAAATTTTGACTTTTTCAGAAAAATATCTTATTTACCTTTTACTTTTTGCAACTTTGAAATGTGTATCTATTACCTGTAATAGCTGGCTGACAATAAAAAAAAAAAAAACACTAAAGAAAGATTTACAAACCTTTATTCATCAAGCTCCATCGAACTACTGACCGACAACTATTAAGTTCATAGAAAACAGCAAAGTATTATAATACAATACAATATGTTATATTCCGTACTAAAACTATTATAATACATACCACACTGCTACATTTGGTCATTCTTACGAGGTCGCAGCTTCATTGCATATTGGGGCTCCTTTTCTTTTTTTTAAATTTGATGAATCAAATATGCCTTCAAAAGGCAATCGGGACATTTGAAACCCTTCAAAGTCATTTAATATACATATATCTTTTATTGGGTTAAATTGTTCTAACAATATAGGGACCTTTAAACTTAGGGCTTAGCTTTTTGCATTCACCTGGTCCAATAACATTTCTAATTACAACTAGATCTCCTTCATTAAAACTATAGGACATCTACACTTACGATCATATTGAATTTTATTATACTCAGACAGTTGTTTGTGTTTTGAAATGATGCGATCTCGAATCTCATCCAGACAGATCCTACCTATTTTATTATTTTCAAAGAACTCAGCAAGTTGATCACTCTGCGGATGTTTCTGATTTCTACCCAACAAAGCTTATCATTTACTGTGTTATTAAATACATATTCTACATCAGATAATATTTCATCCCAATCGAGATTTTTATCACAAGATATATTACTCAAGAGAGGAGTCCAAAAACCTATTCATTCTCTTTGCTTGACCATTCGATCTGGGACAAGCTGTAGCAAGTAAAATTTGCTTCACACTTTCTTGGGCTAAAAACTCCTTAAAATATTTAGAGGTAAAGCAATTTCCTCTGTCAGAAATAAGAACTTTAGACCTACTGTAATAGTAAAATATCTAAATATATGGGTTATGACTTCATTTGTTCCTGTACTTCACGGAAATATTTTCGTGAATTTGGTAAAGCTATCTTTTAGTAATAGTATGAATCGGTTCTTTCTTTTAGATAACGGTAACGGTCCTTAATGGTCAATGTGGAGGCAATGAAGGCAATACCCCTTTATTAACTAAATGTAATTCATCTTTATGGCCCGAGTTCTTAGGCTGATAAGTAATGCAAGTAAGACAATTGTTAATACAATCTTTTATCCGTTCCCTCATCTTTGGAAACCAATAGGTTTGTAGGTTATGCTCTTGAGTCTATTCAACGCCAGTATGACCAATATGACCATCATGATATTTCCTTATTATACTCTGAATCATTGCCTATAGTACATAAAATAATATTTCACTCTTGAATTTGAGATAAACGATTCCGTATCGCATCTCGTAGAACTGATTTTCCTGTTCTCAAAAATTTTCAAATTTCCATAATGGTTTTATCCAAAGTAATAGTATTTTTTAATAACAGGATATTAGTGCATCGAGACAAAACATGTTGCATTTGGTTTCTCTCTCTATGGATAACCTCAAAATCATAATTTTGAAGGACGAGAGCCCATCGATTGATTCTAGGGTGTATATCCTTTTTCTGCAAAATTTATTTTAAGGCGTTACATTCAGTAAAACTTTTAAGTTTAATACCACAAAGGTATACGTGAAATCTTTCCAATGAAAAATTATAGCTAACATTTCCAGCTCGAAACTGTGATAGCGACTTTCAATTTCTGTCGTTCGCTCGTTCGGCGACTGTAATATGCTATAGGATGAAAGCAACTATCTGATGAAGCATCGCAGTGCAATTCCGTAGGGACAGTTGTGGAGAAAATACTCAAAACTGGAGCAGACGCTAGTTTATTTTTCAATGTATCAAAGGCTAGCATTTCAGTTTCAATAAATGAAAAAGGCACATCCTTCTTAAAGAGATGTGTTAAAGGTTTTGAAATGCTTTACATATCTTTGACAAGCCTTCTGCAATAGTTAACCAAATCCAAGGATCTTCTAACAGCGTGAATATCTTTTCGACATAGATAGTGATGAATTGCATTTACGAGATCGGCATTTGGTGATATTCCCTTAGAAGTTATAAGATATCCAAGATACTTAACTCGATCAGTTTAGCTCCAGACTATTGTTTGTTAAGACTTGACAAACTTTTTTTAATATACAATAATGTTCATCTAATGTTGCAGTGGCAATCCAAATATCGTCAAAATAACACAATATTTCACCATCTGCTAATACCAGGTGTACCGAGCGTTTTATGTGAAAGAAAAATACTAATTTTTAATGGGAAAGGAAAAAATATTTTATTCAAAGTATTGGCCATTGCTAGGTTCATATTTTTCATATATTTCAATAAAACTGTTCGTCTTTTAAAGCAAACCAAAAAGTCACACAATATTCGACTTCCTCGTAGGATTCGAAGTTCTGCTCAGCTAATGCGTGTCCCATCGATGAAAACAATTGGTAGTCGGAAGGAGCCAAGTCTGGTGAATATGGCGGGTGGGGTTGCAGCTCCCAGCCAAGTACTTGTATCCTGAACCAGTTTTGCTTTGTGTGCAGCATTTTGCATTGTCATGGAGCAAAATTACCTTGCCGTGTCTTCTGGCCCATTCTGGTCGTTTTTCAATCAATGAATGGTTTAAATTGATCATCTGATGTCGGTAGTGATCTGTATTAACGGTTTCACCAGATTTTAGGAGCTCGCGGTACATCACACCTTTCTGGTCCCACCAGACACACAGCGTTATCTTCTTGCCGAATCGATCTGGTTTTGCAGTCGAAGTTGATGGTTGTTTCCGATTAAAACATGATTTTTTCCGTTTAGAATTCTGAAAATAAATCCATATTTAATCGTCAGTAACTATTCGATGCAAAACTGATCTTTTATTGTGTATTTGAAGCAAAATTTCACAAGTAGTTTTTCGGTTTTCCATCTGTCTTTCATTCAATTCATGTGGCACCAGACTTTTGGATCTTTTACATAGCTTTTAAATGGTCAGAAATTGTTTGTTGTGCAACATTTAACATTTCTGCCATTTGTTTCTGATTCAAAAAGTCATCTTCATCTTCCATGTTCTTCATATCTCACTCAAAATCGTTATCTCTGAACCGTTGAAACCATCTTTTGCACATTACTTCTGATAGAGCAAGCATTCGATGCGACTCTGCAGCACTTTTCTTCAAGTGAAAACAAAAAAATTATACTTTCCGCAAGTCATCATTTTGTGGTACAAAATTCGACATTTTTAACACGATGAAAAAATATGATGTTGTTTGCTCAATGACTTGATGTATACTAAATATGCTTGACAGGTGTTATAGCAATCAAACAAAAAAAAAATTTAGGCCCGTTCACAATAAATGTTCTCTATCGAGGCATTTGTATCTTGACGCTCACTTCATACACTTGGTAACTGACAAAAGACCAAATTTATAAAACCAGTAAAAGCAACCCGGAATTTGATGAAAACCACTTTTTAGATCTAATAATGAAAAGATATTTTTTCCTTTTGAACGATCTAGGTGATCATGAGTTAGAGGTAGCGGATATCGATCACGAACAGTAAGTTTATTTAACTCTCTGTAGTCAATACACATTCGCTTCTGACCATTCTTTTTAGGAATAAAAACTATGCGAGAAGCATAAGAGGACGATCTAGGTCTGTTTACCTGACGCTTAAGTAAATTCTCTACTATATTATCAACTTCTTCTTTCTCTTTTACTGACAACCTACGTGGCGTAAAGTAAAAGGGTTTATCATCTTTCAAAATAATTTGAAACTCGAATTGAGTTTCTGGCTCTTTTGGTTTCTCAATATCTAAATAACTTTCTTTAATTAATTTTCCAATTCGTAAGCGATCTGATGCATGTATATTTCCTATCATAATTTCAACATTTTTATCAAGGTCTACATCTATTTTTAATAATTCAAAAACTGTCTGGTTTAAATTATATGCCTTACATGCATAAGGAAAATATATGTAGTATATATGTTAGTCTTATCGCGAATAAATAATTTACGCTCTTTATTTGGTTGCTTATAGGCGTCTGTACAGTGTTTGACTTACGACTAATCTCCTACCTACCGGCAGACTCTTTCTAGTGTGGCCACTTAATAATCATAAGTTAGTGTTGCCACTTTATATTTTTTACATTCTTATCAGTTTCTCTCCCATGGCTCGTCCCGATTTTCCACTTTGTCCTACTACAATTACGTGATTCGTTTGTTCTCATACCGATCATTTGGCAAAATCTTTTCAATTTTATACGGACCCTTAAACTTAGGGGCTATCTTCTAACTAGCACCTGGGATGCTGATAAAGCTCTTCACGATTACATAATCTCCTTTCCCATATGCCTTATGCGTTCTGTAGTGGTCCTTTCGTGACTTATTATATTCCTGACACTTAATCATCTTAGCTTCGCCTTTCTCATGAAATCCCTACTTAGAATTAGGGGAAATGTCTTTGTACCATCCCGTACCACTAGTAGATCGAGTTCAACCTTTCCTTCTTCCAATAAAATTTGACAACACACTTTACCTAGTATTCTTAACGGACTTTTATTTATTCCCTGAAACTTTACATTTTCTTCATATGATTTAATAACTGCTTTTGGAACGTATCCCTGTCTGACTATGCTGATCGAGCTGCCGGTATCTAGTAGTGAATCTAATAATATTTTATAATGTAAATTTCTATGTGTAAATATACAATTAAATAATCTTACGGATTCATCTGCTTCGTCTTCTTGATGTACGTTGTATATCGGCTTCCAGCTAGGCTTCTTCCGCTCTGGACAGTCTGCTGCTACATGTCCCATTCTGGCACAAACGTGACAAGTGCCTTTCTCTCGTTTTTCCAACACTCGTTTGCCATGTGCCCAACACAATTGCAATTGTAGCACCTGATTTGGTTCCATGCTGTATCAGTCCTTCGCTCTCGTTGGACGGCTTCCATTCGTTGCGGCTTCTGTTGTTTTATTTTTAAAAAGGCTGGGAGTAGTTGTGCCTTTGTAGAATAGCATTGGATGAGTGCCTGTAGTCCGTAGTGATTCATCCGTTATGCCTTCTACCACATATTCAACTAGCTTATCTTCGTCGATTTGAAAGCAATTTGAAAGGATGATCTTGTCATTTAAGTAGTCCGTTAAACTCTTATTCGTCTGCCACTTCCTGTCTTCGAATTTCCGTCGCAATACCATTTTGTTTTCCTTTGTACTGAACAGCTCCTTCATCTGTAGCACCAATTCGTCCACTGCCTCGATCAAAAAATTCGGCTTTGAGTGCATCCACTCCAATGCCTTACCTTTCATTTTCGTCAACATAAGTGTCCGCATCATGTTCTCGTCCGGTTTGTAAACATCCTGAATACTTTTCAGTTTGGCTAGCCACACATATATATTTGTGCTGCCGTCATATTCTGGTAACATGTCTTTCCACATACTCAAATGTTGCGGATCAGATATTGTTGCACCCATTTGACTTTCGCTCGTTTGTGTGTTTGCGTTTATCTCACTCTGATTTGGTTGTGACAGGTCATTTGTCTGCACTCCTTCGTGTGTGTGTGTGTGTGTGTCAGCATTCGCGCCATTCTTCGCAGCCACTCATTTTCTTCTGCCAGTAGTTCTTTTTCTCTCTTTAGTAATTCTATTTCCGTTTCTCCCTGGCTGAGCATGCTGCACTTATACTAGCAGCCGATCGTTCGATGATGTATCCGTTATCTTCGGATTCCGTTGCACGTTCACTTCTGTTCACTTCCCTCTCTTGCTCCTCCATTCGTTGGTATTCTGCTTCGGCGTCCTCCTCTGTCCCCCGCTGAGTCAGCCGTTGCGATATTACCGCTCGTTGGTGCTTCGCCGCGTTGCTCGAATGGCACATCGTTTAAACGCATCACGAGCACATTTTTGGCGCCGGCTGTGGAAAGCCCAAGACGTAGTAGCCATTTGCGCAACTCCGCGGAGGAATAATCCGACACAGAAATCGAATGCTCCATTTTGTTCCCTCCTTTTGGGTTTTTTTTTCACACTCTTTTGTATTTACTTTTTTACACAATCATTTGTTTAGTTCAATTTCGTTCTTTATCTTTTCTTCTTTCTACTTTGACAAGCGTTATTTTGTATTATTATTATTATTATTTTTTTTTTGGATTGGATCCCACTCCTGACTGATCTCCTACCTACCGGCAGACTCTTTTCCTAATGTGACCACTTTATAATCACTAGTTAGTGTTGCCACTTTATATTTCTTACATTCTTATCAGTTTCTCTCCTATGGCTTGCTACAATTTTAATTTATAACCTTATAAATTTATTTGTACTTCGTTTTCAATTATAAAATCCCGCCCCAATATGCAATTGTCCAATGTCGTCCAGTCTGGTACGACTCTAAATTTTATTTTACATTTTGCGCCATTTATGTAGAAATAAACATTCCGATAAAATTGAACTTTGAGTTATTAACATCTGAAAATTAAAATTGTATTTAATTTGTTCGATCTTATTGTTAACAACTAAGCTTTTCTTGATAATAGAAATAGGACTCTTCGAATCAATAACAGCCTCAATCTCGTGACGAATTTTAAATGCTGATGACCTTAGTTTGACTAGATAAGCTGGATGGATGCAATCAATTCCTGTAGAACCCTTTGGACCATCCTTAATAAAATGTCCTAACTGGTTGCACTTTAAACACTTATTGAGCCTCCTCGGTGAGCGCTTACACTCATTATATCGGTGACCTGTTGCATTACAGTTGCTGCATCGAACTTTAGATGACATTTCATTTGGCCTCTTGTTAGTTTGCTTGAAGATGGGTGATTCAAATTATCTTTCATCCCATTTCTTTCAGCAGCAGTTGGCTTGGACATTACCGACAACATTTCACTTGGAGAAGTGCAGCCTTTTATTCGCACTTGTGCTTGTTATGTTGGATTATTTGTTCCATCAATTAAATATTCAATTAATTCATCATCTGGAGCCGACAATTGATTTTCAAGAATCATTTTCTCAAGAAAGTACCTAGCAAATCTCTCATCTCTTAGCCACTTTCTATTTTCGAAGGATCTCCTTACTTACTTACAGTCAAACATTTACTTAACTACACCAATCGATTTCTCAAAAGCTAATTCAATAAACTTAGGCTTCGAATAAAACCAATATTTTAATATGCCAATAAACTTGTTTATCATTAATATTTTCACATATAATATTATATATATTATAAACTTGTTGTACAGTTTTAATTTGTCTAATCCAACAACTCATATTCGATGTACCATCGAAACACGGAAGCATTTCATTAATTTGCACATAATTGTTTCTCACCTTAGCTACACTGCCGTTTTCTTCACTTTTATTCTCTTTACTCTGTTTCTCTTTTTGATTCAATAGGTGTTCTCATTTTAGTAATTCACTTTCTCGATTCTTTTTCCTTTCTCAATGTGCCAGTTCCATCAACTGATTCAATACTAAAGTGTGTAGCAGTTGCTTGTCGCTTTCTGGCAATTCTCTTCGATCTCCTTTTGTTTTGCCCTACTCCAACATGGAACGATGTATTGTATGAAGAACACACCATCTTCTGTTTCTTTCTGATTTACATTTTCCACCTCAGAAACAATATCTTTTTCTCTATCATTTTCAATTTGAGAAGATGGTAACGGTTCTTTTGAACAGAAGACCCGTTTAAACCAATCTTGTAACGGCAAATTCGCAGAAACCACACGCTGAATCAATTCTTCTTTTTTTCACTGCACTGATAATGTAAGCTTTCCTAAAAAAAATTTGTAGTTCTTTAACTTTTAATGTTTCCAATTCTTTTACCCCAACACTCGTAAACTATATTATATACATACATTAAAATACGATTAACACAAATCAATTTCAATAAAAATAGCAATCAAAGCAATACAATTTTAATAGTCAGCAAAACAAATCAAAGTTAGTCGAATTAGGAACCAAGCAATATTTCAATAAAATAGTCTAAATCACTACAATCTTCGGCAATCCCACTGCTGAACTGTAGTAGCTGGCTGACAATAAAAAAAAAAAAAAAAAAACACTAAAGCAAGATTCCATTTACTAATCTGTATTCATCAAGTTCCAACCAACTACTGACAACTATTAACTAATATGTTATATTTTGTACTATAACCACACTGCTACATTACAAATAAAAAAAAGGCAGGTCATTTTATCTCAAGTCAATAGTTTAAACCAGGTAAAACGTTAAATTAAAAATTGTTAAGAAAAATTAAGAAAAAAAAAAAAAAATATATATATAATTTTGACCTTGTCTTATATCAATTGTTCAAAGTGCAAACCATTCCTATGAACGCCAGTGCTCGTCTTCGAAAAGTTCTAACAATGTTAATTCTTTCCAATTCGTCTAGAACTTTCGTAGTTGTCTCGTCAATCCTATGGTTTAAGCCCCCCAGTGTTTTCATTTTTGATGAGTAAGCAATATTTTTCATCCATCCCCATAAATAAAAGCCCGTCCGGCCCTATCCTCAAATTTTCATACACGAGATCTAACCACGCTCTAGCTAAATGGTCATACCATGTGGGGGCGTCATGATACTGCTTTGTTGTATTGATTTATCAGCTAATAGTTTTCGTAACTTTTTTGGCAAAAATTCCAGCTGGAGTTTCTAAATTAGTCTTGGAGGAAGAAGATAGGGTCTTCTTCAATACACTTGTCCACACATTAACGTTGAACTTATGCTGAAAAGCTCTATGTTTCGTAGAGTGGGGTTTGCCTTCTGCCCAGGTATGCAAATTATGGAAATTAATGATTCCACCCCATGTGAATTGGGACTTACTTATCCGTCCATAAAATCAAGCCAATAAAGTTGTGTTCCGCAAAGTGTTTTTCCAGAAAGTAATTACAGAATTCAGAACGATTCTCGGAGTCCCTGTGTTGTACTTCCTGTACTGGCATATAGTATTACGAAATGCATTTATGCCTTCTGAATGTTGAATACTCAAGATGTAAGTCCTGCTTGTATTAGAATGTCTGTTTTGTTACCTAAGATTGGTATTTACATGGTTTCTGACGAAATATTAAACATCTTCACAGCTGCGAACGCCTTCTGCTAAAGAAGGATGTAAGTAAATGTTCTAATAAGTGTTCTACCATTTGGGGCAGTCCAATTAAGTTATCGTATCTGATATTCCTTTCTCGCTAGTTGACCGTTAACGTTGCAGAATCCATAGAAATAAACCATATCTACATATTATCGTGTTGACAGGCCACCATCGAGTATAATATTAATTACATGTCAATATCTCGGTTAGAAACCATAAACTGATAATGCAAACATTGTAATTTTGAATTCCTTTTATTTTTTTTTTTGAGAAAAATATCTGTAAGTTTTTTTCACCTGAAAAAAAAATGGGCATTATCTACCCGAAATAGTCCCCTCCTAGGAGTCATAAAATATACCTTACATTGCGCAATAATAAACTTTTTTAAAGGGAAAAAATTCTAAAGCTATGTTAACTACAATAGTTAATTATATACCGTAGAGTGTTGTAAAATAATATATCCCATTTTTTAATTTTATAGTTTGAACGAGTTGGGTCGTATCTTGAAAACTACTGACTTGAGATGAAATGACCAGACCATTTTATTGCTTGTTATTTCTAGATCCTGGAAGTAGATAATATTTTCATGAAAAAAATATGATTAAGTCAAAATGTAATGTTTTAAAAAAAAAGAAGCAAAATGACTTTTGATCCTCAATAACTTTAGACATAGTAATTAGAGTGAAACATTTGCTTTGAAACAATTGAAATACTTATAATTCCGAGTTCGATCATATCCCATTTATTACTTTGCCTAAAACCTATGTATCTAGGAGGGGATGCGTTTCCGATGCCTCCAAAATATATCAGGGAATCTTATCATAAAGATTGCGACACATTATCGGGAACACAACGTATATTTCACCTATGAAACATAGTTAATCGAGTGATACCCTTAGCAAAATACCATATGTATATGGATATCGAATAATCTTCAATTATGAATCGAAAAGAGTCCCACGTCGGAAGTTTGGCAGAATTCGTTCAAATGCATTCAATTTTCACCAGAAAAAATGAAATCAAAATATAATGAATAAAGCTGGATTTTGCAAAAAACGGTAAAGACAAATTTCATATTCATATTTTATGATAGATAAACTGTTAATAATAGTATGGTGCTAAGTTGATATGGCTCAAGTAAAAGGATTTCTAACGAATACAGAACTTTTAAAATGAAAAGCAAAAAAATTGGCTTAATTGTGTCTAGCATGTTGAATTGAACATTGAGCCTAAGACGTAGGATCTAGATGTTTTCGCCTGGAGCCACAGAAGAGATTGTTCTTCATTTAGGTGATGAATATAATATAATATAAGCAGTTAATTTTCTATGGCCTAGTTCATTTTTGTTACCTTATTCTTTGTACAATTTCATACAATATATTAAAAAAAAAACTGTATCATATGCAATTCATTTTTATTTCTTAAGTACAAAATATTTTCGAAATAGCTTTCAAGAGCGAAGTGATTGTGTATTTCGTGGTTACCAAAGTGAGAAGCAAATCTCATATCTTCCATGTACTACAGATTTATATAATTCAGTGTATAACTTCTTCATTCGTACTAATTCTAAATATAATTCCTACATTTTACCTTAGCCGCTTTACGTTTCAGATTACTGAATCGGTTTGATGTATTAACGTAGGGTTATCATTGTGAAGGGTTAAAATCCTAATCAATTTATGTCACTTTAAATTGTTAAAAAATAAACAATTTTTTGTTCCTCATATGCATTGGTCTTTCAAATCCATTGTCACTTTTTCGACACTATGTTGTGCTAATGAAACTGCTTTAAATTCTATATGAGTGCCTCTTTACTTTTTGTTTCCGCCGTGCCCAAAACTCGAACCACCATTTATTGTACTATTGTTCAACTCTATTTATGATTAGGGTTTATAGATTGTTTTCAGCTCATCTATATTATCTACACATTTCAAGGTCGCTGGTCCGTTTTTATCAAATATTGTTTATGTATAGGGTTTTCTAATAACGACTTGACAACTTTTTTTTTAAATAAAAGGCAAACCATTTGAGATATTTTAAAAACTTTATTATTGGCTTGAAGTACAATCAAAACATTTATGAATGGAACTCGACTTCGTTCATATGGCCACCGCGGGCACGTTTGCAGCGGCTGATACGTAGGACCCAATTTTTAACGACTGGGCCACACATTTCGGCCGAAACGGCCGCTATTTCGCGTTCACCATATTTACTCTTCAATAAATCGATTGTAGCGTGTGCTGTGTGGCTTGTGCCACCATCCTGTTAAAACCACATGTCGTCCAAGTCCATATCTTCCAATTTGGGCCAAAAATAATCGGTGATCATGACCATTCACTGTAACGTGACGATCGCTATCGTCGACGAAAACATATGGCCCAATAACAACGCCGGCATGCAAACTTTTGTGGATGAAGTGGTGAATTATGAAGCACATGTGGGTTTTCACCCGACCAATAACGCATATTTTGCTTAGTGAAGAACCCATTCAGCCAAAAATGAGCTTCGTCACTGAAGATGATTTTGCGATGAAATTCAAGATCTTGGCGCAGTTTCTCCATGAAAATGTTGAGTTTACTGAATAAATTGACAGTAACAGTTTGATGATTAGTGAAAGAGTGCGTTCACAAATTAAATTCAAAGTTGTCAAGTACCTTTTAGAACACCCTATATAATATATTGCAGATGTACAGGGTGTCCCCTAATACGTCAAGGATAATTTGGGGAACGGTTTTAGGGTATATTCTAAGAAAAAAATCGTTATACAGTAAGGGTAGATATCTCCATTATTGACATCATTTATCGAGAATTTAAGAAAAGGTTTACTTTGGAATACCCTGACCTATGTTAACAAAAATTGCTCTGTTAATAGGTACTTATTGTAGAAACTTGGTTGTGGACTTTGTTTTTAGAAGAAATACCAGCCTTTATAACTGCATTCAAATAAAGTTGACATCGTGTTTGAGTCTTCAGATATCCAATTATAAAGCCTGTTCCATTTTTCTTATCCACGCTAATTTTTGATTTCAATGTTACTTTTCTCCAGAAAATGTTTCATAAACATATGTTAAGCTTTCACTGTTTTTGTCAATAAATTTTTTTTTTGTTACAATAATAAATAAAATCCTCAAGTTCGCAGATAACCCATAGATTTTAAAAAAACTTGGGAAAACCTGCAGGAGGTAAAAAAGGAAAAAAAAGGAATTTATGTTTTTTTACCTTAGTTTTTAGCAACAGTGGTTTTCAAACATTTGGATAAAAATATTGGAAAATTATATTTTAAATTCGCGTAGCTATTAAAATGTTTTAAGGCGTGCTCCTTTATTTCACTACCTGTCAAAACCCTCATTTCCTTAGCCTGTTCCTTTAATGTTTTTAGAAAGAGCTAGGTTTGTAGTATGTAGTAGTTGAAAAATGGTATAAAAGATTAGACAAAAAAAAAAAATTGATTCACTAGTTTAATTTTTGACGCCAAGAAGTTAGAAATTCTATTTAAAATATCTGGATCATCCCGATTCGACTACTACTAGTGAAAGAGTATTTGGAAATACGTATCATGGATCAGTTTCAAATACACGACCTAACGTTGGAACTTCCAAAGAGGAAGAATTTCAGCTAATTAAAGAATACTGAAAGCTGTTACAACTGATCCATCAATCAGCAACAGATACCAAGCTTTGCAATTCAATGTTTCCAGACATAAAATTTCTAATGTACCGCATGGAAAATCTTTAACCATACTACCCTACACCTGTGCAAGAACTGCTTTCTGATTATTTGGAAAAGAGACTTGAACGTAGCGGAGCTTGGATGACATGGAGTTTATTAGGGGAATTATTTGGACGAACAAATCTCAATTTGCAAAAATTTCATAATCTTCACATATGGGCTGCGAACAACACACATACAAGGAGACATAAATCATTTCAGCAAATCAAAAATCAGAAATTATCGTGAGCAAGAAAAATGGAACAGGCTTAGAAATTGGATATCTGAAGACCCAAACAAGATATCACCTTTCTTTAAACGCATTTACAAAGGCCGAAAACGAAGTTTCTACCATTAGTACTAACAGACCAATTTCTATTAACATGGGTCAGGGTACACCAAAGTAAGCCTTTTTCTTAAGTGATGTCAACATTGGAGATAGGCCCTTACTGTAGAACGATTTTGTTCTTAGAACATGCCCAAAAATCATTCAACAAATTATCCGTGACGAATTAGGGAACATTTTGTATAATCGATCGAATGATAGGGATTGCGCCAGCAGCGCAATGCTTACCTTGGCTTTCAGTGGAGGTTCCCGGTAACTACTTGAGGCAGTAACCTATGCAGGCCTAAGAGGCAAGGATGTGCTCGGCTAGTAGCATAATAACGGGCTACGTCGTCATAAAGCTCACAACCCTATGAGAAATAGATGAAAAACTTGTGACGAGCTAAGTAATGGCCTAGAATAAAAATGGATTCACTGTTGACGACCCTGGCAAACGTTTAATTGACAACGACCTTCGAATCTACACGTGAAATGTTCGGACACCTAAGAGGCCACGTACAGCCGAGCAATTAGCATGGTCCTTCACTGCTTCACTTCACAGCAAGTACGGGAGTTCAACAGCAACGCTGCCAATGCGCCATCAGAGACGCCGCTGGGTTTCACACAAGCACTGCATCAATCTCAAGTTTGATGAAGAGTGCCGGTAAGCACATGCAGCTAAGCAAAAAGCGTACAAAGTAGCGCTGCTACAAAGAACAACAACCACTCGTGGACTCTACGAGCAGAAGAGTCGGGAAGAACATCGGCTTTTCCAGAAGTAGAAAAAAGAGTGCGTTCAGCACGCAATCGAAGTTATTGAGGGGTTGTAGTCCAGGAATAACGCACGGATGTTATGTGACTTTCAGTGCTCCCTCCCACAGGGGATTAATTGCACTTCAAGTGAAATAGACCGTTTTTATTAAGTAATATTTGTATATTTAAAGAAAATAAAGCATATCGTTAGAAAGGTCTTAAAATGATAAATAAATATTTTGTTGATTTGGCCTTATTTCACTTTGGATTAGTGAATATGTTTTCACAAAATGAAATTAAGTCAAACGTTAAAATTTTGCCTTATTTTACGGCACCAAAAATATCAAATCCAGCAATTGCTGGTTAAGAGCTGATGTATAAAGAGACTATCGGCGGATTTGTGACGTTTTTCCAGAGACAGTAAACCCAACGATTTGAGTCGGTCGCCCTAGGGCGGAAGTATGTAGTATTCAGCCCGTGAGAGCCTGATCAGAGTAAATCTTAGGAATCTAAGTTGGACAGTTTCGATATGTTGAACACGGTTTTCATAGTAAGGGGACCATACCTGGCGACCATATTTGAGAAGTGGCCTAACAAAGGCGATGCAAAAAGATTTTGTCACATAACGTTCAGAAAGACGTTCATCGTCTAACAATGCCAAGCGCGGATTTAGTTCTGCTTATTATGGAATCAATGTGGGTGCGAAAATTGAGTTTAGTATCACAGATCAAAGTGACCGAAGCTACAGCTTGGGTTGGTATATAGTAACTTCGGTCAGAAATTGTTGAACGCTTCCGGGAACGTGTGATTGATTGGCATTTATTTATGTTGAGCTCAAGGAAGTTCTTGTTACACCATATTGAAAACCTTTTGAGATCGTTTTGAAGAGGTGGATAATTAGAAATTTTCCTATAGATTATGTAAGCGCTTTTCGAGAGGCGAGGAAAACTCCATGGACTACCGAAAGTCTGAAGATACTTACGAGAATCAGGTTATTGATTAGATAAAAATAAGCGAATTAATAAGCGATGGTTATAGGCTCAGACGATAACATATTAGAAAACTTGAAGACTTACGTAGAGTCAGTCAGGAATATGGCATGTGAAAATTGCATTTGGCTGGGGTATCTATTATAGCAAATATCACAAAGTAAGGCTCCAAAGTGCACATACCATAGTTCTTTGTTCTACCAAGAAGGATATGATGAAGGACTTCTCTTTCGTTGGTAAGGGTACGTTAGGAATCAATAGAGGTGTTTTAATCGAGTATAAAACTAAAGTCAATACTTTTGAGAAGATTGTTGAGTTATGTGTAATTTGAAGTGGAATTTGTTATTTACGAAAGTTGAAGTGGAACGAAATTTCTAGGGGTAATAGAATTGTTAAAGCCATATGAGAAAATAACAAGCATTGTAGGATGCAGACAGTCTAATCTGAAGAGAAAATGTTCAAAATCACGGTAACACAATTTATAGCATTAAATTTAAAGATCAGGTTTAGTTGTCTACACATGTTGATACTTTGAACTGTTGGTTGGGAAAGGCGAATGTAACAGCAGAGTTTTCATATACAGGGTGACTGACTCAAACTGCAACTTTTTAAAATGCTATAATTTTTTTATTTTTTGATAAATTTTATTGTATCAAAGCAAAAAATGTTGGAAAATACATCAATTTTAAAATTGTATCAGTAGTTTTTAATATATCTACCTTTGGCGCGAATAATGGCCCTGGCTCTGCGGTATATTGGCCCATTCCCGATGAAATGCTTGTTTGAGGTAGTCCAAGCTTTGGTATTTTTTAGTGCCAACCTTTGCCTTCAAAATACCCCAAACAGAGAAATCCAACGGATTTGCATCCTTAGAATTTGCAATGCATTGTGTCGAAGAAATGAAGTGTGGAACATTGTTTTTTAACAAATCTTGGTTGACGCGCGCTTTGTAAAACCGAGTCTTGTTGAAATGTCCACGGTCTCCGACCGATATGATTGTTTGCCCAAGGCTTCAATACTGCCTCTAAGACAGTTTCACGGTATACGATCGCATTAATTTTGACGCCTCTGTCTAAAAATACGAGCGGAGAGCGACCATCGGCGGTTATGGCGGCCCAAACCATCACCATCGGTGCTGCCTGCTTTCTGGTGGTCGTCCGAAGGTGTAAATTTTTGAAGAACCTCTCTGGCAACTCGGTCATTTTGTTTTTTGACATATTGCTCGATAACAAATTGCGACTTATCGGAAAAACCAAATTCGGCAACTCACCACTTTCGTGCAAGCGTAAAGTGCGGTGTAAGATCGTGTGCTTTTTGGAACTTCAATGGCTTGAGCCCAAGCTCATTTTTCAGTATGTGTTGCATCCGTTCCAACGATATGTTGAGCTCACGAGACATTTTTCTTCCACTTCGACGCGGATTTCGCCTTTAGCCTTCACTTTCCGAACCATTTCTGCCGATGTTGCTGTTTTTTTATGACCACGTCCATGGCGTTTTGCAACGCTGCCAGTATCACGGTAACGAGCTATGGTTCGAGACACAAATGATTTATTCACGTTGAGGTGCTGGAGGGCTCTAACGATAGCTACTTGTGGTTTTCCAGCCAAATATAAAGCAATCACACTATCACGTTTGAATTCCATCGCGGATAAATTTTTTTTTAAGTGTCAGTGTGTATATTCTGAGCTTGAAGACAGTAACTTCAACACAAATAAATTTAAATTCAGTTGCTATTGAGGATGGCCCCTCAGCCAATAAAAGATCCATTTTTCACAGCCGTCATGTCGAAACACTCTGCGTTCTGAAATTTTTGCAGGTATGAGTTACGTTTAAAAAAAAAATAGGAGGCCTATGAGGAGAAATCGTTAGCAACATCTATGGGAGAGATGTTGAAGTTTTTATGAAAATTAGCGAAAATTTGTCAAAGCTCTTTAGGGTCAGTGGCTATTCCTCCTTGTTGGATTGTAACCATGAAATTTGCTCGAGCTGTGCAATGGATGCAGATATAGTAGGGATTATCATGCAAATAATCGAGGTACTGGCGAACATTTTACTAAATCCTGTGGCTAATAAAGGAGGAAGGGACGTAGCGGCGTCGTCACCGAGATCGGGAAACATATGGTCTAAAATTAGAGATGCAGAAGTTTTAGATCTAATGTTAAGACATGGAAGTTGAAGACAATTTGGGAGCGGTTAAGCTCTTAGAAGGGAGGGCGTTGGGTGTGAGATTGAAAGATACGCGTTTGGGAAGACTTGATCTCGTGAAAAAATGAGTTTTATGAAAGTTTGTTGGGTGAATAGGCTATGGGAAGGTGAGTAATTGATCCTATGGAGAAAACAAGGGGAATGTTCCCACCTTTAATCGAGATCTCTGATGTCGGAATATGTGCGGAAATTACAAGCGAACACTGAAGGCACAAACTTTAAATAGCCTGTGCAACTACTTGCATAGGCAGATGATATTCACATGATTAACAGCACAACTAATTGGGGAACCACTAACAGAATAGAATTTAGTGCTTCCAAAACAAAATGCTGCCTGCTCTCGTTAAAACCATTGTCCATGAATGGCACTTGAACCGTCGAAACCGAAAATCACTCGTCTCGCTATGAATGCTCATCAGTATACCCTCAAGCCCACTTTCGAACGTACTCTAAAATATCGTGATTCGTTCCTTAGCCGCACAACTCGTTTATGGAATATCCTGCCTAGCTTTTTATTTTCTAGTCATTATAACATTTAAACATTTAAAACCAACGTTCATCGGCATCTCTCTCTCCATCCTCACTGATTTTCCTTCGACTGCACTGTGTGCAAGCATATTAAGGGTACTCAACTCCCTTGAGCGCGAGTTAATGTATATTCACAGTTTTGAATCAAATAAATATGTTTATTTTCTTTTTGCTTCGCCGGAATTCGTGCAGTTTATTTATATTTTTAAGACTGATTACAATATTCGATCTTACTGCTATTTATACTAACTAGGATTATCGTAATGTTGTTTATGTCGATAATGCAAAAGCATCGGGTTATTGTGTTGAAGTTTGTTTTCCGTATTGCAAATAATAAAGCATATTATCGTTGTTTACGTGTTTTCGAATTACAAGTTACTGTTTTTGCTTGTTGAAACATTGTTGTTTACGTTTGTAGTGTGAGACAACGAAGAGATAGGCAAGTAGAGAACCTACGTTATTAACTCCCCTCCTAAAGCGTCCTTGCTTTAGATTAAATTTCTTTCTTGTCGGAGTCTTAAAAGTTCTGCTTCGTATATTTCGTCGATTCTTTGCCTTCATGCTATTGCTCTTTTTACTTTGTAGCATTCACAGAGTTTGAATGCGTGAGTAATGCCATTATGCATAGCCCCAGGATGAGATAAATTAAGTATTGTATGGGATGTTCTTCGACTGGTATAATTAAAGTTGATATTTTTTGGATGTTGCTGAATTTGTAATCGGCATAAGATTCGATTATGCGCAGGACGTCTAGTTTTTCGTCGTATTGTTTGAGTATGGCATTTTTGAATTCTTGTTGATGGTTGAAATATTGCTTCCCGTCAACAGTTGTGTTGTAGTTGAACTGTATTACCTTAGGTCCGTCTATTTGTACACTATTTCAGGTATGCTTGTAGTCTGTGATAATATTCCCGCTTTTGAGTATTTGGAGTGGTGAATTGTTCTCGTGTATAACTTCGCATTTGGCTGCCTTATTTTCTAATATATTAATAGTGCAATTTTTTGGAGTCTTAATTTTACATATATATAGTTTCCTATGTAATTTTTACATTTTTCAATACGAGTAAATATATTGTTGCATTTTGATATCTTAGGATCTAACAAAAGTGCTTGCTTAAGTGCTAGTGCAAATAGATTGAATAAATTAAATTTCAATTTTAATATTGGATATTTATAGATAGTTATGATTGCATGATTAAAATAACAGATGCGTATATCGGCATATTCTAAAATATTTATAATAGTTAAGTCTAATGCTTCATTAGATGTTATTTGTTGAATATATTTTAAATTTAAAGTAACTGAATAAAAATTTATTGTATTAGCAATATGGGTTAGTTAGAACTAGGTCATCTATTATGGCCTTTGGGTCGAGAAATACTCTAGTCTTTTCTCAAATTGTGAATTTATTATCTTTTGTTTATTGTTATTTTCTATTCTATATTTAATTTTGACTTGATTTCAATTATCAAGTAAATCTAAATGAGTTGTTCGCCCACATGATTTGGTATAGGTGTGGCACCGACTGGTTGTTTGTTTGGTCTGCGTTCGTATTTATTTTTTTAGGCATATTTTACAGTCTTATGCTTTCTTTTTACACATTTGGCGTATTGTTGGTCAAAAATATGTAGTTAGTATTTCTTGAGCGTTATTTTTATATTTCCTATGTGCTCGTTTGTGTGTATGCATTACTATTTCTTTTTGTCTATCTATATTTTCTATGTCTTCTGGAATTTTTTGTGCTAAAACAATTGGTACATTTGGAAACGTTGAAATAATGTCATTTTCGATGTGGAATAAAGTTTCTTCATCAATTTTTATGGCGTTCGTTGCCTTTGGGTTTGATATTCGTTTTAATCTGTCTAATAGTTATTCTTTAGTTGAACAGAAAAGTGTGTGTGGTGCATATGAAAAAATGTTTTGTGAAAAAAATTCTACTGAGTTGTTTGTACTATAGTTTATAATTATTTGATATATAAATGTATTTAACGATAGTTTTATGCGTTTTAGTTTATCGAATGGTGAACTTTGAGCTGAGTGTTGTGAGTCACTTGAAGTGTTGTTAATCTGTTGGAGAGACAGTGCATCAGCGACCACATTTTGGTGTCCTGGTTTATATACTAATTTAGCGCCGTATTCTCCGATGAAATTTTTCCATGGTTTTAATTTTGTGTTCGGGTTTTTGTCAGAAATTTAAAAGATGAGAGACTGATGATCTTTATAAATTGTTAGGTCTGCTATACCATAAAGGTAATTTCTTAGTTTTTGAAGTGACCAAACGATTGCAAGGAGCTCCTTTTCATTCGTGCTGCAGTTTTGCTCAGTTTTGTTAAGGGTCCTATTGTAAATATAAATGAAATAGGTTTCTTATTCTGAGAGAGCACAGCTCCTATTGCAGAGTTACTTGCGTCCGTTGTTAATTCAAAAGATTTGTTAAAGTCTGGTTGGAATAATTCGACTTGTGCTTGTAATGCATCTTTTATTTTAGTTAAAGCCTCGAGTGCTGGATGATCTAGATTAATTAATATTTTTGCGCTTTGATTTTTTTTTTTTACTACTAATATCCCCGCGTAAGAATGTAGTGAGGGGTTTAACTATTGTGGCGAAATTCTGTATAAATTTTCTATTTTTTTTTTATAATTCCGCGCGCGCACGAACGGGATATGAATACCCTTTTACTGGCTTTTTACCAGGGCGCGAGCGGGTGGTATAGTAGTTTTGAAAGGTTGCTGGAAAATGCCTAAATGAGCGCAGTTCTTTTAAATTTGTTGGGGTTGGAAAATATTTTATAGTTTGAATTTTGTTAGGATCTACAGTTATTTTGTTATATTTAATTATATGTCCGAGGTACTACATACTGAATCCTGGAAAAAATATTTCTTTTTTCATTTAAAATATTTGCATTGTGCAGTGCACTTACTATTGTTGGTATGTGTTCCATATGTTCTTCGGGTGAGGAGGAATATATATGAGTACATCTTCAATATAAACGTACGCGCATTTGCCAATATATGGACGTAGGATATCGTCTACGTATCGTTGAAATATGGAAGGTGCGTTCTTTAAGCCGAATGGCATTCTAAGGAATTCATACTTTGCGCCATTCACACTGAATGCGGTTTTTTCCATATCTGATTCCTTGATTAAGATTTGGTGAAAACCTGACTCTAAGTTTAAAGTCGTAAAAATGTTTGCTTTACCTAGATTTTGACTAGTCATTGCAACGTCTGGGATAGGGTATCTATCAGTGATAGTCTGAGCATTAAGCTTCTGAAAATCTACTACCATGCGTCTTTTAGATGTCCCTTCTTTATCGGTACCTTTTTTTTTTCGACGGTCCAGATTGGAGAGTTGTATGGACTTTTACTAGGTTGTATAATCTGATTGTCTAATAACTTTTATATTTCATTATTTATAAATTCGTTATCTGCGATTGGATATGGGTATTGCTTCACCCAAATAGGATCTTCGGATTTTGTTCTAATTGTACCTTGTATTGTAGTTGTGAACGGTAGGACTTGGTTTGTATCATTATTTATTCGCATTATATTTTCAATATCACTTTTATATTTGTCGTTATTAAATGTACAATTTAATTTTTGTTAGCTACTCTTATTTGTTTTATATATATATATATATATGTAAGTTTATACTCAAAAAGATTAATTTCTGCTTTTATTACTCTAAGACCGTGTTCACCTAAAAACATATCGCGCCTGTATCTATTAAAATATAAATGGATGTACCTGTTTCTTAGCAGCGTTTTAGTAGGCATGGCAATTCATTTATTCTCCTAAAAAACACTTCCTTTTTTGCAGGTATCATATGCGTGTGAGGTGAGTGATTGTAGGTCTTCATCTCTGGTTTGGCTTATTCGTTGAGTTTTGCTTGGGTTTTAGTTTTTTGATGACGGTACTCGTTCACGTTTTGCTGTATTGTTTAATGTTTTTCATGAATGTCCATGCCTTTTTCCTCCAAGATCTGTATTGGTTTTTGTCCACATAAAAACATGGTATGGCTTCGAATGTTTTGAGGTTTATTTGGTTGGCATCAATGATATTGGGTGTGAAGTCTTCATGTTGTTCCACTGATGTGGAACGATCGTTGTACTTATAAAGTGTTGACCTTTGTTTAAGTGTTCTCCAAAGTTTGTGTGAGAATCTGAATTTGTGCTTTTAGTGCTGCAATGTCTTCCATTGTGTGCTCTTTTTTTCCTATTGGTCGTAAGTAGTTGAATAGGTTTTGTCTTCTGATGCGTGAATCTAGTGTGGAAAAAAATCGTTGACTTTTTTTGACACTTTTTCCACTAAAAAATTGTTATCCGCTGTTTCAGGATATGCTTTTTTCATGAAGTAATTTTTATTTTTTTCATGATATTTAATTTTAACTTTTTTCAACCATTTAGTGTTGGAAGTCTTCCTTACCGTGGAATATTTACTTTTATACTATTTTATAAGAATATGTGGCTGAAGTCAGGAGTTAGACCGGCTTGAGCCCCCAGTTAATGTGTATTTATTGTTTTGAATCAAAAAAATATGTTTTGCTTCGCCAAAATGCGTGCAGTTAATTTACATTTTTAAGACTGATTACAATATTCGATCTTATTTATACTAACTAGGATGCGGTTGTTATCGTATTTTTGTTTATGTCGATAGTGCAAACGGATGGGATTATTGTGTTGAAGTATGTTTTCCGTATTGCAAGATAATGAAGCACGTTATCGTTGTTTACGTGTTTTCGAATTACAAGTTACTATTTTTGCTTGTTGAAACATGTTGTCGTTGCTTACGTTTGTACTAGGTGGAGAGAAAAGTAACCTCCTCGACCGCCAGAATACGCTGTTACTGCAAAAAAGGTTATGGTGCCTTGAAGTCCGTTCATATTTTGACAGACATGCTAAATTTCAGTGCGATACTGCCTTTAGTTTTGTTTTGACAGCTGATTGTTGTTGATTTGTTTAGCATCATGTTGAGTATGGACAAAATCAATTTTCGTTCTCTCATAAGACATTATTTTTTGAGAGGCAAAACGGCGAAGGAAACAAAAGAAAAGTTGGATAAATATTATGTGGCTAATGCTCCGTCAGATTGCACCGTCAAATATTGGTTTCGAGAGTTTCTTGGTGGCCGCAACTCCACTACCGATCAAGTCCGCAGCAGCAGGCCCTCCGATGCGGTTTCAGAGAACATTGTCAAAAAATATATGAAATGGTGTTGGCTGACCGGAAAGTGAAGGTGCGCAAGCTAGCAGATACCACAAGGACTAGTACTGAGCGCACACGCCGTATTTTGGGAAATATTCTACATATTAAAAAGTTATCCTGCCGTTGGGTGCCGCACATACTCACTCCTGACCAAAAGCACTAACGCGAGAGCACTTCGAAAGAGTGTTTAGATTTGCTGATGCGGAATCGGGCGGACTTTTGCCGTCGATTGGTAACTGTTGAACACCAGAGAACAGAATGAGTGCCTGGCAATGGACTGAAGCTGGCACGAGTGCTCCGAAGCGGCCGGGGGGATCGCTGGATCGGAAAGGTTATGGCGTCGGTGTTCTGGGATTATCATGGCATACTCTTCGTGGACTACTTCGAAAAGGAAAAAGCCATCAAATGCGAGTGCATTATTGGAGCGAATGCACCGGCGCACAAGAGCATCGCAACCACGGCTAAAATCAATGACTTACGGCTCCAGTTGCTGTCGCATCCACCGTATAAGCCCGGTTTGGCTCCCTCGGACTATTATCTCTTCCCAAACCTGGGAAAATAAAAAATTCAGCTCGCGCAAGGAAATCATCGACGCCACGGAGGAGTTTTTTGCAGACCTTCCGGAAAATTACTTTTCAGACGGGATCAAGAAGTTGGAAAATCTCTGAAATAAGTGTTTCAAACTAAAAGGGGACTATATTGAATAAAATTAAAAAAACATTTAACATTTTTTTTTTTTTTTTTCATTCCCAAGGAGTTTACTTTTCACCCCACCTAGTAGTGAAAGATAACGAAGAGATAGGCAGGTGAACAACCTTCATTATGTACTCGCGCGCAAATTATAAAAAAGAAAAAAAAAGAAAAATTAGGAGAGCTCAGTGAGCTGTTACCGTTTGTTAGTATTGAAACGGAAGATGCCAAAATGGGACTAGTGGTAAATGAGAGAAAGATGAAGATATCCCTAGCCGTGTCGAGAGACAATTCCTTCGAAAAATATTTGATCGCGGTTGCGTTGAAGGGCTTTGGAGAAGAAGGTTGCCCAGCACATAACCCGAAAGGGCAACGCAGTAGCGTGCACAAATAGAAGGGTACCTCAACCAACTTGAAGCGCGCAACTGGAGACTGTTAGCTAAGAACCGGTCTAACTGGAAACTATGTAATTAAGATATAGATAAGACCTGAATTGTTATAAAGCTCAAACAACGGCTTTTGGCTTGAATTACAAGCTTTTGACAAGGCATAGGGCTTATCACAGAGCTGCCTTCTTTGAGTCTACACGAATGTGATAAGGCCAATCATATTTAACGCGTCAGTTGTTTAGTCAAATAAACTTTTACTCAAAAACGTTATTGCTTCGGCTTCTTCCACATATTTCATTTACTGTATCCTTAAGTTCATCATCCGTTTAAAAAGCAGTGGTTTTTGGTATGATCTATACTGTAGCTTTGTTGATCTTATGTACTTATATTGATTTGCCCCAATGGGACATTAAGTTAAGGCGGTCATGTTCTTTATTTCTGCTGAAAGTTTTTCGAGTACAATATATCATTTTTCGTAAATTATGCATTTGCTCCATTTAATTGAAAATATTAATAGTGAATGTGATTTACCATATACTTCAAGACTTATAACCTTGTTTATATTTGATACGAGTATTAATATACTCGTATACATATACTCGTATGCATACTTCATACTCCAAAGTTAAAGGAATCCGTTGACATCAGGGTAATTGGTTTAAAGTTCATTTTGGCTTCGAACTCTATAAGTTCTGTTGAAAACTCGTAAAACGTTATTTAAGCATTTCAATAATATATAATAAAAATATAGAAATTATTGATTATACTGCGAAACAATTTCTTTTTTATTTAGCGTACAATGATATTCTTCAAAGTGAAAGAATCCAATATCTATTGTAGTATAACTCCGACGTAATAATTTTTAACTACGGCAACTATCGGAGCGAACTTTGGTAAGGACGAAAGCTTTTAAAACAATTTATACAAGGATTAATCGAAAAATGAGTGACTCTTTCAATAAAAGATCAATTTTTCTTAATATTGTCATTTGAACTCAATAAATATTACTTCATCCCACCATTCTCCAATTTATTTATCCCTTCTAAATAATAAGATTTATCAAGGTCTTCATAACAGGTGTTTGCTTAAGGGATGATTTTACCGTTGGAGCCAAATATCTTCAACAAACTCACTACATTGGTCTTCTTCGTTGCCGATTCACCGTCTACATCTACGAAACGGCGCCAAAACATATCCAGATTGCGTTTGAACAATGCCAAACTTTCTTTCTTATCGAAGTTGATTTTTTTCCATTTTTGCCGAAATTCACACGGTTACCTGTTTTCAATTGATTGACTTTTTTCTAAGCGCAGCTAACTTCTGTTTTTATCTTTAACAATCACAGGTCACAAAGCCAAAAACATACAAGCAAATCATGAACCATTTCAAGGAAAAGAATTTCAGATTGCATAGGGTGACTAGATAGCAATGATATTTTTTCAATTGTTATGTTTCAGCAGCTGTCAAAGTTATCCAGGTTAATACATCAATAAAAGGCGAAAATGTAAAATAGAAAACCAACTTAAGCGATTCTGGGAATTCGAAGAAATACCTGAAGGGAGTCATCTGACACAACTGAAGTTAGATTAAGAACGGGATACCAGAAAAAACCCACCCTCGAGAGCCTCATGGTAGATACACTGTAGGCATCCCCTTCAATTAGGAATTATTGCAAAAAGTACAATTACAATTACAAAGAGTCAAATTATGGGAATGCTGCTATCTTCAGGGGTAACGCCATCAAGACAATTTTCACATACGGGTATTAATTACGTAGGCTAAGTTCAGGTAGAAATGTAGAGCCAAACGATCTCTTAAGGGCTACATTGAGGTCTTTGTGTGTTTATCAACTAAGGAAATTCATCTGGATTGTGAGCGATCCCACCTGCCGCACCACACTTCGGAACCTTGTGGGAAGCCGAAGTAAAATCAATGAAGTTTCACTTAAAGATACTACTCTGACATTTGAAGAGCTGTCCACAGTTTTATCACAAATCGAAGCCAGTCTTAATTCTTGTCCTTTGGTCGCAATAAGCAATGACATTGATGTGGGTTATCACCTGGACACTTTTTAATCGGATCGGTCAAGATTAGATCAGAAGCGAAGTTTGCTTTCACAGTGGTTACTAATTTAAAAGATCACTCAAGATTTTTGGCAGAATATTTGGCAGAACTACAACAAAGAACAGAGTGGAAACAAGAAAAGCCAACCCTTTCTATTGGTGATAATGATAGATTACCACTCACTAAATGGAACATAGGCAAAGTAACTGAACTGCATCAAAGGAAGCATAAGAATGTCCGTGCAGTCACGGTTTACTACAACAAACAACAAGCAAAAAGACCAATAACGAAGATGAGTCCACTACCGCGTGAAAGCAATGCGGAAGAAAGCACAGACAACAGTTACGCAGGAGCAGGCAGGCGCAATTAAGAACGTAAGACGCACATGTCTTAAGCCTATTCTTTGGATGAATAGTTACAAGCCCAATAACCACTCAACAAACCACCGACAACTTTAATATAACCATATTCGCGACAAACCCAAGCATATATTTTGAGGATATCGGTCAGGCGATAATAGCGAGTTCTTGGAAAACTGTGGTATTTTTAAACCTAAATAATTATTGGTTGGAATACAATGTGTAGAAGAGGTGTCTCAGGCACATGAATGAAATTTGTTCTTCCGCCAATCTGACTCAATTGAACTCTTTGCTATGTAACAATAAATTGAACAAATATAGGGTAATTCATCGTAAGGTTTGATTTATAATATATAATAAATGAAATAAATTTGAAAGCCAACTTAAAATTTTTATTATTGGTTAAAAGAACAATTCATGGCATGAATTTTATAATGATATTATGTAAATGTTGGCCATGAAAACGTCTATTCGGAAGGTCTAATTTTGGGCAACTCGTTCGAGCATAGCGACTGGTATCTCGCGGATGACACGAGTAATGTTGACTTGCAAAGCGTCAGTGGTAGCTGGCTTATTTCTAACGACCTGTGACTTTATCTATCCCCAGAGAAAATAGTCCAAACGTGTGATATCGCACGATCTAGGCGGCCACTTAACCATAGCAAAACGTGAAATTAAGTGCTCACCAAAATGATTTCTTAACAAGTCCATTGTTTTACACGCTGTGTGGCTCGTAGCACCGTTTTATTAAAACCATAGTCTAATAACGTGGCGCGATAACGGTTACCATTGACGGTAACATTCTGAATTTGCCTCATTTTTGAAGAAATGTGAACCAATGATTCCACCATCCTATAAACCAGACCATACCGTTGTTTTTAATAGATGTAATGGTAGCTCTTGCTACTCTTCGGGTTGCTCATCAGCCTAAATACGACAATTTTGTTTATAAACATATCCATTGAGCCAGAAATAGGCTTCATCACTGAACAAAATTTCACGATAAAACACCGGACTTTCATTGAGTTTTTCCAGAGCTCATTCACTAAAAATATGACGTAAACTCAAGTCGCCTGGCTTTGAATTGCGTTGAATTTTATATGCCTTTAGGCCGAGATCCTCACGAAAAATGCGCCAATTTGTCGAACACGCCAAGCTAAGCTGCTGAGAATGACGACGAATCGATTCGTCACGGTCTTCGCGTACACTCATAGCTTCAGCTGCTATAGTCTCTTCACTACATGATGGATGTGGTCTAACCGGTCTAGTATCATCCACTAATATAAACTGGGACTCATATTTGCGAATAGTATTGGCAGTAGCGGTTTCAGTAGGTCGATTATGCGCGCCGTAATTTCCTCGAATCGCACGAAAAACATTTCTCACAGAAGGCTGTTTTTGTAACACAGCTGAACAATTTGGAGACGCTGTTGTGGTGTGATGATACTGAACAAAAATGATAAAGCAGTTTGATAATAGTCACACGAGATCTGTCCAAAAAAGCCTATTGAAAATCAAACCTCACGGTGAATCACCCTATAGAGCAAAGCAATGAAGTATTTTTCTATGCCAACGACGATTTACGACGCAGAATCGGACGTTCACCGGAACCATCACAAATGATTTGTTCGAAATATTAAATCAATGCTTTTCTAATCATTCCGAACAAATAATGGACAAAATCGGAACCAATGAGCAACATATAATAAACTAATGAATTCAAGCTAATTTGCGACAGGGAGAAACATTTTCGTAGCTAGTACGCGGTCCTGAATCTCGATATTCACAAGGGGATTTGGAGATCTCCTAATTAGTCAACTGTCAACTAGATTAACCACATTAAGATCAACTCAAGTCACTGTTCCAGTATTTTGGACGACCGAACGTTGCAAAGCTCCAACATCAACTCGGACCATTATCTTTCTCTATAAATTAAAAATTCGATTTTACAAAAAAAAAAAAAAAAATAATTAAATAAATAAATAAAAAATAAATAAATAAATAAATAAAAATAAAAAATAAAATAAAATAAAATAAATATTCCAATTAAACACTGGGTGGAATAAGTAACTCGACTCCTCATGACGTCCTTATTTTTAGTGAGTATTTGGGGTTGATATCTGCTTTTAGGAAGATGATAAGCAACATCTGACGTTATGTTGTGTTGTGTTTGGCATTGTGTCATTCTGTTGATTATGAACAGATTAATCACGTAGGCCAGGCGGATCAGGTGTATTATGTGTGTTTGTGACAAATATTATTATTTTGTATCTTGTAACAGTTATGCTGTTATAACTTCCCAATATGTTTAAGAAGATCGTTTCGCCGCTTTATATTGTCTTACAAGCAGTATTATGAGTATTATGACTATTATCATAAGTATATATAATTAATGATACCCGTACTAAAGTGGTTATGATTGGACTGTTGCTAGCTTTCATCTGTAATGATTGCAGTAAGCTTAAGAGTATGTTGTCGAATTACAGTTTCTCGTCGAGCGATTTAAAATAAGTTCCCACTTCATATTTGTCTCTGGTATAAGTCCCCAGATAGTTCTGAATTAATTTGATTGGATTCTCGAAGAGTTTATCATCTGTGTATGTTGAATTTTTGAAGTTTTATAGATATACTCCGCTCAGTGTTTCAGTATCAACCGTGTGTTTTTCAGAGAGCAGTATTGCGCTGTACTTAATAATTATTTCCAGGTTAACATTCTTTTCTTTAATCTTATTACAGATAGTTTTCTGTTTGTTAAGCAATTCAGATAGATAAATTTGATTGTCATTAGTTAGACAAAAGGTATTTCTCAATTCTTTATTGCAATTTTTAACATTCAGGAACTTGAATTACATTTAATTATTTATATGTTAAGGGTTAATTTACCATCTTCTTAGCTTATAGCCCTTGGTTCCTAAAGCTTAGATTTCTTGTAAGCTATTGAATATTTTATGTATTGTAGATTATTAGAGATATTATTTACGTCATTAATTTTGAATGTTTTAATAGGCTCATACTTAACATTTTTTTTAATATCTTCTAGATTTTGAATGACTGGATTAAGTATTCCTAATTTGGGTAAAGTTAACGTATTTATCAGTGGACACCAGTTGGTAAATTATACCCCGAGGTTAGACTGTTTTAACCTGACGTTATGGGCGCCAAGCATTTTCTTTTGGGCTACCGCACATTTGATAAGAACATTCCCATGGGAATTTTTGATAAATAATATTACAAGAGTTTTTTTTTTTGTGTAACAGCATGTATTGCTTTGTTGTATTATTTAGTAACTCTAATGCATACTTTAGTAAGATCGAGTTATTTGTATTGTTCTTTAATACATCTGATCATTTTTTATAAAGTACTATGTACTCGTTCTACTTGGCCGTTAGTCGTAATATGGCATTGCAGGGTGTGACATAATGATGTGTTAGATCTTTCTTTACTGTCCTGAAGACAGCAGAAGTGAATGTGGTATCTTAAGCACAGATTAAATTCTCACATTCAGAGAAATTTTTTAGGATTTCCAAGACTTTGTTAGGCATATCTTGGCGATTCTCTATTTTTCAAGTGTCAAACATTTTGAACATGCGTCTACGCAAGTTAAGAGAATAATTTTCTCGGCGTACTTGATATCAATGTGTACGGTCTCTCCCTCTTTTTCAGGAATTGGGAAGTCTATCATATTTGCTAATGTTACAAATTTCGCAATTTTTTGCATATTGAAGGAAATTATCCTCCATACCAGGCCAAAAGTATTTGACTAGAATTTGTTTCATGTTTTCTCTAGCATGTGCTCTGTTATGGGCTTGTTTTTATTATTTAGATCTGGTCGTTTTTGTTAGAGATGTTAAGAGTGAGATATTTTGCTTAATAAATTTATTCTGAAAGTGTTCTGTTAGGGTATTTCTGATCTCATAAGTGATCTCAGGAGTGGTGAATAATGTTACAATTACTTATTTGAGGAATTCTTTGAGTATGCATATCAAATTTAGAGATTTGTTACAAGTGATTAGTTGCCTAGTTTAAGTAGGAAAAGGTTTGAAACGTTCATAAATTGCTTCCATAAATATCTGTCGGTTGAATTGATTTACTGAACAATCAACTATTTTAATTTCGCTTTCATCACTACTTTCGCCTGAGTAGAGTTATTATTGAGTCAGTTATTGAGAAGTTGCCTTGATTGGGCATCTGCAACTACGTTAATCGCTCCAGGCTTGTACATGTTTCTCTATTAAAGCATGCAAACGTTTCAAACGTGTGCAAACGGTTGGTGGTCAGTGTGGATCTCCTGATTAGTGACTCCATAAGGAGGTTTCTCAGGTTTTTGAGAGCAAAAACTATAACGCATAATTCTTTTTCATTGACCTCATAATTTCGTTCACTTTTTCCCAAAGTCTTTGAGATGTATATGATGGTTTTATTATCTTGGGATAATACAGCTCTAATTGCATTTTCTGGAGCATCAGTGGTTAAAGTCATATAGTTTAACTATCAAAAATGCTCTGAATTGAGTCCTTCGTAAGTCCTACACAGTTATATTTTTGGGCAGTATGGGAAGCAGCGCGATGATATGATGATTTGGTTTTACTCAATTTTGCTATTAAAGACATTATGCTTTATCAATTGCAATCAAAATGTTTGCAGTTTTTGAAGTTGGGCCGCAAAGTTTCTTTTAAATTAAGGAATTAATTAAAGGATTTTGTTTCATTTCTTACAAATGCCGATATAGCACATGATTCCCAAAATGAAAATGTAAAGGTTAAGGGTCAGCCAACATATGGTGTGGATGTTGGATGTCAATTACTGTCATTTACTGAATTCTATGTGGTTGGCATATTTGACAGATGTCATACAATCTTTGCCAATCATATTATGAAAATAGGCGATGATTAAAAGTAACATTTCGTAAAACTCGTGAATTTTTCGATCAACATAATCGCCCTAGTAAGTCGTGCAACGGTGAAGCGTTTTGAAGAAGCTGGTTCGTTATCAGCATGCTCGACTAGCACGTACACGCAAAACCATCACCACAGTGAGCGAAAGTGATCAAAGTCAGTCAGGCACCTCAATTTGTCGCCGAAGTCAAAAATTGGGCCTCACTTGTGGCTCTTTACGGTGAATTTTAAAAGATCTTTATCGAACGCGTATAAATTGCAAATTATACAACAACTGAAGCCTTTGAACCATCTACAACGTCGCCGATTTGTTAACTAGATGTTGTATCGCCAGGTCAACTTGTCATCGAATTTAATATTTTCCGATGAAAACCATTTTAAGATAGATGGCTATGTACTTTTTCAAAGATGAGGCTGGAGGGACAGTTACAGTGAATGGAGAAAGTTTCCGCAATACCATATGTTGACCGGCTTTTTTCTTCTAAAATTGAATGAATTGGGTCTCGACGATCTCTGATTTAAACAGAATGTTGCTACCACCCCAACAAGCAATCAATAAGTCAATTTATTACATACAAAATTTGAAGATTTCATTATTTTGGTTAGAGGAGAAGTTGATTGGCCTCCACGGTCATGCGAATTGACACCTTTAAACCTTTTCCTGTGGGGTTATTTGAGGAGTAAGGTCTATGCCAATAATCCAGCGGCAATTCAGGATCTCAAACAAAACGTCCAAACTTAAATACGGCCATTGACCCACTTATTCTTTAAAATATCGATAATTTTGAGCTACGAATAGTTGCTTGCAACAGAAGCCGTGGTGGTACATAAACGACGTTGTGTTCCAGTCATAATTGCCATAGATCGAACTTTATTAATCAATAAAATTCTACATTGGTTTCACAATAAAATTGTGTTTAACTAAATGAAAACTAAAAATAAACTAAAATAAAACTGTTGGATCACCCTTTAGTAAACAATCCAGCAAAAAATATTTTATAGACTTGACCTTCATTTTGTAGCTAATTTAATACACTTTTTCGACTATACGTGTTTACTAAATTAGTATTATAAGTAGTTGGCAATGCAGTCAAAAAACAATTTAAACTAATTCATAACCAACAATCGTAGTCAAGTATAATTACGTAATATGTACAACAGTATAACATATGCAATATACAGCAGTGTGTTCAAAAAGTAAGGAGACTTTTCAAGCTTTGCGAGCAGCGTACATTCGATTATCGTGATCGACGATTTTCAATTATTATAAGAAAGTGGACATAGAATTTGCATCAAATATTGTGTAAAAAATAGAATCAAGTGCTCTAAAACACTTAAAATGTTGACAGTGGCATACGATGAATCAGTTCTAAGTAAAAAAATATGTTTACAAGTGGTACAAACTTTACCAAGATGGTTGAAAATATGAAAATGACGAACCGCTCGGTCTGAACGCCCCAGCACATCAACAAAATATGATAACGTCAAAGTTGAGAAGAAAATTATTTTGGAAAGTCGTCGAATAATAATAAGCGAAGTTGCTGAGGATGTTGACATATCGGTCAGCTCGTTTCATGCAATTTTTCGGATGTTTTGGGCATGAAACGTGTGTAAGCGAAGATTGCGTCAGAAGTTATGTGCCGTTTGCGAGAAGGAAAATGATAAAACGTCCGGAATTGCGGAATAACGATTCATGGTTTTTGCATTACGATAATGTACCTACTCATTCATCGTTGCTTGTGAGAAATTTATTGGCCAAAAACAATACGATAATCATGTTACAGCCACCATATTCATCGGATTTGGCCGCATACGACTTTTTCCTGTTCCCAAAACTGCATAGATCTATGAAAGGACGAACATTTGCAACGATTGAGAAAATAAAAACGGGATTGCTGGAAGAGCTCAAGGCTATAACAAAAAGTGCTTATGAGAAATGCTTTGAGGATTGGAAAAAGCGTTGGCACAAGTGTATTATATCTGAGGGACACAACATTAATATTGATTAATTAATAAATACCATAATTTTATTATAAAAATATAAAGTCACCTTATATTTGAACACATCTCGTAAAGTATGATATAGTACTACTGAACTTTATAAGCATTTGAATGCTTAAATTTTTTGATAATAAAAAATAAGCTTTCAGCGGGAAATTATTATATTTTTTCTACAATATTTTCATAGTTTTTAACAACTTAAATCATACCATAGATACTATGTAATTTTATACAAATCAAGCATTGTTAATGATTTCAATGGTCAATCAATATTTCCAAGCCACAAAAGTTATACGTAAGCACGTATATATCATAGATATGTACACATGCACGAATGTGTGTAAAATAAATGAAATTGGTTAGTTCCTTTCAGATAATATATAGACATACCTACAATAAATTTGCACGCCAATACATTTACATATAGTTATATATATCTTGCATATGATACGATAAATCAATAAGTATAGTAGGTCAAAACTAGTTAAAAAATTTACCATTCTTTTTTTTAGTATTCGTAGGCAACGTTTGCAACTTGATTAATAAACTAGTTTTCATATTATATCATATACGAGTATATGTGTGTTCAGGTATGTATGCATTTGGTCTTTACTTTACTGGATGGATTAAAGCTACACCAGACTAACCTTACAACACACAAGGTTGGGCAATGATGTCAACATTATACTCATGCTACATCAAAACCTGTCGAACAGAAGTGCTGGGTTTTCTACTTTTTCAACATTCATGATTGTGGTACCTACAAGTACATATATTACATCAGAAAATTAGACTTATAGAAATAGATTTTTTTTTATCTACATGAACGTTGGAGAATTAACTTATGGCGGCTTAGCTGTTTCATTGACGCACTTACTTACTCATAATTTAAAGGTGACTGTCCATTACAACAAATTAAAATAATACTCGATTGAGTATTAAAAAAACTCAATCAAAAACTATAATAAAACTTAAGTTAATGTATATAAAATACATATCTCAATTATCAAATTATCTCTATATGACTCTGCGTAATAAATTTATTTTTCATTCCCACCAACCAAGGGCAAAGAAAACTTGTATGTAGTTATATTTAAGCCAGATACATACATAATTACCGATTGTGCAGAATGTTAACGCGTGAAGCGAGCTTACAGCACAACTTTCAATTAGCTGAATTTGTTATTTTAAAAAAGAAGAGCAATCAATGCCAAGGTCACACGGATAGGGTGTTCCGTATTAAATGTCAGAAAATCTATGGATAAATCCCTAATATATTTTAAGAACTAAATTTTATTGAAAAGGGGGGATATGATGCGTATTAACGGAGCTACACTGATTGTAAGCAAAGCCTTTCCCAGCGTAAATACCCGCCTTGTCATGAAAATGGAGCTTAACTAGGGCCAACGCTAAGGCTAATATGTCGATGAGCGCCGAAATTTTCCTAGTTCGGAAGTCTAGCGGCCAGTATTTCGAAGTTTGACTCCATCCAAATTTGGCATCGGAATATCTAAAGATATTGCCATGTTCGATCTGGAACAACCGAGGCAGCTAATGCAAATTAACCTACGTAGCACATAAAACAGTTGTTTCCGACGATTTGAGGCGGCAGCTGCACCTTGCCCTAATCTAATAACCGTGGATTCATAACAATAGTGTGATGAGTAATGATCAAACAATTGTGAAACACAATACAAAATTCGCGTCTTGTGTCGTTAGGTTAGAAGGGGTTTGCAGGCTGTAGAGGTATCCTCTTGTGAGCCTATATCACCATAACTTTTACAGAGCTCGTCGTCAGTGAGGCGTAGCTGCATTGCGTTCGACCTCGTATATAGTTAAGCTCTGCTTTTGAGAGAATCTTACTTGTTCTGGATTTGCTGAGTTCTGGTTATGATTTTCTTAAAGTTTCACAAGTTGGACAATTTTTCCTTGTGCTATGTGACTCCATTCATAGAATTGAATTACTGTATTATCATACTGAAATTGTTATTACGGGCGGTTTTAATATATGTACATACTGAGTGGCTTCGACATTTTGGACAGTGTGTTGAGATAATCGTTGCGGAAAATAATTTCAAGTTATCTTGGGTGGTTACAACTCCGATAGTTACAAAATAAATGCTGACGAGTCCAGGTCTCCGTTCTCTGTCCGATTCTTTTTTTAATTTTTATCAATGATCTTTTATCTGCTACTTCTAATCCCCTACACTTCTTTGCTAACGACAGTACTCTAAGCTTTCCATATTCGGTCCCGGAATTACGTATCTGCTCTTTAGCTGTAACACGGGAACGGCAGCATGTGTTAAGCTCCTTAAATTCTAATTACTAAAAAGGGAACTATCAAGTGGAGTTTAATGCTTCCAAAACACAATGTTGTCTGTTGTCATGAAAGGGAAATTTGAATATCCTACCATTATCATTGAATGGCGCTTGCATCGTCGAAACTGGAAACCTTTCCATTCCCGGCATGTGTGTTAATAACAACTTACGTTGGAATGATCACATATTTGATGTCGTCTAAAATGCTGCAAAATGTTTACGTTTCCTCAAACGATATAAGAAATAATTTTTTCCTTAGATCTGCACTCAATATTTAAGGCATTTATCCACCCAAATTAAGGTAAAATGCTCACATCTGGTCATGTTCTCCCAAGACCTCAAATGCACTTGGTAGATGGGATTCTAAACCGTGCAATAAAACTTAAAAGTGACGCCAATATTAAATAGTCAATAGACATGCTTGAACACTGACGTAACGTCTCCTACTTCACTGTGTTCTATTGCTATTTTCACCACCAGTTCTCCATAGAAATTGCCACCTTTTTTTTCTACTTCTACTACACTTGCTATACACTTGAAGGCATGCCTTTTATACTTTACCATCATGTTTGTTTTACCTTCCTGATTTTGTCGAGCTTACTTCTTCAACTGGGCTTATGGTACTTTAAAAACAGTCTCGTAAATTTACCAGCCAGAGAATATTATTTTCTTATTCAAGTTGTACCAGTCGATTGATATCAGTTTTCAATGCTTTCTCTTTAGTTTTTTTCTCAAACAATTTATTAAGAAACTGTAGGACAGAAAATACACCGATGAATAAAAAACAGAGATGACACTGTGAGTGCAACCGATATCTTCCCTCTATTTTCTGCTTCGCTGCCTTTGGCGGCTAGCATATTTATATGTAATTGAGCAATAGAATTTGGAGTGTTCGAGTCATTCACCTGATCGGATAAGCGGCCTCTTTCATAACCGAAAAACTGCAAACAAACCGTATAACAATGTACAATTTTAAAGTGTGGTGCAAAAAAAAAAAAAAACATTCGTTTATTTTATTCTTCTACATCTCAGCCATTCTGATTAAGTGATCGACCCGATCACAGTAATTTGACATTACAATTAACATTTCAATTCAAAATTTCAATAAAACCAATCTCACAATACTCAACAGGGTATAATTATATTATAAAAAAGCAATTGAATTAAATTGTTTCATAAAAATACATTGATATTAATAACAAAAGATAACAAAAGAAAAAGGGCTTGAATATCAAAATGCATACTACGTTACGAAGACTTACGTTTCAGCACTGGAACCAAGTTCTTCTGAACATTCGGCATCCTCCAGGTCTTCGTCGGGCGTTAACTCCTCTGTCTCTACTTTGTACAGCCTCATATTATCAGGAGAGAATACGCCCTTATATGGCAGTTGCGTCAGCTGTAAACCTTCAATGTCCGAAACGAGATATCTATCATTAGTAAAAACCTTTTAAACTTATATGAACCTCGAAACTTCGCTAAGAGCTTTTTATGTACACCTGGTGTTGTCACTGTATTCTTAACCATAATGAGATCACCTTGTTTGTTTCTTAGTTCGAGCCCAAGGATTAGCGAGAATCACTTGTTTGTATTTTGTTGGCATCTTGTGACGGTTATCAAAATAAATTTTATTTTGTATTTGCGGAATTTCTATGTTCTGAAGTGCCCTATCCCATACGTTTAACCTGCCCGTTTGACTGGGGTAAATGCGTTGCGATTTTGATATGTTTGATGTTATTTACCTCCAAAAATTCCAAGAATTCTTTTGATGTGAAACAAGTTCCACGATCAGAAACAATGCGCTTAGGTCGCAAATAGTTTTCAAAGGACGATGTGAGGCACCTGATCGCTTCTTTACTTTGTGTTGTTTTTACCGGATAAGGTTGATGAACTTTGTGAAGGCATCCACCACAAGAAAGACATGTTTTCTTTTCGATTGTGACTTTCGTAAAGGCCCATGATGGTCAATACTATATTGTATGTAATGTACAAAATGGTAAACTTCCTTTTGGAATCGAATGTAAAGTTGCTTCAACTTTTGCAGAGTGTGGTGAAAAGTATCCTTCAACTTTGGGAACAAATAGCATTCAGACAAATACTGAAAACAGTTTTCTACTCCCTAATGACACATCGCATCATGATGTGTGCGAATAACTTGGTTCTCTATATGAGATAGGACGTAGAAAAGTATTCTGCCTTTGCATTTCCTATAAATCAACCCATCCACCAACTCATATAAGGGACTTTCACTTTTCTCGAGATTACTTGCAATAGAAATTATCTTTGGGTCCTGCTTCTGAACAGCAGCTAGGACGAACTCAAAGGATTCGTCATCGACATGTAGGATATTGAAGGATCTACTCAAGGCATCAACATGAGCCATTGGCTCACATTTCCTATGCTCGACAACGAAATCAAAACATTGTAATTCTAACGCCCATCTGGAAATTCGAGGATTCAATGACTTTTTCTTCAAAGTCAAAGTCAAGGCCTAACCATCTGTTATAACTTTGAAAGACATTCCCAATAAATAGATCCTAAACCTCCTAAGAGCATAAATTATCGAAAGTGTCTCAAGCTTAAAGCTGTGATATTTACTTTCCGCTTCTGATGCACGCTTTGAGAAATAAATATAGGATACAACTTCCCATCCACCTGCCTCTGCATAAGCGCGGCTCCGAATCCAATCGAACTTGCATCAAATTGCAATTCTGTGGGACTATTCGGAATATATATTGCAAGAACTGGAAATGCAATAAGTTTATTTTTAAAAGAACTGAAAGCTTCCATTTCATTTAATCCAAAAACAAATGGAGTGTTTCTTTTCAACAAGTCATAAAGCGGTTCAGCTATAAAAGCGAAATGCTTTATAGACTTCCGAAAATAGGAACATAATCCCAAAAAACTTTGTACGTTCTTAGTACACTTTAGTATCGGAAAGCTCTTAATTGAATTTAAATTACTTTCATTGGGCCTGATACCATCTTCTGTAACCCTATACCCGAGGTAAATAATTTCAGTTTGCATAAACATGCACTTATCGAGAGTAAGTTTCAAATTGTCATCTACTATCAGCTTAATCACTGAATCTAGAACTTCTAACTGCTCCTCAATAGAAACGGTAGCAATGAGAACGTCGTCTAGGTAGGTAAGTATTTTTCCTTTTCTAATAAGATCATTAAAAATGTGTTTCATGAAACGCTCAAACACAGAAGGAGCATTTTTCAGCCCGAATGGCATCCTTGCATATTCGTATTGCCCCATTGGGGCAATAAACGATGTATATTTCATCGAATCATCTGAAAGTTTTACATGGTGAAAACCATTTTTTATGTTTAACGTAGTAAAATGCTTTTTATTTTGTAGACGATCGAGATGATCTTCAATTAATGGCAAGGGGTAATTATCTTGCTCTCTCAAGCCAACACAAAGCCTAATTTCCTTGTTTTTTTTTTGTGTACTAATACAATCGGTGAAACATAGGGAGAACTAGATTCACGGATAATCCGTGAATGTGGAAGCCTTCTAGGTGCACAACGGAATGGAATATCTTTCGATAGGGATATCAAAATTAGTTTCCCGAAATTGAAATTCAATGCAAGATGACGTATGGAAAACTATTTCCCTAACTCTAACTTAAATATCATCACATATACCGTGTTTAATATTTAAATCTAACTCACCGCTTTCCGATCACGAATCACGAATCACGTTAATGTTGAGTATTTGGTCGATGACGTTAGCTAGCTTATCTTGATTATTTGGATGAAAAAGTAGAGATGAAGTCTGAAATCCAATGGAGTTGCTTAACGTTCTCTGATCTTGCTGTTGCTGTTGATATTGAAATTTACTTTTCCAAATGCCAAGCCCGTTTTCTTTATAAAATCTCTTCCTAAAATGATTGGATACGTCATTGAAAAATTCTTTACAATTAATAATTTAATATTGATAACTAAACTCTCAAACTCCATAATGGTATTTATACTTCCAATAACTTAAAATGGACTATTATTAACGCCACAGTAAGTGTGTTTGGGTTTCTTCAGTGTAAATAGCAAGACTGATGACAGGAATCGTTCTTGAAGAAAACTGATGGGACTTCCAGAATCCAAAAGCGAAAACAGCATGATTAAAACCTCCATTTGATCACTGGTCCACTTGCATCGGATATCACGCTCGAAATCATTGTCACTTGTTGTTGTTGGTATTGAAGTATTGTTGGCATGAATCTGTTCATCTCGAAGCAGTGCCATGACTGGGGCTTGGGTTTCACAACTTCTTGAAATGTGGCCAGGTTTTCCGCACTTGTAGCATGTCACATCCTTCTTTTGAAACTTCGAATTGGTGAGTCGTTTTGGTATCGGTAAATTATCGGCAGGTGTTCTAGATTTGGTTGGTTGTACTTGAAGTGTATGCGGGGTAAGTGATATCGATATCTTTACTCGCTTAGTGTTATCGCGGTGGTTGTTCTTCAACTTGGTATATTTTTGAATGGCGGATTTTAATCCCCCAATGCTATCTGCAGTGTATAAAAGACTTTTATTATTTCCATGCGATGCTATCTCTTGCAAATGTAGGACATACTGCTGCATTGATTCGTCGCGATGTTTTTCTCTTTCCCGCAGCTCGTTGTACACGTCGGACCTTGTCACTACTTTTAGGAATTCACTTTTTAAAGCACTTTTTAACTGTGTCCAAGTTCGAATATTAACTGTTCGGATAAATTATTTGGCTATGCCCTTCAGAAGCCTCTTTGCGTAAATGAATTTGTTTCGGTCATCTACGCCCAAGACCTCCGAACACTCCAAACAGAACTGCACATTAAAATTGTCATCTCCACTAAAAGGTGATACTGAATCTTCCAGATTCCAGAGAATCTAGTTTGGTCTCATCTAGTTGCAGCTCGGGTAGTTGTTGTTTAAGTTTCATAATCTCTCCCTTCTTTTTACAAATTCTTTGTAGCTTTAATAGTTTAAAATCTAGCGCATCTTCATCCCGCTCGCTGGTTTCATTACTTGAAACATGTCGCATTGGGGGACTGAATCGTTGATGCTTAGTTCTCTGCTCGTCGATGGAAACTCCTGAATAAGGCGTAGTCTTCGTTTTTGTAATCCAGTACTGCTTCTTGCACCCGGATTTTTAATTCGGCTTTGGTACCAGTTGTTTAACACTTTAAAATCCTCAGTATGTTATTTAGCCCAGACACTGTAGCAGACTCCAAGAAGTTTATCCATTCTTCCGACATTGTCAATAAAAATAACACACGAAATTAACTTTTTCGTCTATCAAATTACAGAATTGGCACAAACTTTCACTCGCACAGTACAGAAGTTCCAACACCGATATCTAGAGAAAAACTATTGATTAACTCGCCGTAATCCCACTTCTGAGAATTATAGGACAGAAAATACTCCGAGAAATAAAAACCGGAGATGATACTGTGAGTGCAACCGATAACTTCTCTTTATTTTCTGCTTCGCTGCCTTTAGCGGCTAGCATATTTATACATAATTTAACAATAAAATTTGGAGAGTTCAAGTCAATCACCTGATCGAATAAGCGGCCTCTTTCATAACCGAAAAACTGCAAACAAACCGTATCACATACTGTACAATTTTACAGTGTGGTGCAAAAAAAAAGTAACATTCCTTTATTTTGTTCTTCTTGATGGTGATTTACCTTACTCGCCGTTTCGCCAATTGTCAATATGTTGCAACTACAAACTTAAGTAATGGATCCTGCTTCCGACATCTCGCCACTTGGTTTCTTAAATACATATGATACCAAATCTAGGTTGTCGTAATAAGTTTTCTGGTTCTAAACTCTTACTCGTTATTGAGCTAATGCTCTAGCGATATACAATCGTTTTTCTATAATATCATATTGCTCTCCGCGAAATTTTTCTAGCTCTAATACTAATGTAATAAGTCATTCGTGAAATGATTTTTAGTAATATATTATTATATATACCACTATGCACTATGCACTATGTATTGGGTATGTAATTTAATTCGTGCGGTTTTTTTTTCAAAATTTTAAAGTTTATTTAAAAAAAACATGTACAATAGTATTATTCAAAGTATTGCCCATCTGAAGCTATGGCTTTTTCCCATCTTTCTGGCAATTCGTTGATCCCATCCAAAAAGAACTGCGCCGGCTTGGCAGCCAAGAAAAAATCAAGTCAATTTTTGGTATTCTGCTCTGATGTGAACCGTATTTCAGTGAGGGCGTTCTGCATCGATCGGAACAAATGGTTGTCAGAAGGGGCAAGGTCTGGGCTATAAGGCGGGTGGAGTAAGACTTCCTATCCACTGTTTTCCAAATAGTTCTTAATCGGAATAGCAACGTGGGGAAGAGCGTTGTCATGATGGAAAATTATTGCCTCGTGTCTGGTTGCATATTCCGGGTGTGTTTCGGCTACTGCTCTCTTCAAACGGATTAATTGTGTTCGGTAGCGTTGTCCATTGATGGTTTCACCCGGTTTTAGCAGCACACCCAAAGTGACACCCAAAGATTGTGCGAGCTCTTCTTGTGTTTGGCAACAATCTTCATATAGTAATGCTTCCAGTTCTTCATCTTCAAACTTTTTTGGCTGCCCAGGGCGTTCATCGCCTTCTAAGCCAAAATCACCACTTTTAAATCGTGCAAGCCACTTTTGGCACGTTCGCTCAGCTAGCGCATGTTCACCATAAACTTCCACCAAAATACGATGAGTTTCGGCAGCAGTTTTCTTCATATTAAAGTAATTAAGAAGAACTCCCCGCAAAAACACTTTTTCAGACACAAAGTTCGACATATTTGAGTCAAAAAAAAATGTATTGTTGTTTACGCTTCAAATGAATGACATATACTGAAATGACGTACAATGACAGTAGCTTTCCAACGCATGCTCCAATGGAATAATATATTACAAGTTACGCCATCTTTTCAGTTATAGACCCAATAGTTATTATTATATACTATACACCACTATGCGAGCCTTTCCCAGATTCTCAAAATGGAATCCAGGACTGGATTTAAATCGTAGTATTTTTACTTTTTGACATATGAACATTGACATCAAAAGAAAAATAGTCCGAAAAGTTGAGAGAGAATACGTTATGTTGTAATTTCTTCCTTGGTGATGCTTTTGTTTGATATAATATTTCAGGATTTTTAAAGCCATTGTGCTGGACCTGATTAGCTGCCAGGTGCTGGTTGGTAATGTATTTTGTTCAATTAGGTAACAAACTTATTGCTTATAAGGTTGAATGATTCCTGGATCTCTGCTATGCGCACTATTCAATCTTGCCCTAATTATGTTAAGGTTTTAACAATTACAGATTATGTGTGTTTCTATTATAAACTCATGAAATTTTGTTATTTTTATTTTAGGTTTTTGTTTTGTTTTATTCACAGAATAGATAAAACCAATTTTAATTAGCAGTTTCATAAAATGATCTCTTGCAATAACTTCTTATATTTTAAGGTTTTTTTTTTAACACGAACAATACCTTAAACTCTACTCTTTTAAGGTTTAAATTGTTGTCATTTTGTTGATTGTGTTAATCTTTATTTTTCTTTTATATATGTATATACATAATTACATTTTGTATATAATTATATATTCTTAGTCTTGCGTTTCTAATTAGATAATCGAAATATGAATAGTATAGATAGAATAATCCTTAAAAATGAACTTTACGTAAATTCTTCTATTATTCTTACCTAAAATTTTAATTTTCAGTAATACATTTAGTTCTTCCGAACAAACCACTAGCTAGCTAGCTTGCTTAAATATTGTATCTGGGTACATCTTATTTTTTGTTTTCTATTGTATCCTGCTAAATTGTTAATAAATTATGAGGTGTTTTGAGTTAATTCCAGCAATGAGAAGTTCAATACAACTTTAAACTGTGTGAAGTCGGGAACATTGCCAACACATATAAACATATTGAATTTCAACACAGAAACTCCAATAAAAAACACCTAGAAGGCAGCCATTGTTTCTTCTTTGAGAGCAGCTACCAGACATCTGATTTGAATTCAAAATGAACAACAGTATTCATAAAACGAAAGAAAATTTTAAAATTTGTTTTTGTTCTTATAAAAATTGTTGCGTTGTCTATGGTAATTTCGATATTTTTTTAAAAATATTATGCATTAAATTGATATTTGTATTTGTGCCTGTTTAAAGCATCTTGTGTTTATTTTGTTCGATCTATCTACGAAGTAACTACCATCACTTGACCATTGTTTTTGCCAATAGCCCTATTCTCCAACACGTTTGCACATATGGCACATAATTCCATGATAAAGTACTGGTTTGCTTTCTATTTACGTGTTTTATTTTAACGTCTTTGTCGTTTTTACATGTTTCTTCTAGTAAGTAAAAGTCTTCTCTACTATTAAAGTCAATCAATCTTAATTTGGTTATTGAGTAAATTGTGCTGCATATTATAAATATCTACGAGTATTATATTGAATAGTTTTTTTTTTATCTAAATCGGAGTTATCTGTAGTCCCATTTCTTATTTTCAGATGCTTGTTTATTGTAGTGTAGCTGCTCGATGTCCGCATTTTTAGTTTTAAGTGGGACTGTCTTATGAAATGTGATTAAATATCATTCATAGTCCATATTACCATATGTGCTTGTTCACATTGGCGTGTTTACACTTTCATGGAGATGAAGGACTTTGACAAGTGGAACCCTTAAACTGGACTATTTTTAATTTTTATATATCAACCTTCACCTGAAAATTCAGTTATGATGTGGATTTTCAACGCAAATAACCCACATAGTATTATAACCCCTTAAAAAAAATCAAAAACAGAGTTCATGCATGAACCTTAAAATTAAAAAAATATATATATATATATATATATGTAGTGGACTGTACACTACAGCTCGAAATAAAAAAAAGACATTAACATAACCTAACATCTAAAAGACAATAAAATTCCTACAGTAGTTCTTTTGTATAATATCTATTTTGTAAATATTCATAAAATTGTTGGCTTTAAAATACGCCTATCTTTGGTACACATAAACATACGATTAATGAAATGTATTGTGTCCAAATTTTAGTATGTAAATTACTTTATTTTTTATTCAGGAATACACTGTTGTACAAATTATTTTATCTTCATTTTATTCAAACATTATTTTTCGTGTGAGTTCGATTACTTATAAATACGAACTAAACCTAAAACAGAAAAATTTTCTGAACTATCCTAAACCTTAGTCCAAATATTGCTGACTCGGCGCCCCGTGCATATTGTCGTGAGGTGGCCAAATATTGCTGACGCTGCGCTCCGTGCATGGTGTCGTAAGGTGTTAGGCAGGCCGGTGGCCAGAGGTTAGATTACTTCTGTGCAGTTCATGTTATTGGATACGCATGCAAACAGACGTTAGATTACTCCTGTGCAGTTCACGTTATTGAATACGAATGCAAGCTACAATCTTGCAGTTAGTATCGAAGGTTCTGTGTGTTTAACCTTTGGAGATACAGGAGGGTGAGGATCTCCCTGTGGCCCGTTGTGTTTAGTGATGAAGTCGATGCTGCAAAAGCTGTTTTCTTTAGCATCCCTTTGTGGTTTTTTTTCCCAAAGTTCGTTGGTCTGTAGGTGCCCTTGATTAACTTCTTTAAGCCATCTGTAGTTGTTGTAGTTGCCCGTATCGTCGTTTATACGGGCCCCCAGTGCTGCAATGCGCCATGCGGCCAGAATGAATTTGTCGTGCACAGGTGTCATACAGCAATTCCATACAAAACGTTAACGTGAGTGTCGTGCTGTAGCTTCCTTTTGGGAGTATTATCCCCTCCGACAATCAACCACACAGTAATCTTCGGCAAAGTGCAGGACTGTTTTATTATTTTGGACTGGGAATAGCATAGGTGTAGCATATTTTATTAAAAAGTGTAAAAAGTTACTATAAAACAAAACCTTTATTACTGATACTTTCATCAAGTCTGTTATAGTAATATTAGTAGAGCGCATGTTTATTAATTGATTTACCTCATCTGAATCTAATATTGTTTAATTGACTATTTTAATCTTTGCAAGTGTTATTGCTGACATAAAATTCTCTAATTCCAAAATTAGCACTTTATTTCTTGCCAATAGTACTTCATACAAATGGCCCGTATCTATTTGCTTTTCCTTTGCGTTTCTCAGAATAACATTGACTGTTTCTGTTAATCTACAATATTAATCTGTTCTTATTTTTTGTATTAATGGAGGTTTGCTGATTTTAACTGAGTATTAGTTGTTGTTCCCTAGATTTGAGGTTTTCGAAATCGTCAAAATCCGGGGTTCTGGCAACGATTTTCAGAGCAGTTCCCAAAACTAAAACTCCGGTTCTGTCTATGATAAATGTTAAGAGCTTCCAGTGAAGTCTTTTTGGCTCAATGGGTTCGTCAATAAGCAAAATATGAGTTATTGGTCGGGTGAAAACCCACATGTGCTTCATGAGTCACCACTTCATCCACAAGAAATAACTGTTTTGTGCGATTTGCATGCCGGCGGCGTTATTGGGCCATATTTTTTCGTCGACGATAACGATCGTCACGTTACTATGAATGGTCAGCGTTATCGCGCCATGATCATCGATTATTTTTGGCCCGAATTGGAAGATATGGACTTGGACGACATGTGGTTTCAACAGGATGGTGCCACAAGCCACACAGAACACGCTACAATCGATTGAAGAGTAAGTATGGTGAGCGTGTTATCTCAAGACATGGGCCAGTCGATTGGTCGCCTATTTCGTGCGATTTAATGCCGCATGACTATTTTCTGTGGGTCTACGTTAAGTTATTGGCTTGTGCCAACACGCCGACGACGTTGGAAGAGCTCAGAGCCAACATTGAACGCGAAATAGCGGCCGTTTCGGCCAAAATGTGTGGCCGAGTCGTTGAAAATTGGTTCCAACGAATCGACCGCTGCAAACGTGCCCGCGGTGGCCATATGAACGAAGTCGAGTTCCATTCATAAATGTTTTGATTGTACTTCAAGCTAATAATAAAGTTTTTGAAATATCTCAAATGGTTTGCCTTTTATTTAAAAAAAAATTTGTCAAGTCGTTATTAGAAAACCCTATAGATGTGTTAGCTTATTTTCTAATCTATTTTTATTTTTTACTATGCCACGTTTCCCTACCTCAAATACCCTTTTTTCTGGGGACGTTATTTCTTTCTAACTGAACTGGGCTCTTTTAATCCTATTAAAAATCTATTCTTTCAACTCAGGAGGTGCACAATGTCTTTGGGTTTTCTATTAATTACGGAGTGAATGGTTTGGTTATAGTCGACTGCTGCTAATAGTATTACATCAATTGTGTCCATAAAGCTATTTTCAAGCTTAAGGCACATTGCGATTTCTGATAATGTACTATGAAAACATTCAACTTGTCCATTGGAGGTGCTGTGGAGAAGTGAGGTGTTTTCTATTTCGACTCCGAATTGGTTCTTTAAAAAGGACGTTATTGTTTCTGATTTTAAAGACGATCAAAGAGGATTTTAAAGATTGCGAACTTAGAAAATTTTTGAAAGCATGTTAGGAATTTTTTTTTTTTTTGTATTAAGCCTTGGTGCAAATTTTAAATTTTATACTACTTTGGATGCCATTCTTGCCATTTTAGGGAAACATTGTAGAATTTCCTTCACGTTTTCTTGAGCGGCCCTTTGTGCGCGATTGTATTCAGGGGTGACTATTTCCCTTTGATAATTTATGTCGAAAATGTTCGATACCATATTCGTACAATGCCAAGACTTTGTTGCTGGAAAGCCTTGAACAAGTTCGTGTTGTATGGCGGCCAGTGTTGCCAAATCGCAATGTATGGCATTTACCATAATTTTCCTTACCAGGCTTATGGTAGATGTTAGCGTTATGCTCATATATGAAACATCTCCACCGCTTTATTTTTGCATTAGGGTTACGATCTGACACAGCACCTGCGAGTAGTTAGTGATCTATGAAAGTGTTGAGATTTTTCATTCCATATAAGTAATTTCTTAGTTTTTGTAATGCCCATATAATTGCTAGCAACTCACGTTCGTCTATTGCATAATTGCAATAGAAGTAATTACTTAAGAAGAGATGAGTATTGTATGAAGGAATGAAATCAAGACTCATAGAAGAGCTGCGAAGATCATAGGTAACCAAATTTTGATTTAATGAGTATTCGCTTCTTAAGAAAAAGATTTTTAAAACTTTGTACAAATGAAGATGCTGCCTCTAAAGCATAATATAAGAGGATGTGTAAAGAGTGGGAAACTATGTTCATGGCGCCTTTTTTTCAGATAATTCTCAGCACATATTTTTGTAAAACAAGCAAAGGTTGCATTTTGTTTTTGTGTGTTCCGCCCCAGCGAGTTAAACCATATTGCAATTTGTATTGAACAAGACCATAATAAAAAGTTTGTAAAAGTTTTTTTGAGCAAAAAAGTCCCAAATGGTAAAGAACTCTGGTTGTTTTCTGCAGGTATTTCCTTAAGGAAGTAGTGTGAGCATCCCAATTTAACCTTCTATCGAACTCGAGTCCTAGGTACTTAAAGACCTGTACGTTACCAATGACAAAACAGCTCGGTAGGCAATCTATGGAAGTGTTATATGTAACAGATCTTTCGGAAAGCGATTCACAGCAATTGTCAGAGTTTATCAACATATTATTGCAGTACGCACTATGAAATGTAATGACTGGAAATTCTAAATGCGAATAAGTATTACAATAAAATACATAATTTTTGTTTTGTGACTAATATAGCTTGTGCACACGGAACCAATGTCGTATCATTTCTAAATCATGGTTGATGTCAGCTATTAGATCTAATCAAAAGTTGCTGGAATATGAACAACCTATATCATCAGCAAATCCTGTAAGTTTTCCTTTCATATTAAGGGTAAAAGAGTTGATAAAAACTAGGAACAATATACAATAGGTCCCAGAACAGATCCCTGTGGAACACCAGCAGCACTCACTAAACATATTTCCTATTCGAACCATTTGTTTTCTGTTGGTGAGATAGGACTCAATCCATTAAAGAACAAATCCTCTAAATCCGGCTTTCTTCAATTTATTCAACAAGATTTTATGATCAACAGTATCAAAAACTTCCGTTATATCCATTATTATTTGATTGATGTGATGATTATTATTTGGTTGCTTTTTACATTTAACTCTTAACTTATTTTTTAAATTAATTTTGTTTACCAGATAGTTAGAAATCCAAGACTTGAGCTTGATTAGTTTATTATTTTTCTTACGTCACCGTACAACTTGCAACATGTGTATAAAGGGTATTAGAAAACAAATTAAAAGCTTCATTGGGATCATTTGCTGTCCATATCTCAGACCAGTTTTCAAGCATTAAGTGATTAGTAAGCTCAACGAAGTTCACGTTCTTAGACTGATAATAAGGATCATGTTTATTACTTTGAACGTTATTCGATTGAAAGAACAAACAGACCATTAAATGGTCAGAAATTCTCAGATCAGCAGTGCTACTAACAAGGGACAATTTAGATTTACAATCAAGCTTACAGAAAATATGGTTAATACAAGTGTTGGAAGGTTGTCTTGTAGGGACATTTACGTACGACTCTAAACCACTGGCACACATTAATGATTGATATCTTAAGACAGCAGGTGATTCGCTCAATATATCCAGATTAATATCACCAGCCAAAACAAGATTCCCTACTTTTTCCTCGTTTAATAAATAGCATAGCACATCAATAAATTCCTCTTTACTCATATCATGAAGCCTGTAGCAACCAAGAATAACCGTCTGTTCTGTATTAATAGTGCAACTTATTCTTATAATGTCTGAACACCTTAGATCCAAATTTACACATTCAGTATAAACAGCAATACCACCTGCAGCGGAGGAGTTATTACAATTAAAGTGGTTCTTATACCCTCGTATTTCATAAGAATCTTTCTCATTATCGAAAATCCATATTTCAGATAAAAAAATTAAATCGGGCTTGTTAAAAATGACTCCAAGTGAGATAAAAAGAGATCGAAGTTTTTTCGCAGGCTGCGAATGTTTTGATGTACTATAAAAAAATCATTATTCCGCTGCTTGAACGCTTGAACAAAGTTCATTATCAAAATGGCAAAACGGAGTAAAAGAGTTAAACTCATCAGTTAGATTATTGAACTTAAATATGATAAACAGAAAAATAAGTTTAAATGATTAAAGTATTAAGATCATCAAAGAAAAAATTTTAAAAACATTACCACCTTCTTTTTTCTTCATCCTGATAACCCCATTATTAACCCATACAAAAGCAAAATTATGTTCACGTTGCATTTCTTTAGCTTTCTTGAGTAAATTGCGTGAGACTCTCATTAATGAAAATTGGTTTGATGTCATGCTCCACGCCGAATACGTACGACGTTAGTTTCATCTTCCTCTTCTTGATTAAAATACTCCGCTTAAGTTCCAAAGATCTCAGCTTCACACAAACGATGTTCATTAGCTTTTGTCTATGCAAAACAGAATTTTTGTTATCACCGCTTACAACTGATGCACTTTTGCTAGATTTCACATAGCAGGATTTGATGTCGTCATGCGTTACGTTGACCTTCAGTCCCTCTTGCAAAATCTTTACGGTACAGCTTAGTGGCATTTTTTTTTTTTTTTTAAATGAAAGCAAGCACTCGAAATAAGTTACAACAGAACTTTGCAGAAGTCAGCTCTTCACCACAGACGAACATACTGCATTTGGTTCTCCTGAGGAGGCTGTAGGTTGTAAAAACCACCATTCTTTTGAGCCATACTTGGTTATCTGAACTGAAATGAATCGCCAGTATCCATTGGTTCTTGTGGCGGCTGTGGTTCAGGAGCCCGATTTTCAAAGTTCTGAAATTTTGAAAAGTGAGGATTCTTGTTCTGGTTTGTAGATCTTGCCTGATTGACATTCGTTTGATTTGTGGTGTTCCTATTTTGTTATTTCTGCTTGTCCCTGTCTTCTAGACATCTAGTTTAATTGCTTGCAAATAGGTACATTTATTGATTGGGTTCGACCTCTGGAGCCACCGCGAGGGGTGAAGGTAAGTACTTCAGTCGTGCCAAAAAAAACACGTAGCTCAGGGATGTTTTTCGTTCTTGAAATTCATTTCATAGCTTTGAAATTTAAGACAGAGTTGAAAGATGATAGATAGACGTATTTCTCTTCTTTGCCCTCGAAATCAGGAAAGCACTTAATTATATCTAAGGATTCCTCGCAAGGAATTCCTGGTCTGATCTGAACTTCCCTATAAACTTCAACCTCGGGGAATGTAGTCTGAATGCTGTTTAACTTTTGCGTTAGGGCAGCAAGCTGCTGTTCAAATTCTACTTTTTGTGCCATAAGTGATCAGTATGTCTAACATTTGTATTATCTACTCGATAGTAACCATTTCGGGCTTTCTAGTATTATTATTAATAGACACGTTAAATTTTCGAAACCTCTCTTGCAATGCCCTTAAATCGGAATCCGAATCGCTATCACTCATAACCCACAAGAAACAGTTCCTCAATGCAATCCGTGTTCATTTTTTAATCGTATATCACTTTCTTTATTCCTATCTTTTAATCAATTAAAAAAAAAAAACTGCGCTCTACTTACAATTTCATTTCTATTTAAACTCAAATTAAACTTGTGTTTTGCCGGTTGTCCTGTCCAGTCCTCTTTTATTCATCGCCTTTTTTCTTTCTGCCGCCTCTGCCCAAAAAACGGTTAACTTTAGTGATACAATTTGTGATGCCTTTGTTTTCTTTTAAACTCGGTGCCACGAGACTTTCTTTTTTTCTGTTTTTTTTTTTTTTTTATTTAAAAACTTTAACAGAACTTGCACCGTTTCTAGAACTTTTACTTGCACTAATTTATTTTTCGTGTAAGTTCGATTACTTATGTTATAAACACAAACTAAATCTAAAATATAAAAATATTCTTAACTATCCTAAGCCTTAGTCCAGCACCACGGGGGTGGTCGCGGTGTAGTGGTATATGCATAGACTCCTCAAGCAGAGGGTAGCGGGTTCAAATTCAGTGCGAGGCAATTCTTTGAAAAAGTCTTTTCATAGAAATTGTATGTAGTTATATGAAAATCCCGTCGGCGTCAGCTCTGACATGAAGACATAACACTGATGTTGGAGTGGTTTCTGTCTGGGCTAAATGTAACGAACTAACAACTACTATAGTACGTACTAAGACTCACTGGTTGAGGATGCACTGGCTTGTCCCGTCCAGTTTGGCAACCACTTCTGGGAAAAAATATCGAAACCTAATACACCTGAGTTTCAAACTACTACACCACCCACCCGCGTATTGGAGAAAAGCCAGTAAAAGGGTATTCATATCCCCTTGGTGCGCGCGCGGGATTATAAAAAAAAAATATTGCTGACGCTGCATTCCGTGCATGGTATCGTGAGACGTCCAAATATTGCTGACTCTGCGCTCCGTGCATGGTGTCGTAAGATGTTAGCCAAGACGGTGGCCAAAGGTTAGATTACTTATGTGAAGATCATGTTATTGGATACGCGAGCAAACAGAGGTTAGATTATTTCTGTGCAGTTCACGTTATTGGATGCAGGTGTAAACTACAATCCTACAGTCTGTATTAGTTTGGCAACATTGTAGTTACTTAGTTGCCCCTCGAATTAACTTGTACATGCTCGTACATATAAATATAATAAAATAAAATAAGTTTTTTAATAAGAACTCCTCTTGTAAAAATTCGAACATATATTACCAAACTGTAATTTTTTTAAAAAAGACATTCGGCTGCATGGCAACTTCGCGTTAAATCGAAAAAATTAACTTAGCTGTGCAATTGGAATGGAGAAGGAAATGTTTTATTTTATTCGTGTGATCCCTATTTCTTAAGAGTAAGCCAACAGCTAGTTTGTGTTAGTAGTGGAAGTTTAATTAAATTAAACACACATTTATTATGAAATCAATATAGAATTTTATTGATTAATAAAGTTCGATGTATGGCAAATATGAGTGGAACACAACATCGTTCATGTGACCATCAAGACTTATGCTGCAAGCGACCATCTTAAGTTCAAAATCATCAATGACTTTTTGAAGAATAAGTGGGTCAATGGCTGCAATTTCAGTTTGAGATCCTGAATTGTCGCTGGGTTATTAGCATAGCGTCAGTTCGTCAAATTGCACGAACTTGGTGGCGAATCAACTTCTCCTCTAACCGAAATAATGAAATCTTCAAATTTCGTACGTAATTAATTGATTGATTGATGGGATATTTGGGCAGTAGCACCATCTTGTTGAAACCAGAGATCGTTCAGACCCTATTCAATTAACTGTGCAAAAAAATAGTCAATATGTTGTGGCAACGTTCTCCATTCGTTGTAACTGTCTCTCCAGTCTCATCTTCGAAAACGTACAGGCCAATTATGCCGCCAACCCATAATCCGCATCATACCATATTTTATTTATTTATTTATTTAATTTAATAATCTTTAATCTTAAAACTATCTTAATCGTACTTAAACTATGTGAGCCGACCACGACTCAAAATAATCTACAGAACCGCTTTCTTCGCATATGGGGCTTAACCACCAAAAATATTGGTACTGTCGAACAACACCCATCTTATCGCGATTCCCTACCGCCTTGCTGAATCGAAGAAGCTCAGCACCATCGCACAGTAGCTCAGTTCGACTTTTTTGCTTACAAAAATCACAACTATATAGCAAAACGAATAATTTAATTTTAAATAAAATTTAATTCCCCTTGCTTTGAAATTGGTGAATTTTGAGAAAAATGTTTTACAGGATGTTTCAGAATCTTCTGTTGAAATAGGGCTTCATCACCACAGGGGATAAACATAATATTTGACTTCAAAAATATTCAAAAGTCCACGACTGAAGTAATAACAGGGTGTCTTAAAGCTATTCCGAGGAAAGCAATGGTAAAAGAAAGTAAACGAACCATTTTTTAAAAGTTATTTTAGGTTTTTTTTATTGTAATTTGCTGGTGCACGAGGGGAGGAAAATTAGGGGGGGGATGGAAAAAAAGGTACATTTGAGCGTTGGTTTTAAATGTTTGAAGGTTATAATGACTAGGAAATAAGGAGCTATGAAGGGCATTCCATAAGCGAGTTGTACGGCTTAGGAACGAATCAGGATATTTTAGAGTACGTTCGGAAGTGCTCTTGAGGATATACTGATGAGCATTCGAAACGCGATAAAAGTTTGAATGGGCGGAATACTAATAGCGATTTCTATGGAGCACTGGTGTTGGAAACAGAGTGAGACACGTAATGTTTACGTCGGTATTCGGGGTGTCCATTGTTCGAGTAGTATTAATATCACCTATCATCAAGCAGGTGCAGAGATGTTTTTTGCCAACCCGACCAGATGCGGGCATTGTACTCTTTAAGTACGTACGCCTTATATATTGAGGCCAAATCAGAGGGGCTAAAGTATTTCTTATATCGCTTGAGGAATCCTAGACATTTCGCATTTTTGTCATTGACACAGATACCGGGAATAGAAACTTTTTTGGTTTCGACGATGCAAGTGCAATTAAATGACAATGGCAGGTTGTTTAAATTCCGCTTTATCGACAGCAGACAGCATTGTATTTTGGAAGCAATAAATTCTACTCTATTAGTGGTTCCCCAATTAGTTATGCTGTTAATGTTAGAATTTAATGAGCTTAACATACGTTGGCCTTAGCGCTTTACAGCCGAAGAGCACGGACAAGAGTCAGGGAACGAATATGAAAAGCAGAGAGTACTGTCGTCAGCAAAGAAATATATTGGATTAAAAGTACCAAACAATAGATCGTTGATGAAATTTAAAAAGAGTGTCAGAATGGAGCCCTGAGGCACATTAGCATTTATTTTGTGAATATCAGACTTTAAAACATCAAGACAACTTGGTGAACGTTCCGAAAGGTAATTTCTAATACATTGAAGAAGGGAGTCATCGATCACAAAAGCATGCATTTTCAACAAAAGAAGCAGATGCCAAACTCTGTTAAATGCCTTACAAATATCAGATTGATGCACGCTTTGATTCCTCTTTTCGGTGACACGTGCCATCAAATCACCAGTGAACCTGTTGCTATGAAAACCGTATGGTCATTGAGAAGTTTTCGTGTTTTGAAATATTTCATGAGCAGACGCTCTGTCAGCATTTTCTTGACTTTGTAAAAAAGGGGCGTAAGTGGAATAGGTCTGTAGGAAGAGATAGAAGTTTCGCATTTTTTATGGACGGGCTGCACAAATGCTGTTTTTCATTAGCTTGGAAAGAATCTAAAAGATTACGAGTGATGGAAAAGCTTACGCAGTGGTTTAACAGCGAGGAAGAACACCTCCTTAGAAGAATGTAAAGATCTTCAGGAACTCTCGCTATTACACGAGTTCCAAAGTGAATTTGTCCCATTGAATATTCAACGCATTCAAGTATAGGCTGAGACAAGGCACAATCTGGGAGTGTTCAGCTGGCCGCAAGGTGTGCAGCAGGCAGATTGGCCTTGTCCAAAGAGCTGACAGCATTGTAAGTCACTGAGCATTGATAATATTTTTTGCAGAACAAGCAAAAATTGTTACTACCTTTGGGACATTGTAGTATTTTTTGACTCAGCTTTTGGTCGTATTGAAATTTCACATGCTTAAGAAAGACATTGCAGTCATTCCTGGCTCGCTTATACTTTTTTCGGTTTTCCTCTCTCGGGTTGGTCTTGAAGGACAGAAAAAACATTTCTCTAATAGCTCTGACAGCTTCTTTACAGCTCGAGTCATACCATGCCTTTTCTTTTGGTTTGATACTCTTCATCTGATGAGGGATAAAGGATGTGTGATTATATCAGCAGCGGTATACACGTCGTTATCGAAGAAACAAAACGACCAGTTAAAATTCCTAAAGAAGCTGCTAAGACCGCTCCAATTGGCATTTTCCTATTGCCATACGGTTCTTCTAGAAATCTTTTTTCTAACTGTGTTGTGGCAGTAAGAGAAATTAGCTGATATGACACAATATTCCGACGAGCCTCGAGGGGAACGCACATCAATGGTACTTATCAGGGTGTAAAGTTAAAAACATGTCCAGGGTGTTGGCGAATTGACTATCAACATCCGGTATTCATGTGGACTCATTTACTAGCTGTGTCAAATTAGATCTCAACACAGGGTTCCTTGGGTGTTGTCTGTCCAGAATGTGGCTGCCACCCAGAATTGTATATAATGAAATCGCCTGTAATGACGATTTCAGTATGAGGATACCGGGATACAATTCTTTGTACGAAATCAAACAGCGCATCAATTTCGTTAAAGGTCGAATTTATGTCCACTTTAGGACTTCTATAAATAAGGCAACCGTGGATAATTTGCTTACGGAGATGAAATTTTAACCAGAGGAAATTTAATTCCGTGTTGGGACGGGGACTAAATTGTGGTGAAGTTTTGTAAGCTACATCACTACACACGTAAATGGCGAGACCGACGTGAGAGAAAAATAATGCCAAAAGAGATGTACCAAAAGAGAATTTTTTTAATTTTGTGACACATCAGATTACATAATAAAATATTTCAGTGATTCATTCAAGTCAAACGGTGGAGGAAAAAGCAAATGAACCAATAATTAAAATAAATAAACAAAAATCAGATTTTTTCTAAACTTTCATCAACGACTTTGCTTTGAAATCTTTTCTGGGCTCTGATATGTCTTAACGAAGAAATAAGTAGGTCCAATGAAGCTGCAAGCATAATGAATAAGTTTTCAATGTGCCGCATCCCTTAAGTCTTGCACGCATTTTAATATTTATATTTCTTGTAGTCTTTGTTTTTGGATTCCTGAGCTTCTTCTGACAATTCTCAAAGTGGTAACGGTTGATACTCGATTATATATTGACTATGAGCCAACATTTTATGTTGAGTAGGTGTGAGTTTCTGAATATTTCTGCTTTAATAACTCTGCTGTTTTCTTTGAATGCTCCCCAAACTTGGTAATGTTAAACCTTTTCCTGGAATTCAAAACATAAAGTATTACTTTAAGCCTTCTTATTACCTTGTTATTGCTATTGACCCCAATTATACGAGCTGTTGCCTCTGATTCTTAAAAAAATCTCCTCGAGATGTTTCCATCACTGGTATTTTGAGATCCTTGTTTTAGTCTTTCGACATCGACCCCAGTTTCACCGCGAAAATGCTTTTGGAGCGCTCTTTCTCTTTTCTTTTCTTTTTTCTGACTCCTAGATTCCAATAGGATTCATCAATATACTCTCTCTATTGTCGAAGTGTTCCAGGTATATTCAAAAAGTAACGTGACTTTATATTTTTATAAAAAAATATTTATTTAATCATCAATATAATATTTGTCCCCTTCAAAGTAATCCCCCTCAGATATAATACGCTTGTGCCAATGCCACTGTCAATCCTCCAAGCACCTCTCATAAGCACTTTTTGATATGGCCTTGAGTTTTTCCAGCAATACCGTTTTTATTTCTTTAACCTTCCTACGGTCCTCGGGTAATTTTTGACCCATTTTAAGAAAGAAATTAAGTTTTTACTAACACAAAATTTTTGAAGGGCTTGATATTTCTTGACTTTTTCTAAAGTGTTGAGCTGAATACAATTACGTATGATTCTATAAAAAATATTGAGAACTTTGCAACATACAAACTTTTTATGTCTGCGTCCTTCTGGTCAAATTTGACCCAACGTATGAATCGAACGGTATTTGCAGTTTGCTTTTATTTCTAATCACCCACTCAATTTTGGTCATTTATGACCCAACCAGCATATTGTTGTTTCAGCTGCGATTTTGTATGTATGATCTATATTTGCATTGTGCATTTGTACCCTTTTTTAGATTTCCGAAAAAAAAAACTTATTCATCCATGAATAGAGATCTACCATATTCGCATTCTTGTTACAATAGTTACGTGTCGCGGGATAGTTCATTTCAAAATATTGAATAATATATTTAGAATACGGGATTATGCTCAAAGAAATGGAAACGAGAATGAATTGTTGAGTTTATTATATCAGTTTTGGTTGTGCAGTTACATTGTTTGACTTACGGCTCATTTTTAGTATTACAGTAAACATTGAGTGATTAGTACGTACTTTCGTTTGGAAATTGTACCTTTGTAGCTATGAGTTATAGCGTATTTTCGGATGAAGAAGAATCTTGTTCTGAGTTCGAGGATCATATTGAGGCACCTGATTCATCAAACAGTGATTTTAGTGATGTTAAAAATTTCTTTATGCCTACCGAAATGATGGTGTCAAGAAATGGTCAAATAAATTACCCAACAAAACCTAATGAAAACAGTGCCGGAAGAGCCTCAAGAAAAAATATTATAAAATTGGTGCCAGAAATGACACGTTATTCTTGTTCTAGAATTACAGAAGTCTAACTTTCCAGCTTTGAATTATTTTTTCCACCTCCTTTGATACGTACTATTTTGACCTTTACCAACCTTGAGGGCAGACGCATACATGATGAATAATGGACTGATGTTGATTGCACCGAACTATTCGCATTCATTGGACTACTTTTATTGGCCGGCGTTTTACGATCAAACAACGAAAGCGCTGAAAGTTTATTGAACTCTGAAAAATGAAGACCAATATTTGCTGCAACCATGTCATTGAAGATTTGCAAGAAAATATCAAGAGTTATAAGGTTCGACAACAGGGAAAATCGAAGTGAACGACGACTATTCAAAAAGACTGCAAAAACTTTACAATCCATCCGAAGATATGACAATAGATGAGCAGTTAGTGACTCTCAGAGGAAGATGTCCCTTCCGGCAGTACATGCCATCAAAGCCAGCGAAATATTGAATCAAGTTTTGGGTACTTTGTGATTCTGCATCTCAAAGCGCCGCTACGTTTTAGAAGGTCTTTGTATGCAGCTTGTTACTTCCTACATAAAAAAGCTGCAAACATTGCCTCGAACACATATTTCAATTGAAATGCCAAAAAACTTTAAAGTAATTTTTAAACCGATACATAACCATCTTCATCATCTCAATCGCAAAATAGTTCAGGAAGAAGAACAACTAAGAGAAATTGATGTCAATTATGCCAAAAAAAACATAATAAAACGGGAGTAATTTGCTACATTTGTAATGATTATATATATGTAAACAGCATTCTAAAATCATAACTTTGTGTACGAAATGTAATAACTGACTTTGTTTTTTTCCTTTTATCATTGAATTAAAAGTTTTGTTAAAGTATTTATGAAAAACATGAAGTTGAAATAAATTTACCTTATAACTTTGTTTTTTCTTTTTTAATATTAATATTATTAAATAATAAAACTTCAAGTAAAAAACGAACAAATATCTGAAATAAGGCCTGAAAATAGAGTACTGGGTCAAATTTGACCCGAAGCCCTTTCACGTCAGTAAATTTGAGGACCGTAGGAAGGTTAATTATTGCAAATCTTTCATAGGTCTCTTTAGTTTTGAGGAAAGAATCGCATGAGGCCAAATCCGGTGAATATGGTGGCTGAGGCAAGATTGTCGTGTTGGTTTTGACCAAAAAGTCTCTCACAAGCAACGATGAATTAACAGGTGAATTATAGTGATGCAAAGCCATGAATTGTTTTTCCACAATTTCATATTGCTTGTCGGTTTTAGTCTTGGCTCTTCTGGGTGCTTCCATTAGGACGATCGGGCTTTGGTTTTGGAGTCATGACCATATACCCATGATTCGTCAACAGTTATGAGCAAGTCATAATCGATGCTCATGTGACGGTTCTTCTGATCAAAATTAAGGAGTTTCGGAAACAAAAACATCCGAAAAAATTGCACGACATGAGCCAACCGATATGCTAATATCCTCAGGAACTTCTCTTATGGTATTTCGACGATTTTCCAAAACAATTTTCTTCATAGCTTCCATGTTCTCATTTCTGGTTGATGTGCTGGCGCGTCCAGAGCGAGGTTCGTCATTGGCATCTTCTCGGCCATCTTGGAAGAGCTGTACCACTTGTAAACATTTGTTTTTACTTAGAGCAGACTCACCATATTTAACTGTCAAAATTCCAAGTGTTTTAGAGTTAGTGATTCCTTTTTTTTCGCAAAATTTGATTCAAATTCTTGGCTCCATTTGTTATAATAGTTAAAAATTACCGAACTAAGTATGCCATTCGAAAAAAAAAATCGATAATCGAATGTACGTTATCCACGAAAATTCAAAAGTCACCTTACTTTGAAAAGTAATATGGAGAGATTCCATATTAGTAGTTATATTTACCATCAATTGAATTATTTTGATTGAAGAAGTTTTTTATGTTCTCTTTCATATGGGCGATGACCGCCTCACTTTTGCATCATAGTTAAAAAGAACTCGTGATTGAAAACTATCCCTATTTCGTCAATTACTTTATATTCAGTAAACATATTTGCATCTAATTCTGCAGAACGGAAAAACATCTACGTTGTGTTTTCTCAGAGAACTTCTACAAATCGTATATTTTTCTTTTGACATACCAAATCAATGAACAAAGCTTTTGTGGAGTAAAAATGCTTTCTTTTATATTTTTGACTTGCAGTGGACTTGCGGGAGAGACTTCAAGGCTGCACATTACCTTTTTTTTTCTAGTCGGGACATTAATTATGAGTTAAAAATTATGAAATGTCCATTTTTACTTTCTAACTAATATTTCCTAATACATGTTACATCTCCCTGGAAGAGAAAAATATGTGAAATATGAATGAAAACATTCAAGTATTTACGAAATTTTCTTCCTCCTATTTGAAAAATTAGAATTGTTTGGAAACTGACAACAAGATGTTGAGGATAAAAATTCGTTATTCGAAGGATTTATGATTATCAAAGAAAAATAAGAAGGTGGTTACAAACCAACCAACTATTTTAGGATAAGGTATCCAGAAACAGAACACTAATTGCCTATAATTACTTTGCATGTATTATGGGGAATCGGAAAAAAAAAATTGACTGAAAAGTAAAACGGTCAGAAATTAAAACAGAATAAAGACAGTCAAGAAAGAGTGCGGAAGTGCAGAAATTGAGAACAAAAAATAGGTAAAGGTGCCCCAGCACCATCATTCAAGTTTCGCTAGCAAAACGATGCAATGAAAACTTTCTAGTAGAAGTAGTCAGCGGAAAAATGGATGGCAACAATAGACACCATTGCCACTGCCCCAATCATCAGGATTGGTGCAGAAATCGTACGGAAGAAACAGCTCAGGTATATGGTGAAGTTCATATAAAAACCCATCTGGCTGGAATAGCCATCTCTCAAGTTTTTCTGATTGCTGAGATATACGACAAGTGTATCATTATTTATGTATTTAATTTTTATTTATTTATTTATTGAGTAAGAATACATTTATAATTCTGTGATAGTTAATAGAAAATATAATTCCACACTTATGGCATACTGTTGAAAATAAAAATTAAAACTTAAAAGGAAGTATTAAAATTAAACTTTAAAGTTTTAAATTAAAATTCTTAAACTAGAAATCGAAAGTGAATAATAAACTTAATTAGAAAATAATAAACTGTACTTATATTTACATGCTCGTAATAAGTTCAATCTAAACTTGAAATTGAAGAAAAGAATTTTTATTATTATTATTAGAATTAATGAATTTGCTAAAAAAATAAAGCAAAAATTAAGCAAAAATAAAGCAAAAATAAAAAATAAAAAATAAAAAAGAAGTACTAGTTGCTCTGATTTGACTGAAAAAGCCTTAATTAGCTTTCTAAATAGACGTGCATTATTCAGCTCTCTCAAGTTACGAGGAAGTGAATTCCAAAGTCGGATGGAAGCAATAAAAAATTGTCTCTCAGATGTTAAGCAAGAGAGAATCTGGATTTTCTTGTAGAGATACGTTGAATGCCTTGCATTGATTATGATGAATAGAAGAATTAGTGTACGAAACTTGACATAGTCCTGAAAAGATATATCTAAAAGGTTTTTAGCGAAATGTGAGATATGGTCATATCTTCTGAGACTATATACATATCGGATAGTGCTATTAAATACTACTTGTAGCTTTCTTATACTACTAGCATCACAATCGTAAAAAAGTTCACAGCCATATATGACTGCTTTAGCGAGTACTACCCTTGTCCTTAAGGGTGTAAATTTCTGAGCGGTCCACAGAGTTCGAAGAACACCATAAGTTTATATGGTTATTCCATGTGAGTGTTCTGTTGAATACCACTCCAAAGTTTTTTGAAAAATCCACGAATTGAATTGGTGAGCTATTTAGGATAATAGAGGAAAAATATGAAACATCTACCATTGTTTATGAAATAACTAAATATTTGCATTAAACATTTGGATTAAGCACCAAGAAATTTTCCAACGACCAATCTTCATTCACATCATTGGCGCAACTTTCGATAAGGCCTAGGAGATAACTTCGATAGATTTGAATGTCGTCAGCATAAAAGTGTTTCAAAGAATGCAAGATTACGGAAGCTATATCATTTATATAAAATGAGAATAGGATAGGACCCAAAATCGACCCTTGTGGAACGCCTCGTGGTAAATAAAGAAACTCTGATAGAACACGTCGAGAGACACGGCCTGCTTTCTTTCACTTAGATACGATGCGATTAACTTTATAACTTTATAGAAGGGAGATATATTTAAGTAGTGGCGTAATTTATTAATCAGAATGGAATGATGAACCACATCAAAAGCTTTCGAAAAGTCAAAAAGCATCAGGAAGGTAATATAATCTTTATCCAGTTTATCCCTTATGTTTTCTACTACGCTTATTAAAGCAGTTGTACAACTGTGTTTGGCACGAAATTCAGATTGAACTGAAACCAGCAAATTATTATGTCTCAGATACTCATTCAGTTGTTTATGCATAATCCGTTCACAAATTTTAGAGAGGAAAGGTAGGATTGATATAAGTCTGAATTCATCAACTGCCGAGTTTTTACGAATTGGTATTATTTTAGCCATTTCCCACTGATGAGGAAAGTTGCCGGTCATAAAAATGGTATTAATTACATGCTTTAATGTAATGCATCAAACCATTCTGCATTCAATTTCGCAGACAAAAAACTTTGAACTATGTCCACATAGTCTACTCTTGTAAAAGCTAAGGATGCATTTGTATGGACAACGGGACCACCACAAGAAGTTTCATTATGTTCCTCTTGAGGTTCTAGGTTGGGGAAGCGGTAAAAACTTTCGATTGAGTTCATCGCAGTCGATATTGGTTGAACAAGTAAATTTTTGCTTACCAATCCCCAATTCCCGGAGATTACTCCATAGTTTGCCGTCATCTGCGTTTAAAATTAAGCGACTGAATAAAATTGTGCCTTAGCAGCTTGTATTTCACGAACAACACTATTCCATATATTTTTATAAACATGATGGAATTCTTCGATCCGAAAACGCTTCCACCGACGATAAGCTTGGTCACGACGCAACACAAGCGCTCAAATCTCATTTGTTAACTACGGTTTTGTCTTTTCTTTTACCATCATAGTTTTGATTGGAATATGCGTATCAAATAGATGACTTATATTTCTTTGAAAAAAATCGATTTGGTCATTCGGTGATGGCGTAAAAAAGTTCGCAAGGAAAACAACTTACGTGTTGTTCAAGAGCTGATCTATTTATATTTTTAAAGTCTCTAAACGTGTAGTCCGATATGCTGGTGTGGTCATCAATATTAAAGTCATATGTAAGAAAGATAAGATCATGCTTACAAAAAGCTGGGGCAAAAATGTGGTCAAACATTAATATTCTGTCAGTATCATTTACAAAGAATAAGTCCAAAAGAGTACCCGAGGTGCTCGTAAAATGAGTAGGCACCTGCGTATTTACAGGTTGAAGATCAAGCATATTCATGCCCTCAATAAGATGACCTTCAACTAAAAGGTCACTATTGAAATCACCACAAACAATGACATTGGTTGCATTAGCAGCAATTTCTTCAACTAAGGCATATAAATCAATATTTCTATTTGATATATACACAGTTCCTAGACGAACACTTTTTTCGCGGACGTAATTTAAGATGATCAACAGCCCCTCTCTCAAATATACCGCCACTCCACCGCGAAGAAGCCGATAGCCGCTCAAATCATATGGCACAAGCCCTGAAATACGGAAACATGGAAATACCAATTACATACGGAAACGCCAATACTTCAGTATTAAAAGAAGAAATCAAATTCTAGAACCTTCGCCGGAAGCGATTCTTTGGAAGCAAAGTTGAAGCTGGTCCTGGTACCCACCGATTCTATTAAATTAAACTAGAAAATAGGAGAGATTTTATAGTGAGAAATTTTAGTGGAACCAAAGAACAACATGGTCCCTGTAAGGATTCTAAATCGAAAGAAATTCGAATTAAAGGTGAAAAAGGGGAAATAGTGGAAAAATGTGTACCAGTGCAAAACCGGTTACAAAAGTTCAGAGCAAACAAATCAAGAACAAAATTCCAGCCTCTGTAATCTAGACCAAGAGCAGCGAATCATGGCAGAAAAAATCTAATCGGTGAGTATTTGATAGACAAGACGGAGAATATGGATGTACGCAATTGTTCAACACCACATTAATACTGGAGACGCCCGACCAATCCTTCAACCTGCAACGAACCTTAGTCAACCTTCGAACGACTAATGGTGCGAACATTCCAAGGGCTGTTCAATGCCTAGTGTATCTTGTCGACCTTATCGTCATAGGTAGGACGTTCAAGGAGTATCGAGAAAACCTAAAATAAGTGGTTGAGAAGCTCCGAAATGTTCATTTGAAGCTGAACCCAGAAAAGTGTGCCTAGTTCCGTTCGAAAGTGAAATATCTGGGTCACATTATATCAGCAGAAGGAGTAAGGCGGAATCCTGACAAAATCAAAGGCAAGAAAAGTTGGCCTGCCCACAAAGATAAACACCAACTAATAAGCTGCTTGGGACTTGCCACGTACTATCGGAGGTTTGTAAAGGATTTTGCTGGTATTGCGAAGAGCACACTCTTACGGAAAAAAAGTCCGACATTTCAGGTGGTCTGGAGAGTGTGAGAAAGCATTTCAAGAACTCAAGTGGTAGCTGTGCATTGCCCCCATCTTGAGTTACCCCACACCCGGAAAAATGTCCATCGTTTAAACTCCACTCAAATGCTGATGCTCTCTCTCGTCGACATTGTGGAGTTAAATGTGAACACTGCAACCGTAAAATTTTTTTATTATCTAACCCTTTTGAATATAAGAACAGAAGTCAAAAAGCGCACCTTCCGTAGGAAAACCTGCCCTAAGCCCAAACTGTAATGGACTTACAATAAAAAATTTTCCTTTTTTAAGTACTTCAATACTCTGAGTTTTATACACTTCTCAAATACCTTAGAAATCCCAGGCAGTAAGGAAATTGGTCGATAATCGCTAATGTCCTTTTTGTTACCTTTTTTAAACAGTGGTAAGACATTTGCACATTTCATTTCATCCGGAAATTTACCAATATTAAATTGAACTTAAATTAAAAATATGTGCTAATTATAAGATATTTTCTTCAAAACCAAGTTCCAAATGCCATCATTGTAACAGGAATTTGAGTTTTTAGGCCAACGAATTTCTTTAAAGAGTTTAAAACCGGAAATTGGCTGTTTTCGGAAGTAAAACTGTCAGAAATGTTGAAATTCGTGCAACAATTCAGACTATTTTAATGTGATTAGAAAGTAGTTTGAACAACCGTGATAAAGTAATTTTAAAATAAATTTATAGTATATAAAGATATAGTGGGATTATAGCAGGATCTACGTTAACTAAATCATCGTTTGACAACGAAAATTCGTCTGTTTGATTGAAAATCTTTCTATTGACTATGCTGTTTATTACCTTCTACTCCTTTCTTAAATTGCCTTGCGCATATCTGATTTTGAGATGAAACTACTTAATTGTATTCCATATTTCCTCTAACCTATTTTTAAAGCTCAGATTAAGTGGGTACTTGAGCAATTTCTTTTGTAGCTTTTGCTTTAATCTAATTTTGTTAAGAAAAGGTATACTAATGTAGGGTTTAAATCTGCAGGTATTAGATTTTGTCCTTAAAATGGAATGAGATGAATTCCGGATATATTCATTTAAGCGTCTAACGAATATATTATAAGCCATCGACAAATTGAAAAAAGAATAAACTTCTTCCCAAACCTCATGAAGTTGTCTAACTTATAAAAATCAATTCTTTTAGTTTTACAAAATGAAATGGATTTATTTTGTATTTTACTTTTCAAACTATTAAATATGATACCCGTCATGTAGTGATCTGTTATTTGCAGGTCGAAAATAATAGTTGCATACGGATTTAATGTTAACTTGGAAAACCGCCCAAATATATGGTCAAGGCAGGTACCTAATATTAACCTTCTTGGTTCATTTATATAGAAAGTTAGACCATAACCAGCCATCAGAACAGCGTACGAATCCGAAACACTTCAAGAACTCAGTAAGTCCAAATTGAAGTCACCTAAGGTAACAAGATTATCTGCTAGCTCATTATGTAAAAGGGAAGAAAATTCGTTCAAAAAAATCTGAGGTGAAACCGAATGAAATTTTTATACAAATATAAAAGTAATGAATCCATTATATACGCGACAAGAGATCTTTAAGATATCTGCCCTTTAAAACTAAAATAATTTGCTTCGCACTGAAACATATCGCGTACAAAAACTCCAATTGCTTCCGCAGAATACGAGTCATTAGGATATGGATAAAAATTATAGTTAGGTAATTTGTAATCATCGACTTCACAAAAATAAATCCAAATCTCAGACAAGATTATATCTGGTAAGTTAGAAAAGGCTTCAAGGTTGGAAATTAATAAATCAAAATTTTGCTGAAGACTACGAATATTTTGATGGACTATGTACATTTTTTTGGGGTCATTTGAAGTATTACTTAAAATACTATCACATTTGGTTCTTACAGGTATTGTAAAATTATTGTTAATAATATGTAGATTATTTTTAATTTTAACTAGATTATCAAATGATCTTACAACAATAACCTTACCATTTTCAAACTTACATAGAAGCAATTGTGAATTCTTAAAACATAGATACTTGAAATTATTCTCAGCTTTTACATTTTTTGCTGCCGTATAAAATGCACGAGTATATTAAGTTAAACTATGGTTAAAAAATTTTTTTTTATCTGTAAGGCCATTAAAGAGCGAAGCATTTAGTTTATTCCTCCCTTCTTTCTTTCTTGCCTTAACTTTTTCTTTGACTTCAGTTGAAGCAAAATGAATTCTCTTTTTTCTTTTAAATTTGCCTTCTTAACACTATTATCTATTTTTTTTAATTTCTTCAGCTGAGACTGCTAGATTTAAAGCATTATTACAAATCGTCTACACCCATGCAAGAGCATCCTCATTGCTTACATTTGGAATGCCCGCTATCTCAATTACATTGTCCATCAGCTGTTGCTCTCTCCAGTTTAGTTTGCTATCAGGACCAACTGTTTTTTGCTTAAGATCCATATTCTTCTCTTAAATTTCCTACAAGGAATCTGGGGATTCGCTATTCACCTTTTTCAGAATTAAAGTGTGATTCATCGTGAGGTTTGATTTATAATGTAAAATAAAATACATAAATTTGAAAGTGAACTTTAATTATTTACTATCAGTTAAAGGAAAAATTCATGGCATTTACTTCTTTGAAATGATATCATGTAAATATTGGGCACGACTACGTCTGAGGTGGTCCATTCGGAAGGTCCAATTTTGGACGACTCGTTCGAGCATATATGGACCAATGATTCAACCAGCCCATAAACCATACCATATCGTTGTTTTTAATGGATGTAATGATAGCTCTTAGTACTCTTCGGGTTGCTCATCAGCCCAAATATGACAATTTTTTTATAGATATCCATTGGGCCAGAAATGGGCTTCATCACTAAGCAAAATTTCACGATAAAACACCGGATTTTCATTGAGTTCTTCCAGAGCCCATTGACTGAAAATATGACGCAAATTCAAGTCGCCTGTCTGTCTGCCAAGCTGTCGAATATGCCAAGTCTGCGCGTACACTCTCAGCTGCAGCTGCTATAGTCTCTTCACTACGTGCTGGATGTGGTCTAACCGGTCGAGTACTATCCACTAATGTAAGCTGGGACTCAAATTTGCGAAAGGTATGGCAATAGTGGTTTTAGTAAGTCGATTATGAGCATCGTAAGTTCCTCGAAAAAATGGGAAAAAATGCAGCCGATGCAAACAAATGGCTTGATAAGTGTTACCCGGACTCCGCACTAGCCGAACGAACCATTCGCAAGTGGATTGAAAAATTTAAAAGTGGTCATACAAGCACCGAAGATGAAAACATCAAAAAAGTCCACAAAATGATTACGAATGACCGTAAAATGAAGTTGATCGAGATAGCTGAGGCTCTGAAGATATCAAAAGAGCGTGTTGGATTTATCATACACGAATATTTGGACATGCGAAAGCTTTGTTCAAAGTGGGTGCCGCGTTTGCTCACAGTCGACCAAAAACAACAACGTGTTGATGATTCAGAGGAGTGTTTAAAGCTGTTCAACCGCAATAAAGCCGAATTTTTGCGTCGGTATGTGATAATGGATGAAACTTGGCTCCATCACTTCACACCAGAGTCAAGTCGGCAGTCAGCTGAGTGGCGAGCAGGCGACGAACCTCGTGCAAAACGACCAAAAATTCAACAGTCGGGTGGCAAGGTTATGGCATTCGTATTTTTAGATACACATGGAATAATTTTCATCGACTATCTCCAAAAGGGGCAGACTATCAACAGCGACTATTACATTGCATTGTTGGAGCGTTTGAAGGACGAAATCGCAGAAAAAGAAAAAGAAAGTGCTGTTTCATTAAGACAGTGCACCGTGTCACAAGTCGATGAAAACGATGGCAAAAATGAATGAATTCGGCTACGAATTGCTTCCCCACCCACCGTACTCACCAGATTTGGCCCCCAGCGACTATTTCTTGTCCGCAGACCTCAAAAGAATGCTCGCCGGAAAGAGATTTAAGACCGATGAAAAAGTAATCGCCGAAACAGAGGCTTATTTTGAGGCTAAACCGAAATCGTACTACAAAACTGGTATCGAAAGATTGAAAAATCGTTTCAATCAGTGTATCGCCCTCGAAGGCAACTATATTGATAAAGTTGAATTTTGCAAAAATGTTGTGTTTAACTATAAAACGGCACTGACTTTTCAGTCCATGTGTTACATTTAGAGCTCGTAAGAGATCTCAGTACGGATTGCTTCTTAGGTGCTCTTAAACGTTTTATTTCAAGAAGAGGTTTATGAGCTCGCATTTGTAATGATAATGGGACAAACTTTGTCGTAGCTGCTCGGCAACTCGGTGAACTGCATCGACATGTCACTTCTCATAATGCCAATAATTTAATATCTGATTTTTAATCATCAAATGGCATTTCATCCCCCCTGGTGCACCTCATTTTGGTGGTGCTTGGGAGTCCGAATTTAAGAGAGTCAAATTCAATCTATATGCCTATAATGGCCTATACTGGCAAGATGGACATTGTTACAACAGCTTACCCAAGGATTCTAGTCGAGATGGTCATCAGAATATCTCTGATGTCTCTGCAACCAAGGCAGAAATGCCACCACTCCCGACCAAATACCAAGAATGACGACATCGTCCTACTATAGTAAAAAAGAAGAAAATCATCCACCTGCCTACTGGAAGATTGCGAAAGTTACTGCAGCGCATTCTGGCTCAGACGGATTGGTGCGAGTGGCAACGGTCCGCACTAAAACGGGTATCTTCAAGAGGCCTGTGACGAAGCTCTGCATCGTACCACTAAATGGTTGAAGAAACTTCAAGGTTGGCGGAATGTTGCGAATTTTGGTAATTGCTTTTACTTTATTATGTGCTTTTACTTTGTTTATGTTGAAAGTTCTAGCTAATTGCTATATTATTATATTTAACGTAAAAAAACCTTTAGCTAGTTATTTAATGTACTTATTTCATCTATAATTATGTTTATAAACCATAATACATGATTATATTTCATTTGATGGCCTCGTATACCTAACTGTAATTTTCAAACTCCCTTTGTTTCTTCTTGCATTATGTAGTTATGTAGATAAGAAAACACGAGACACATTACACCATATGAAAACGTTATTCATACATACCATACATGTACACCCTTCAGGCACTATGCATACTGTTGCAGTGGCAAGTTTATCCTTTGTTTTACTTAATATTGAACTGAATCTTGGCGATAATAAATACAGTCCACTTAACGTTCAGTTGTTTTTCTTTGCTGAACTTCATTACAAAAACAATAGGCTAGAACAAAAACTGGAAGAACAAAAGAACGTTCTACATCAAAAGTTCGAAGAAATTGATGACGAGTGTTGATGAAGAATGTTGAACAAATGGACAACAAAGTTGAGCAACTGGCATAAGAGCTCGTCACAGTTGTACCGTGATCCACTTAACAATTGCTAATTCAATCTGCGTCTCTATTTTTGTTCAACTCGCTTTTGTCCAAATCATAGCAATCGACTAAAATACCGAAGACTCAAGCCCTATTGATTATCTTGAACTCAGCAAAATTTTATACCAATTGAACTTTGAAGTTGTTAGCCGACTCAAATTGGCTTAATTCTTATACGATATCCCAGCTTATTTAAGGCAGTGCAATTTCGCCTATCACTCTTTTGTTATGCTCCACATTCACTTGCACATTCAGTCCGTAAGTCAGGCAATTTTGGCGGTCATGTTAAAAAAAAACAGACAAGGTGATAAACTTAGGAGATGCTAAACGATATTTTAGTGTTCCATCCATTTCAAAACCAAAAAAAAAAGGGGAATTACTGCTTCTAGAATCAAGTCGGGTGTGCACCAATGATCTTGAAAAGTACCTCAACTGAAACCGCAATTTAAATTCTTCATACCAACGCACATACCACACGCATTCATATTTGATTATATATTTATATACATATGTATTTATGTATGTACATTTTTATAATATGTGGTATGCATTCGTATATATATACATATAGAGATATACATTCTTTCGATTTTTTTAGTAGATCTATATATCGTGTTAATTAATCTAAAATTTAAAATCACTGTTAAACAACAAGACCAGAGAAAAATAATATATGTTCATTTACACTTGACATATTAAAACAAAGGTAACATTAGATCGTCGGCTGAGCTTTGTGCACAAAATTCAACTCAAGCCAATTGTGAATACATTTATTTACTTAAATTTCATTAGCACTCCTATAACTTTTCTCAAGTCTTATTATACCATTACTCACTATATCAAACGTGCTTTTTGTACGTATATGTATCCTTAAACCAAAAAACTTAAATATTTGCTATACATATACACACATATATACTTCAATTATTTATTAATACCTAAACATACATATACATATACTTAACCCATATGAGTTTAAAATCGTTATACAAGCAATTTATCTTTATACCTATTTATATTATTGTAAACATATATATGTATAAGCATACAAACATTTTTCAATCTACTCTACCAATCAATGACCGATCTATATACACGCACTGAAATCAGTTTAACCTAAGTGTTCTTATTAATCTACGCCATGCAAATACATATGGTATACATTGAAATAAACTTGTACGCAATGAAGTAATCGCGTTTATAATTCTAAACAATATCTTCGTTTATGATAAATTATTTTATTTTTTTTTTTTTCTCAATTGTTTCTCTTGTGTAGAATGTTGAAATGATCGCGTAAGGAGGAGTTCGGTGATTTGATTAGTCAGGGACCTTTCCGATAGAAATTAGGAAGGTGTATAACATCAATAATGCCACCACAAGTTTAAGTCAAGCTCATGTGCGTTAGTTGTTTCGTATTGATCCACCGCAATACACCAATTTTTTTTTCTATTTAATTTCTGTATTGGCAAGTAAATTTAGTAAGTTTCGGTAAAACATAGCAGCCATATTCTACCCCTCCGACGAGCGAATTCCGTGCAATCGCAAGCCTGCCACCCGCTGCTGGCACTACCGATCAAGTCCGCAGCGGCAGGCCCTCCCATACGGTTACAGAGGACAATGTCAAAAAAATACATGAAATGATGTTGGCTGACCGGAAAGTGAAGGTGCGCGAGCTAGCATATACCACAAAGATTAGTACTGAGCGCACACGCTATATTTTAGGCAATATTCTGCATATGAAAAAGTTATCCTACCGCTGGGTGCCGCGCATACTCACTCCTGATCAAAAACACGAACGCGAGAGCACTTCGAAAGAGTGTTTGCACTTGCTTATGCGGAATCGGGCGGACTTTTGGCGTCGATTGGTAACTGTTGAACACCAGAGAACAGAATGAGTGCCTGGCAATGGACTGAAGCCGGCACGAATGCTCCGAAGCGGCCGAGGGGGGATCGATGGGTTGGAAAGATTATGGCGTCGGTTCTCTGGGATTGTCATGGCATATTATTCGTGGACTACCTCGGAAAAAGAAAAACCATCAAGCGATTGGAGTGATTGAAGGCCGAAATCGCTGCAAAACGGCCTCACATGAAGCGAAAAAAATTTTGTTTTTGCAACCACGGCTAAAATCAATGATTTAGGGCTATAATGTTGAGTGAACATTTCAACGATTATTGTCATATACATTTTTTTGTTAATCATTACAAATCAAATCTCAGCTGCTTTACTTTCCGTTTTGTAAACCAAAACCAAATCAGCTGTTTGCTTTTCCACAAGTAAAATCAAAACACAAAATGAGTAATATTAATACCTCAAGTAACGGTGCTGTTCCGAAAAAACTCAGAGGAACCACAACTTGTTCTCAGGCATTACGTAACAATTCTGACCCACTTATTAAAAGGCTACATAACAATTTTCGAGCGGTAATGAATTCTCCTCCGCGGCGAATTACTATACATCTTGCCGATAATAGTAAAAACAACTCTTTCTCTCGTAGTCAGCAAGCCTACAACATTCTGCCTACAAGCATTGTAGACACACACATTGCGTGCGATAATAATGCCGCAACAATTGCTGCAAATCCAACTACGTCATTGACAAGCAATCCAAGCACTGTTGAGAAACAATTTCCCATGGCGACTGGTAACCATCAAGTCGACAATTTACTGAATGTTGCACATGCAAACATGACGAATGCTGCTAGCAACATTGGATCAGCTGATCCTCTTATAAATGCAGTTATAATGTCAAGGTCATTTGTTTATAGACTGTCCATTCCCCCACAACAGGCTTTTCTATTACAGATGTGGAACAGATGGAGTTGTGCTCGTTGTAATCCTTAGTTATAAAACTTAAAATCGAACAAGATGAAAACCGGGAAGTCTTATTCGACGCAAACGCACCCGGAACCATAATGGTTGACGCATGCACGAACACTAACACTTATGAACAAACACCTGTTTACAAAAACGACATTTCTCAAGCTCAAAGCTATAAAAATAATCAGTTAAATAGACGTAAATTTCGTGAGCTATCGTACGAAGACAGACTTAGAAGCTACAGTTCATCAAAAACGCGAACAAATTGTCGAAAACTCGCTTACGCTTACCCTCAATAACACCTTAGATTCACGATATTATGCAACGATCAAAATTCAAGACAAAGAAATGGTTGACCTATTGGACAATAGAGCTAGCATTTCTTGTCTCGGTAAAGATTGTCTAAAAACAATAAATTCTATTTTTAGATTTCTGTTCTTTCATCAGAAGCGCTGATGGTCGGCAACAACCCATCGTAAAAAGGATCAACACCGAAGTTGTTTACAACAAACGAAGGGAGTCGCTAGACCTCTACCTCATTCCATCGTTGTCTCAATTTCTTAATTTAGGTATAGACTTCTGGCAAAAGTTTAAAATTGCACCCAACATCGTAAATGAGTTAGACGTATATCTGAAACCGGAAATAAACGAAACTGCAAAAGACAAATTAGAGATAAACTTAAGCGACATTGACTCTAAACGACTTCAACACACTGTCAAAATCCCCTCTTTCTCAGAGCAAGGTTTGGAAAAAAATTTATTAGTGATGCATGTCATCGACGAAGGTAATGCAGAGCCGGTCAAACAGCGGCATTAGCCCGTGTCGCCACCAATTCAAGAAATGATATACCACGAATAACGTAGGATGTTTTCTTTAGGAATAATTGAAGAGAGTAATAGTTCATGAAGTTCACCCATCGTTCTTATCAGGAAACATGGTAGGAACCGACTTTGTTTAGACTCACGGAAAGTGAACTCACTCACAAAGAAGGACACCTATCCTGTTTCCCATATAATATAGAAGTGGATCTTAAATAGTGTGGATCGTAAGGACGCGTTTTGGCAAATTCCTTTAGAGAAAGAGTCTAGAGAGAAAAAAGATTTCACTGTGCCAGGAAGACCGCTTTATCAATTTAACGTCATGCCTTTTGGATTATGCAATGCTGCTCAAAAGATGTGTCGTTAATGGATAAAATGATCCCCAACGCACTTAGAGAACAAGTTTTTGTATATCTCAATGATTTTTTGGACATTTCCAAGTATTTTGTTAACCACCTAGAGATCTTATAAAGAGTTGCGGAGTGTTTGCGAAAAGCAAACTTAACAATAAACGTGGAGAAATCTCGCTTTTGTTTCAAAAATTTAAGTACCTAGGGTTACGTGGGAGGTGGTCAGATCCAAACAAAGTGTCAACAATTAAAGATTTTCCAGTGCCACAATCAGTGAAGCAGGTACGAAGATTTCTTGGCCTTTGTGGTTGGTACCGAAGACTCATCCGGAATTTCGCTGCAATTGCTGGGCCACTCACGGACACTTTGAAGAAAAATAAGCCATTTGCTATGACTCTAGATGCCTTACATTCCTTCGAAGCATTGGAAACTGCACTTATTTCTGCTCCTCTTTTAACCAACCCTGACTTTTCTAAATGCTTTGTAATCTAATATGACTTGTCCAATTATGGGATAGGCGGCAGCGTTCTGTTTCAACATGATAATAAATACAATAAGAAACCCATAGCATTCTTCTCCGAAAAACTGAACGATTGTCAATTATAGTGTGACTGAACAAGAATGCTATGCGGCGGTGCAAGCCGTCAAAAAGTTTGTACTTTACGTAGAACTTTCACCTTTTACCATTATAACTGATCACTCCAGCCTTAAGTTACTGATGGGCCATATAGATCTTAGCGGAAGATTAGTACGTTGCTCACTAAAACTTCAGGCGTTCTTTTTCGACATTCAGCATAAAAAAGGGGCACAGAACATTGTACCTGATGCACTTTCACGGGCGTTCAGTGAAGAAATTTCTTCTCTTCCAAATGATTCCTATTACATCCATATCGATTCTACTGAGTTCAATAGACCTGAATACCAAAATCTGATAGCAAAAATTGTGGGAAAATCAAAACAATTTACCAGGACTAGAGATCTGAAATGGAATTACTTACAAGAAAAATTTCAGTGGGAATTGTGGGTACAAAAAATTTTAACACAAGCTATCATAGAAATGTGTCACCAACCACCACATTGTTCACACGGAGTGATGTTGAAAACAATCTCAAAAATTCAAGAACTCTACTATTGGCCAAATATAACAAACCAGGTACGTAACTTAATTCGCAATTGTACAAAATACAAAGAAAATAAATCGTGTAATATGAAGTTCTTCGTCTTTTTCAAAAACTTTATGTAGATTTCATGGAACCCTATCTAGGATCTAAGAAAGGTAACACGTTTATTTTCGTCGTATTACATGGTTTCTCTAAATTCGTTCTGCTTAAGGCAATGCGCAAGGCCAACAGCAGCGCTGTCATAGAATATCTTGAACAAAACGTTTTCCACAAATGCGGTGTGCCAGAGTTCATTCATAGTGATAATGGTCAACAATGTGTATGAAAATATTTCCAACAATTTCTAGCTAAATACGGATGCGCTCACATCCGCAATCCGTTTAATTTCCGCAAGCTAACGGATCGGAACGAGTAAATCAGTTCATTTTGACAGGAACTAGGATGTACCTTAAGAAAGACCATAAAGACTGGGATAAACATCTTCACGAGATACAGCAGGCTTCGTGTACCTCAGTTCAACAAGCCACACATACAACTCGCTATTTCTGCCTTTACGGTCAACACATGAGTTAGTTTAGTTTTATATGCATTTTATTTTCTTAATCATTAACTCTTACATACTAACAAAAACTGCTTAAATGCTAGCTTAAATGCTACTTATACTAACTTACTGGCCCCACATAGACACTTTAAGCTACTCTATCCTATATCTATGCCTTTCGACTTAATTTACATTTTATTTTATTTTATAATATTTATTTTCTATACTTACGGCTAAGAAAAACATTGTTAACAAAAAATTTAGCATATGGACATTATTTTTAATTTTTATAAAAACTTAATATCTAACTTAAAATAAACTTTAGTCTACCTACATACACAATACACACATACACTCACCTAGACATTATACACAATAATATACACACATTATTATATATCTTTGTATATTCCAATACATGTATACATTTTTTTATGGCTAACCTTAAGCTGGCCATCGCTATTTACAGTGCAAATAGACTGGTTAGCTCTGCCTCATTAGTGAGGCTGGTCCGTAATTGACGAAAACGACGACGAACCATCTTCTCCATCATTTAACCACCAGAGATGCTGTTGCTGCCGAACGACATCCTTCTTATCGCGATTCCCCACCGCTCTATTGAACTTGCGACAATCCACACTTCAATGTGCGACGTCTCTGTTGCAGTTGAGTCGCCCGTCCCCAGCTGTCCGAGCGAAATGCAAGATTAACGGGACCGCTGCTCTATCCTGGATTAACTCTATCTGATCAGGTTATTCGTCGAGGTCATTGCTCTTGCAATGTGCCTTCGAATTAGCTTAATAACGAAGTTGTCCACTCGTATAAGGTTCGCCCTGTTGTGAGGGACCTCATAAGGATAAAAAATTTTGTACTCCGACTCTGGTGTTCTGTACAAGCGAAGGCAAGCCCTTGGCTGCTATAAAACAGTCTCTTTGTAAGGGCAAAAACGCCTTTAGCCCTGGCCAGAGCAGCATCTACATTTTTGTCAAAATACAGAAACTGATCTAGCCAGATCCCAAGGTATCTGACTACCTTTCGACAGGCAAGAGGCTGTCCGCGTTGTCCCTAAAGGCTTTTAACAACGGCGTCCTAAAGACAATAGTTTCCGACTTTTGAAAGTTGATTTTCAACTTCCAGTCTTATCTTATCGAAGTCACGCTGCACAAGAGTATTAATGACCTCGATCCTTAGACCTGTTCTGTACGTTATCAAATCGTCTGCGTACGCAATAGTATGGGGAAAAGAACGCTTGTATAAACTTTGAATAGGATCGGCGAATTGACCGCGCCCTGCTGAAGACCATTTTTAATTTGAAATGTTCCAACTGAAGTCACATCACCATTTTTCACGATGAACTGTCTGCTGGTTAGCATATTGTAAAGAATGTACAAGAGTGGTTTACTGACAACCAGCCAAGTCGACTTATAGAAAAAGGCAGGCACCAGTACATTGGTTTTTGCCTTTATTCCATTTAATTTCGGGCACCAGTTTAGACGCGGCATGTGAGATATTATGTCCCGCCCTAAAACCGAATTGATTATCCGGGACTACAATATATGTTTGTCCTTACCCCACCCCCCCCCCCCCCCACCCCTTAGTCATCACTCTATTGATTACCTTTTCAAACACCTTACTGATATTCGGAAAGAGACTTATCGACTGTAGATTCGCCGGATTGGATATATCCTTTTCCTTTTTGGGGATAGGTTGAACCACCGCCGTTTTCCAATGCGCTGTATAATGTGCATTATTCATTGCGTTATTAAACAAGGTGGTGTAAATGTCCACCGCTTTCAGAGGAAGATATCGAAGCACGATGTTCGGAGTACCATCGGTCCCCACTGATTTCTTACTCCTGATTGTATCGAAGATGTCATGGAGTTCTTCCTTCGAAATGAACGGGGGTAGGTCATCCTCTCTGGCGATGCCATTATTTGCCATATATTCATCGTTGAACTGGGTGAAACCAGAGCCTTCAAATCGCCAGTTCTCTACTTCATTTCGAATAAAATCGTTGTGTACCAAGACGCGACTGTCTAGGTCATAAGTATCCGTTCGTTGTCTATTGTCCGGCCTATTTGAAGACACTGAAGGTCATTTTGATTTTTTCTCCGAAACAGTTTATTCAATTTATTTAGTTTATTTATATATTTACAGCCCGAACCTTGTTGTTCTAATACAAACTTACAGAAATTCTGTAATTCTCTTTTATTAGCGTTTGAATATTTTTAATCGACTTCAGTGTCCTAATCTCTGGGTTTTGTCTGTCAGTAAACTGTCTGTAAAGATTTTCGAGTCTTGACAAAATTCTAATTTTCTGTCGGTGCAGTGCGTCAATAGTAGGATTGCGGAACAGGTTTTCGTTAGTCGTACGTTGATACCGCGATGCTGTAGTGTCCATAGTTTGTTTTATGGTCTCGTCCATTCGTTTTAGGTACTTGTCGATCTCCTCGTTTGACAAATTCCTATTAGACGGTTGTAAAGGTTGCGGAGAAGCGTGTCCATCGAGTCTTACTTTAGTTGTAAGAATATCTTTGGACAAACTGCTCCAATTCCGCAATTTCGTTGGGAACTGTAATTTCGTTTAGCGTTTCTTAATTCGTACAGACCGAGTCTGTACATGACATCGTGCTGACCCCACCAATTGAATAGTAGGTTTCCTTTAGTATTTGTCAAATTATTCCCCCAATCTCTGTGTTTAGCGTTGAAAACTCCGCCGATTATAAAATAATTCTCTCCCGATTCCAGCCTAAGAAGTCGAAAAAGCGTTTCGAGCTCTGTAATAAATAAAGTGGATTGTGAGCTTCAGGTGCATAAACAGAGGCCAAGTACAGCCGCTTTCCACTGCTAAGCGGGATGTAAATGACGACTGCCTCCAACGTACGGAACCTGCGCAACACTCTCTTGTACATTCTATGAAATTTTATATCCTGTTTAATGAAGATCGCGACACCATCTTCACGTTTGGATCTGGGTCGGTTTCTTCTTCTAACAATATAATTATTGTACTCCAGTTTGTGCTTATCTGTTAGCTTGGTTTCGATAGCGAAAAGCGCATCAGGAGATTGGTCTTGTAGCAATTAAGTATCCTAATCAGTGAATTAACATTTACCGCAAGGATCTTCAAAGTTTGCTCCACCATGTGCATACCCATTACGACATGTGTTGCGTTAGGCCAGGCAGCAGCGCGTGGATCTAGTCCACCTGCTTGGCCTGTCCTTGTACCTGCTGTTGCAGCTGCGCCATCTGCCTTTGGATTGCGAGCAAGATGGCCAGAATGTTAGGTGCAGCTTCCGTTGTTCTCGGCATTAGCGCCAGAGAAGAAACAGTCGCTTGCTGTACCATAGCCCCTCTACCTGTCGCCATTTGGGCGTAGGAAATTTGGGACGTGACGGCTGGTGTTTGAAAAATAACAGGTGAACGCTTGACCTCCACCTTCTGCTGCCGAACCAGTTTTGCTTTTTTGATGTCAGCAAACTTAGAACAACCCCGATAGTTTTGCGGTGTGTCCCACGTTCCCACATAACACGCACGAGAACTGCGTCCTATCGGATGCTCCGTTCCTACCCAGAGCACACTCCCTGAAACTGTGGTTCTTTGCGCTTTTCACGCATCGAGGCTGCATTTGGCAGTTCGACGCGGCGTGTCCGAAGCTCTGGCAGCGAACGCATTGTATAACGCCTTCGCTTCTTTTAAATTTTTCCAAACGAACCACATGGTAGTCTAGGACATTGATACTGCTTAGACTATCCAGACGGCATTCGGGACTGAGCTGCACCAGACTCCATTTCTACCGCCTTGCTCTCGCTGTGGTAAATGGCTTAACCAGGCCAGGATTTCCTCAGGATCAGAAGACGGTTACAACCCCTTCAGAAGCATCGATTACCGCTTTTCGCACTTCGGTGTGAATGAGTAGTACTCCGTCGTCGTTTCCTTAAGGAGCTCTTTCACTTTCGCGTAGCCCTCCACTGTATTACAGTGGATGGCATGGCGATCTTTGCCCAATCTCTTAATATTAAAATTTTTTCCGTCTTCTTCTGCTGCTGCTGTTGTTGTTGCTCCTGCTGCTGCTGTGGAATCGGCTGGTGTTATTTTTGCAGCTGTTGATGTTTCTGCTGCTGCTGTGGTTTCCGCTGCTGCTGTTTTGTTTGCTATCGTTGTTGTTTCTGCTGCTGCTGGTTTTGTTGTGGCTGCTCTTATTGTTGTTGCTTGTGGTTCTTAAGTTTTTGTTGGTGTTGTTGTAGAACTTGTGTTATTGTATTTTTTGGTTTTTTTCTTGGGCCTGCTTTTGAGCCATCTGCGTTTGCTGTTGAAGTTATTCTTGCTTTTCCCTCTTACTTCTTACCATTTGATTTTCTTTCATGGCTAACACTCTTTGTTGTAGCATTCTGGTGCTACTATCTACAATATATACTCCAATTCTTCGTCTTCATCTTCCGATTCGGATGACGCCAAAGGAGCGAAGCTGTTCCTCCTGAAATTTTGGCTTTCGCCACCATCTGAGGCAGTAGTCGTCAGTACCTTGCCCGGTACATTTATTTGCTGCTATTGATGGCGTTGATGGCGCCGATTCCCCCATTCCACCAGACAACTTTTCAATGGAATTTTTAAGGGTGGGACGTTGTACTTGTTTAGCTAATGGCCCTAAGTTCTCCCATCTCTTCGTCTTTGGTTCTGCCACTACTGCTGTTTGGATTGAACCACACGACGCCTCGCCTGATTTTTCAACAGATTCCGTTATTGGCCTAGCGGACCGTTTTCCACAGTCCATCGCATGATGTAGTTAACACAGTTAGTAATACTTTTTTTTATTTTAAATAAAAATGAACAAGAAAAAAAAAAGTCTCTTCGACTCGGAGCCGAACTCACGAACTTAAGCTTCTTAATCGCACACACTACAACTATGCTAATTGCAGCCTGTGTAGACTTAACCAAATTTCTAACTAAAGCGGATCACTGCTCAATTAAAAGCCGAAACACAATTTAACTCTGTGGAGGTCTATGAACGACTGAAAACATGAGTACACTTGCAAATATGTATAAATTGTTGCGAAAACTGAATGTACTGAATGATGGAGATATGCATTGTTTAACAACAAGAAATAAATTGGATCTGATATGAGCAAAAGTAAGAGACAACATCAGATTGCCATATGAAAGGAATGCTGAAACATACAATTTATGCAGTTCAAAGAGATTATTTAACGCTGGTGAATTTGTATATAGAAGGAACTTTACGTTAAGTAGTGCATTAAAGCATGTTAATTTGAAGTTTTGTCCAAAATTCATAAGATGTAGAATAGTCAAGCCAGTCGGAAACTCGATGTACAAAGTCGAAAACCTAGATGGCAAAATTGTTGGTGTTTACCATGCTAAGGACCTACGAAAGTAATCTCGAGACACCGTTTTCAATACTTAGTTCACAATTTGCAGGGTCATGGGTCGATATGTTTGCGGACGGAGAATAGTAGGATCAACGTTTTTCGGGTCTTTCAAAGTCAACACATGACTTTGAAATTCAATCGAGTAAAATACCGAAGACTAAAACCCTATTGATTAGCTTGAACTCAGCCAAATTTTATACCAATTGAAGTTTTTAGCCGACGATTTATATGATATCAAAGCTTATTTAAGGCAGTGCAATTTCGCCTATCACTCTTTTGTTCTGCTTTACATTCACTTGTACATTCAGTCCGTAAGTCAGGCAATCTTGTCGGTCATGTGTAAAACCACATGGTGGTTAAATTAATTTAGTGTGTGAATCAAAGGTTTTTAGTTTATATTTTCTCAACGCTCGTTTCTGCTAACACAGCACAGTGAGACCAAGTTTAAATAAGTTGTTTCCGCACCGAACAATCTAAACTTCTTAGAAAAAACAGACAAGGTGATAAACTTAGGAGATGCTAAACGATATTTTAGTATTCCACCCATTTCAAAACCAAAAAAAAGGGGAATTACTCCTCCTACAAGAGAATGATCTGCCTAACCGATTCAAATTTAGATGGTAGCCATGCAAATAAACTTGTACGCAATGAAGTAATCGCGTTTATAATTCTAAACAATATCTTCGTTTGTGATAAAATATTTTATTTTATTTTTTTTTGAATTGATTCTCTTGAGACGGCAAAGTGCTAACATCTTGTAGAATGTTAAAATGATCGCGTAAGATGGTGCGAGTGGCTACGCCAATTGCTGTGAGAGGGTTCGTCCAGGTGTTATAACATCAATAATGCCACCACAAGTTAAAGTCAAGTTCATGTGAGTTAGTTCTTTCGTACTGATCCACCGCAATACACTAATTTTTCTTTCTATTTAATTTCTGTATTGCCAAGTAAATTTAGTAAGCTTCGGTGAAACATAGCAACAAGATCCTACTCCTCCGACGAGCGAACTTCGTGCTCCTCCCAACAGGCAGATAATGACATCGTACCAATATTTGCATGGAAGGAACACGACCAAGCCAGCAGGAGATATCGAACCGAAGCCAAATTCTGAAAGCATATTGGGCACAGTGGGATTCGATTTGTGTGCAAGATGGTTTGCTGAAGAGAAAATGGGAAAGTGCAGATGGAACAACATCTCGTATGCAACTAATAGTACCGCGGTCCAGCGTCATCCAAGTACTCCATGAAATACATGACGGAATCTCAGGAGGCCATTTGGGACCAAACAAAACGTTGGAACAGGTGAGGGAACGTTTCTACTGGCTAAGTGCTAAACAAGATGTCGAGAATTGGTGCAAAAAGTGCCTAATGTGTGCAGCCTCAAAGTAAAGCCACAGGGACGAACGCAACAATACAATGTCGGAGCACCATTCGAACGAATATCCATCGACATCGCTGAGCTATTTCCCGAAACCTTAAGCCATGGATTACTTCAGTAAGTGGCCGGAAGTGTTTGCCATCCCAAATCAAGAGGCTAAGACCGTATCAGAAGAATAGGTTGAGCAAATTTGAAATCCCAATGGAGCTACACTCCGAACAAGGGTGGAGCTTTGAATCAAAATTCTTCCAGGAATTGTGTAAATATATAGGAATAAGGAGAACAAGACAATACCACTACATTCTCAATCTGATGGAATGGTTGAGCGTTTCAAACAGACCTTGAATGAGCATCTGTCTAAGATCGTCAGCAACTGCCAGCGGGACTGGGATTAACGCATACCCCTCTTCTTAATGGTCTACCGAAACGCGGTTCATAGTTCAACAGGACACACACCATCCGAGATCTTATTTGGTTAAACAGTTCGGTTGCCAAATGAAATAAAATTCGTATCTCCACGTACGGAGCCCAAGGAGGTGGATTCATAAATTGCATGAAAACACCCGAAATTATTATAATTATATTTTATTACACTATATTTTAACTTACCTTTATAATTTTAGTATTATGTCTGGTACCTTTCCATCTGAACTAAAATGCGCTGTAGTAATTCCGTTATTTAAGAAGGGTAGCAGGACAGATAAATCAAACTACAGACCAATTTCTTTGCTGCCATCAATTTCAAAACTTTTTGAAAAAATAATTAAAACGAGAATATTAACTTATCTCAATCATAATATTTTTTTTAGCTCTATGCAGTTTGGTTTCAGAACTGGCCTCTCCACTGAGGATACTCAGTTTGAATGTTATCTTAAAGAATGCAATATGTTAAAAAGGAAGCAATATAAACAGTTCAAAAACTAATAACCTGGGGGTACCACAAAGTTCTGTACTTGGCTTAATTTTATTTCTTATTTACATAAATTCCTTATCTTATCCCCCATTCTTAGGTAAAATTACAGCTTTTGCCGATGAACTTGGTGTTGCATATTGTTTAGCCAGTCCGCTAGATCTAATCGCTGATATAAACCATGATGTTTTCCTACTGAGATGCTGGTTTGCTCATCACAAACTTATTGTTATTAGCAAATCTAAGTTGATGTTTACCAGTTTTACCGAGCCAAGGTACCCCGACGTAGACATATAATTTCATTCTCAAGTCTGCTCGTGTCACGACTTGCTATATAGCCAATGCAGAATCCAAAGTGATCAAACTTTCAACAAGAATACTAACTGCAGTATTGATTATTTTAAAATTGAAGTTGTATATAATTTCAATTATCTTGCCTTGAAAAAATATCTTCTTTCTGCTTCTCGTTGCCTTTGCCGCCTTAGAAAGTATTGCTCTCTTAGAGCGTTGAAAAGGGTTTATTATGGTGTATTCCAATCAAGATTGCAATATGGGCTTTTTAGTTAGGGTGGCGCTTATATTAGTAAACTGCAGCAATTAGCTGTCTCTCAAAAATATGCAATTCGTAGTGTTTGTAGTTTTCACCGTTATGCGCACACAATTGACCTTTTCAGGGCCTTAAATATTCTCCCTTTGCGCCATTTATTCTATTTTAAAGTCCTTAAGGTCTTTTTCATGAGAGGCGGGTATCTGGAGAGTCCAATTTTTGACTTTCGCAGCCATTCAAACTTAATTGTAATCGTCCCTGCTTTTCGCACTACGAGTTACAGAAACTTTTACTCCATGCAAACTATTTTACACTTAGAAATTCAATCCATAAGAAATTTTTCCGCATTTACTAAAGTAGTTAAACCATGGCGTCTTAGTCTTAACCATCTTAAAATCGAAACTCTGCTAAGTTATTCAATTTAAAATATAGTAAAGTATTTACCTATTTCTGTCATTTATATAAGATTTTGTATGTATCCGCTTTTGTTTTGTTAAAAATTATTTTTTCTCTTCTTTCTTCTTTTTCTTGAATTGAACTTCAGTTTATCTACCTTTGTACACCCCACGTAGAGAAATTTTTTTTTTTTTTAAAGTGGCATCGTCTCAATTTTTCATAAATAAAGGTGCCAGTAACTATTCAGTATGTATCAAATGCATGAAAAATCTTATTTTAAATTTGTTACTCTTCTATACTAGTATATAGGTATACATATGAATAAAGGAAATTTTGAATAAGATAGAAGCTAGCGAACAACTACATGAAGACTAGGTACGACATCAAAGCGAAATCTTCCGACTTCAACGATGGAGATCTGGTGAGGCTGTAACATATGGACTGAAAAGCCAGTGCCGTTTTATAGTAAAACACAAAAATAAACTTTATTTATCAATATAGTTGATTTTGAGGGCGATACGCTGATTGAAACGATTTTTCAATCTTTCGATACCAGTACGATTTCGGTTTAGCCTCAAAATACGCCTCTGCTTCGGCGATTACTTCTGCATCGGTCTTAAATCTCTTTCCGGCGAGCATTCTTTTGAGGTCTGCGAACAGGAAATAGTCGCTGGGGGCCAAATCTGGAGAATACGGTGGGTGGGGAAGCAATTCGTAGCCGAATTCATTCAATTTCGCCATCGTTTTCATCGACTTGTGACACGGTGCATTGTCTTGATGAAACAGCACTTTCTTTTTCTTCAAATGCGGCCGTTTTTCTGCGATTTCGTCCTTCAAACACTCCAACAACGCAATGTAATAGTCGCTGTTGAAGTCGCTGGCCCTTTTGAAGATAGTCGATGAAAATTATTCCATGTGTATCCCAAAATACGGATGCCATAAACTTGCCACCCGACTGTTGAGTTTTTGGTCGTTTTGGACGAGGTTCGTCGCCTGCTCGCCACTCAGCTGACTGCCGACTTGACTCTGGTGTAAAGTGATGGAGCCAAGTTTTATCCATTGTCACATACCGACGCAAAAATTCGGCTTTATTGCGGTTGAACAGCTTTAAACACTCCTCTGAATCATCAACACGTTGTTGTTTTTAGTCGACTGTGAGCTAACGCGGCACCCACTTTGAACAGAGCTTTCGCATATCCAAATATTCGTGTATGATATATCCAACACGTTCTTTTGATATCTTCAGAGCCTCAGCTATCTTGATCAACTTCACTTTACGGTCATTCGTAATCAGTTTGTGGACTTTTTTGATGTTTTCATCTGAAACAGCATCTTTTGGACGTCCATTGCGTGCATCATCTTCGGTGTTTGTATGACCACTTTTAAATTTTTCAATCCACTTGCGAATGATTCGTTCGGCTAGTGCAGAGTCCGGGTAACACTTATTAAGCCATTTCTTTGCATCGGCTGCATTTTTTCCTATCAAAAAGCAATGATAAATCAACACACGAAATTGCTTTGAATCAATTTTTTTTTTTCACAATAACAAAAGTTGCTTCACTCACCACGCTATATCTCGAGAACTAATCGTCCGACAGTCAAATTTATGCACGTATCTTTTGAAGGTTGATACAAACTGGAAATGGTATGGATTTTATTCAAGTGGTGCCCTCTCTTAGAAAATGCACTGACTTTTCAGCCCATGTATTATAATCCTCTGCGTAAGAAAGGAAAATCCCCAAAATTGCAACAGGATTGGAAAGGATAACCCGAGTTAATGACGTTATATACCGTATCCAGCGTTGGGAACGACGAAAATTGGAGGTGGTCCATTTAGATAGAAAGTCCCATTTCAACGGGATGATGAATGACGAAGTTGTTCGATACGATATCCATTTGAATGCGAGTAGCATCATCTATGTTTTCATGGGAGAAGATTTCGATAGCAGAAGCATCAACCATTATTGAGTGGAGAATAGAATCGAATTTTCTAGCAAATTAGAAAATGTATGAAAAGCTCGATGGCGCAAATTCTTCTCGAAATATGTCATTGGAGTATAAAAATCAGCATCCTCGAGGTATGCAAGTCTGTTCATTAAAAGAATTCAAACTGTGAATTTGAATTTGGACAGTGATTAAGTGGTTGAAGTAAAAGATAAATAAACGTGATAAGATAAGCGATTAAATTGTGAATTCTAATTGGATTGAATAAAGAGGTTATATTAAAAGTAATAATTTCTGGAACATGTACCTACGCAAACGTATTACAACACGTTTATTAAAACTTGCTATTGTTACGATTATTATTATAAGCTTGTTGTTTATTGAGCGCTAGAATAAAATTTCTTAAAAGGTTACAATTTCAAATGACAAATTCGTATGAGAAAATAAATTTAACATTTTTTCTGTCTAAAGAAAGGTGTGTATTTTCGAGTGTCTCAATAAAAAAGGAAATATAATTATATGTATTTGTCCAATTTTGTTTGTGGGCCAACTATCGATACGTTTGCGCCATCTAGGAACTAATAGAGGCGGTGCTGCCAGATCGCTGAACACTCCCCCTGGTATGATAGTGCGTTGGTCGTGCATACCATTCTTGTCAGAGCTGAATACCTCCAGTACCGTTTTTCTGTATGGTCGCACTCCTTATGTTACCATCTCGACTAGAATTAACCTAATTAGAATAAGGTTCGGCAAATATTCACGAACCCACATTCGCCAAAAGGAATTGCTGAATTGTTCAGCTATCACTCAGTTCTGCTTCAAAGTATTGCTCTATCGTGTTAATCCCCCAACGGTTTTGATCCACTCCAAGAGCTTAACAAAAAATGGCTGAGAGTAAGGGCCTCTTCGTTCTCCATGTTAACTGGAACGTAGGTCAATGGACGGAAATTGATATTATTCTCAATTTCCGCCATCATTGTTAACAGCAGTACATCGCTCGGGTTTCTCGTGAGTGTAATTTGCTCCAAAGTTTTTCACTGGGCGAACAAGCATTTGTTCGGGATAAAATTGCCACTTGAGCTTACCTTCACCTATACCTTCAATTAGTTTTTATTGTCGATGTTTTCAACTTCTGTTCACAATTTTCGACTAAAATCCCGAATATCCTCTCCTTGCGATAAATCGTTGTAGTACAAGAATACAGGAGCTAGAAGAAAGCGAATGTGTGATGTCTACGTGGATTGCCCTTACTGTTAAGCAAGTGATTAACACTCTCCATCTCTTTTCCTTTCGCCGGCCAACAGCGACATACATCGGACCAAAATAGTCCATGCCGATATATGAAAATGGCCTCGTGAATGTCTTCAACCTAGCCGAAGGCAGTTCTCCCATTTTGGGAATCGATGGTTAAGCTGTCTTATTGCGACATAATTGGCACTTACACTCTTCTAATCAACACACGCAAACCTGTGACGTCAAATCGTTGACGAACTTCATTAAGCACGGCCTCGTTGTACTGTTGTTGAAATTTTCTATGGTAGTGCTCCAGAATCATTGTGTCCAAGTCCACTCCAAGCATAACATCGATTCGTCCAGCAATCCTTAGGACTCCATGTTAATCGAGGTAAGCGAAAGTTTGAAGGACGCGCTGGTCTTTGGAATGCTGATTTTCTCCTTGTGACAGCTTCTACAATTAACGCTCTCCCTTTTGAAGACAGCGTAGAAACATATATTCATGATTAGTTTTCTTACACAATTGAATAAATTGATACACCCTTGCATAGCATTAAACAATTTCTTGTTTGATATTGAAGCAATATTGAAGTTTGATTTGCGGATGTATGGTGAAAGTTTTCGATGCCTTTACTGTCTGGGAAGTTATGATCAAGCTCGCTCTTTGGCCAAAACTCCTCTAACTGCCACAGAAATTCAGGTCCTCTGTACCATTGAATTGCGAAGAGAAATCAAAGTTTGTCCGGGATTTCGTCGCCTCGTCTGTCACATTTCATTTTGATGACATCAACTTCCACAATAATACTCTAGTGTTCTCGAGAGTTTCACCGATTCTCACTGAAACAAACTGTTGAAGTTTATGATTAGGTGATCTCAGCCAGTGAATAACTGTTTTTGAATCACTACAGTATACCTTTGATGCCGCGTCCCATACAATTTGAATTTTATTCGATTTGTTGGGGTTAAAAACCGGAATAATTGATAAATACCAAGTCTTCTCACTGTGTACAGCTATAGGATGAATTTTGTGAGCATAATCTTTGTGTAAATAAAATTCGTGATTAAATTACGTAGATGTGGTTCACTTACCATCCTTTTCTCTAGGCAGTGGAGTCGGCAATATGCGTTCAGTTTACTGTCAGGTAATTTAATATTTGTAGTTCTCCACAACAATGAAACCTCATACTATACCTATGTATTTCCAATATTTTTGTCATTAGCATCTAGAATTTGTTTCGCTGGGCATTTCAATGGAGAAAACAGAGAAACTTTTTTCACACCATGATTTTCCATTGCGAAATATTCCTTCAAAGAGTCGCTGAGAAGAGCGTCGTTATCCCGTAGAAATTCACAGATATAAAGTGGATAATTCACACTAAGGCTTGATTTTGCATCGCATGGGCCGAATACCACCCAGCCTAGCCGTGTTTTTGTAGCAACGGGCTCTAGCATCCCTCATTCTCTTGTCCGAAGTGCAATTCCTAGATGCCAGTGCTTTAAACCTATTAAAATACGAGGTTGAGCATTGGAAAATGATGTAAAGTGAATTCTTGCCAAATGGTTATAGCGTTCGGTTTGTGTTTCCACAGTGCGTACAACACAAATTAAATACCTATTTTTTTTTTCTTTTCCCGAAATAACAACTCTTATTATTCTCGAATTAACCTCTGACGAACTGTGTTTGCCGTCCAATTCAATTTTAATGGCACATGCATTCTTTCGAGTTCCAAGTCCTTTACTAAGCTTTCTTCTTTGAGAGAAGTAGATGACCCGTCATCCAGAAACGCTAATGTATGTATCTCTCTGTGTGAATTTTCCATACAGTGTAAAGGGTATCACTCTAAATAAGACTTTGTACTCTTTGCGCTGACTATTGTAAGATATTGTTGATTGTTCAGATTTGGGCGAGGATGAAATGTGTACATTAGTAACGACAGTATTGGTGGCAATAGCAGAAAATGTGTCGGTAGAAATATTTGGCTGTGTGCTGTTGTTGTTTTTGTGTAGCAGCCTGTTATGTCGATAAGCACAACCGTTTTCTGCACATAGTCGGCTTGATGGTCATCTGTTGGTGTGCCGGCAAAAACATATACGACATAACTGTTCTTCTTTTACTGTAGACCATCGCTGCTGTACGATGTAGTTGAGAAATACTGCGCATTTGTCAACAGATGGGCAATTTCTGTTATAAATTTTACATTTGTTGGCTGAAGAATTCTCATGCATTTGTTTTCGATCGGGTCTCTTATCTTGTACTGGACACGTATACCATATGTTACATCGTCTGCTGCTCGTGCAACTTTGTGCAACCATAAACTGAATTGTGAGATGTTTACCACTGGAATTGATTATTTATACAACGCCAAATTAATAGGAATTGTAGGTGGTAACCTCTCCACTAATTCTTGCATCAAAATGCGATTATTTAAATGCGATGAACATCAACTTGCTTCCATTGTTCCACAGATATTTTCAACATCGAGCGAATATATAAGGACTATAGACTCCAACTTATCTTCTAATGGTGGTGATTCATTTATCATTTTTTGCAGTAAATTATCCTGCTCACTTGACCTGGTTGAGATAAACGGTTTCGCACAGCTTCAAGCACTTTTCTTTAAAGACTGGCGCGTAGCCTTCCCAAGTTTTTCTCATCTGAAAATATACAAATCCGTGTGCTGCTTTCGAAGGAGCTTATAAATAAAGTTCAATCTTTAGGGTCTCCATTAAACTTTGGGAGATCCTTCGGTGTGGATTGCCGTGCGGCCAGTTGAAAATGTAATAACTGAGGAGCTTCTTGCCTATTATTTGGATTATCTTTTGTGAACCGCTGGTGTGTATTTTGTCTGTTTTCATTGTGACTTTGTTGTAACCTAGTACCGAATCATGTGTTGTTCAAAATGCTGTTATTCGGCAGTCCTGTTCTTGATTGGAGTTTTCCACTCCAGTTTTTGATATGGTGCGCAATTCGTCTTCGAAAGCATTGTCTTCTTGTTCAGATGTCATTTCTTGCAAAAGTTCGTAGTTTTTTTTTTTTTTTCTTCTAAAGAAAAAGGCGTTTTAATTGCAGGGGGATCTTTCTCCGTGATATTTGATAAGAAAATATTTGACAAGAAAAATATGGAAGCAAAATGTTTTGTTGAGGATGCGGTGGCGACGATGGATAAGCTGGTGTTTGTGTTGCAGCGCTTGTGACAGCATTTGACGTGCTGGGATCCACTGATTTATTTTTCTTGATTAATTCACTTGTAATATTCGATGGCGGTGGGGTGTGTATCATTTTACTGATTTTACGAAGGTGTACACCCCTATCGTGAATGATTTTCCAAAGGAAATTTCTCCTTGCTTCGAAAAATCGTTATCGTGAACACATTTTCAAAGAATTTCTGCACAAAAAGTGGTATCTTAAGTGCTTGTGAAATTTATGGGAAAAAATTCGGATATAGCCGACGGATTTCCAAAAAAAAAATAAAGAAGATGTTGCCAAGTCTTGGAAGTCAGTTGAAATGGAACTGAATAATGTTGGTCCTCCAATGAAATCGACTTTTGAATGGAGAAAAGTTAACAGTTGGATCAATTTTATTTTGGTTATTATTGTTTTTTTTTTTTTTTTTTTTTTTTTTTTGTTCCAACTAGGTTAAGTCAGATTAAAAGAAATATATCAAAAAAAAATTATCCGACAATAAAAAAAAAAAACCAAAGTGCAACAGGTGAAGCACCAAGTAGACTATACACATTCTCAACAATGGAGGAAACAACAGTAAAATTGTGTGCAATGAATAATTCTGTTGAAGGTTTCCAAAATTCCAGAAGTTTTGGATTGTCTTCTTGTTTTCCAATGAAAACAGAAGAAAGAAAATGTTGACGCTGTTGCAAAGGAATATTGAAGTCGCATATGGGCAAAAACAAGGTGAAGAATTCGGTAGACACTTCAAAAAAAGAACTGGAGCTTTAAGAGGAATTGCGCAGTAAGGTGGCTGATGCAGTTAATGCTGTGAAAACACACCAAAGTGTGATAAAAACTAATATTAAGAATATATAAAGATCAATTGATCGGTTCTACGATCAATAAAAATATGTGCTTTAGGAAATGACACGACACAATAGTGAAATGGAACTTCTGAGGCAATATGAGATTCAGACAAAGATTAAACTAAAAGAAGAACTGATAAGTATTGAAAGAAAAAAATTTGAAAAATTAGATTAAAATCTAAAAAAATTTATTTTGCTGTATAAATGAATTATGTTTTATTAAAATTAAATTAAATTATGTTGAATTAAAATGAATAACGTTGAATCAAAATGAATTAAAATGAATTATGATTTATTAAACAAATTATGTTGGATTATATTGTTGAATTAACAAAAGTTATAAAAAGGAAATATATAAACTTTACATTGTCAGAGAAATATTGCTTTTTATTTTTTGCGCTTCGCCAAAAAACTCGGATTCTCTCGTCTCAACTTCATCAGTTCTCTCACTAGTTTCACTTAACTCGGAAGTTGATGTTGATAGGTTATCAGCAATTGTTAAATGGAAATGAAAGCAAATATTGTGCAATGCGCAGCAAACTCTGACAGCTTAATGGCCTTTTTAGGGGCGTAGTGCGGTTTCCGTCTATTTTTCAAAGCTTCATTCCTTCTCTCAATTATTTTACCCCCTCCTCAGTCACTCTTAATGGCGTTAAAAGCCATGATTCCAATTAATAACCTGCATTTCCTACAAACACAATAAAACAATGTATGTATATGCAGTAAAATAAACTAGCAAATAAAATTTTACTAAGTAGCCATGTATTTCATTATTTCCTTTCACCAGTAAAATAATTGTCTTTCATCCGTGATCTTAAAACACCAACATTTTAAAGCATAGAGTCGTGGGAAGCTCCAAGATGTGTGGCATCAACAAATCGGATTCGCGTCTTTTAATCACAAACCTAAAAATACAAAGAAAACTTAAAATACAAAAGCGAAACTAGTGAAAATATACTTACAATCAACACATTACGACTATAAAAGCCTTTTCTATTATAAAAATTATAATTATTGTATTGCGGTGCGATTATTCTTACGTGAGTCCTATCTATGCAGTTGATTATCCCCGGAATATCACACTTTTCATAAAAATGTCATGTTCCCGTCCAACTCCTTTCTGATATCCTCCCTCTGCACAAAAACATAAAAACACGCTAAGTTTAACCACTGGTTAAGCAACAAAGGATTTCTTAGGTTCGTGCAAACTATAAGTAACTGTTTCCAGCAAATATTTAAAAATGGATTTAGGGTGACCTAAAAAGCTTTTGAAATCTATTCAATTAAAAATTAAAAAAAAAAAAAAACTATGGGACTTAAGGGTTACGTTCGTACTTAATATGCGTTTAGTAGTTCTAAAGGATTGCTTTTATCCCTCAACGTTATTTGAATTAATCTTACCTCATAGCGCTGTAGCTCATCTTGCTCTTGAGCTGCTAAAATTAATATCAATCTTATTATTTTACATCTTTTTCCTTAAAAACTTTTCACAAATTGAAAGTTCTTCACAGATTTCAAAAATAAATTTTAGCTCTCAATGAATGTACGTTTTTTTTATTTCATAGTATGGAACTGATTCGTTCGTAAAACGAATTCCGAAGGAGATTTACGATAGCGCGACTCTATTCTGGAAAAACTAATTTTGCGAGAGAAGTTTCCTTTCGGTAGGGATTCACGATAAGTATAAAGAAACTTAAATGATACTTACCCTTTGCTTCAGTTAGAAATAATGCACGTGGGCCGATACTCGAACAAATCGTGTCTGGATCGAGAATTCGAAGATTCTGGCTTGTGCAGAGCAATTTCAATGATTTAATCAAACAAAAAAATAAAAGAAATTTTATTTTGTTAAAAAAAGTCAAATCCCTAATCCGAATTGTGAGCAATACGTTTATTAAACTTGCTATTGTTACGAATAGTTTTTTAAGCTTCTTGTTTATTGAACGCTAGAATACAAAATCCTAAAAGGTTACAATTTCATTTATGTTATGAAAATATTAATAATGACAAATTCTTACGTTTAATATGAGAAAATAAATTTAACATATTTTTTTTTTTTGTTTAAAGAAAAGTGTGCATCTCCCTAATGTCCCAATGAAAAAGGAAATATAATTATATGTATTTATCCAATCAGGTGAGACAAATATCGATAAGTTCGCCCCACCAAGGAACTAATAGAGGCGGTGCTGCCAGATCGCTCAACAACTGCTAATTCACACTTCAAATTCAGCTAATAAACTGACTTGCATACCTTGGGGATGCTGATATTTATACTTCAATGACATACTTCGAGAACAACCTGTGCTATACAGCATTCCATACAATTTTCCATTTTGCTAGAAAATTCGATTCTAATCTCCACTCACCAATAGTTAATGCTATTGAAGAAGACATTTCAGAGCTGCGTAGTCTGTCCGAAGAGCGAGCTGTTGTCCTTAGAATTAAAGCTAGAAGCTCGCGCTGATTTACGCAGTAGTTCTGTTCAGGTCTAGAGGGTACCCTGCTGTAATATGCGACCACTTTCTCTTGTCTCTTGTGGTTTGGGAGACCACAGCTGCGACACCAACATTGCTAGCGTCAACGATAAACATTTTTCCGATTTTGGAGTATCTCAAGATGGGAGCATTGCACAGCTGCAGACGACCTTTTACCCTTGGTTGGTGCAGGTTCTTGGCAATACCAGAAAAATCCTTTACGAACCTCCTATAGAACTTGACAAGTCCCAAGAAGCTTCTCAGTTGGTGTTTATTCTTAGGGGCAAACAATTTTTAAATGCATCCATTTTGTCATGATTCATCCTTACTTCTTCCACTGTTATAATGTGACCCAGTTATTTAACTTTCGAACAGAACGAGGCTCACTTTTCAAGGTTAAGCTTCTAATAAGCATTTCTCAGCCTCTCAAACGCTTCTTTTAGGTTTTCTCCATGCTCTTCGAACGTCCTACCTACGACGATAATGTCGTCCATATATATAGGGTTTTCCAATAGGGACTTGAATTTAATTTGTAAACGCACTTTTTCACTAATCATCTAACTGTCACTGTCAATTTATTCAGTAAACTCAACATTTTCATTGTGGTAAAATACACTAACGAGCAACGTCTGAAAATTATAAAAATTTTCTACAGATATGCGGAGTCGGTGACTGCAAATTTAAGAGGGTTAACTCCAATTTTCCGTTGGTATTCTGCCTGTCTAAGGCAATAACAAGTATACATTCGTTGTGTGATGTTGTCAGTGAGACAACGGGTTGGTCGAAGTGTCGAAAATATCGCTGCCGTTCAGACATCCGTAGCAAACAATCCATATCAGTCAATGCCACGGCTTTCTCAAGAGTTGGGCATCGCTCAGACCACTCAAGAATTGAAGCCGATGGACCATTTGAAGTGACGTACGTTCTCCGATTGGGTTATGGAGAAGATGCGCCAAAATGATGAATTTCATCGCAAAATGATCTTCAATGACGAAGCTCATTATTGGCTCAATGGGTTCTTCAATAAGCAAAATATGCGTTATTGGTCAGGTGAAAACTCACATGTGCTTCATGAGTCACCACTTCATACACAAAAAATAACTGTTTGGTGCGGTTTGCATGCCGGCAGCTTGATTGGGCCATATTTTTTCGTCGACGATAACGATCGTCACGTTACTGCGAATGGTCAGCGTTATCGCGCCATGATCACCGAATATTTTTGACCCGAGTTGGAAGATATTGACTTGAACGACATGTGGTTTCAACAGGATGGTGCCACAAGCCACACAGCACACGCTATAATCGATTTATTGAAGGGTAAGTATGGTGAGCGTGTTATCTCAAGACATGGGCCACTCGATTGGCCGCCTCGTTCGTGCGATTTAACGCCACTTGACTATTTTCTGTGGGTCTACGTTAAGTCGTTGGTTTATGCCAACACGCCGACGACGTTGGAAGAGCTCAGAGCCAACATTGAACGCGAAATAGCGGCCGTTTCGGCAGAAATGTGTGGCCGAGTCGTTGAAAATTGGGTCCAACGAATCAACCGCTGCAAACGTGCCCGCGGTGGCCATATGAACGAAGTCGAAATCCATTCATAAATGTTTTGATTGTACTTCAAGCCAATAATAAAGTTATTGAAATATCTCAAATGGTTTGCCTTTTATTTAAAAAAAAGTTGTCAAGTCGTTATTAGAAAACCCTATACAAGACAGGTCTTCTACGTGAGTTCTTGGAATGTTCGTTCCATTAGCCGCTCAAAGGTGGCCGGAGCGTTGGACGGCCTCAACGTCCAACGGCATCACTGTAAACTTCCAAAAACCGCTTCCTGTAGTGAAAGCCATTTTCTCACGATCCGTTCGATTTATCTCTACCTGCCAATATCCGCTCTTCAAGCCAAGAGTTGAAAACCATTTTGCTTCAAAAAGTGTTTCCAAAAGGTCGTCGATTCTCGGAAGTGTGAAGCTGTCCTTTTTAGTTACATCGTTGAAACGTCGGCAGTCTACACAAAACGTCGTGCTGCCGTCTTTCTGCTTTGCGAGGACCACTGGAGACGCCAACGGACTATGCGATTGTTCAATCAGTCTCTCAACTTTCATCTTTGACAACATTTCGGCAACTTCTTCATGAGTCTCTGGTATCAATGTGGTGTTGAACAGGTTACGCACGTCCATATTCTTCGTCTTGTGTAGCAAATATATCAGCGTACTCACCGATTGATTTTTCTGCTAAGATTCGCTGCTTTAGATCCAGATTACAAGTACTGAGAATTTTTTTCTTGATTTTAATGCTCTGAACAGTGCCGACCGCTGTTGCACGATATGTTTCCATTGCGGTCAATATGGCCTCAACAGGTACACATTTGTCATTATCTCTCCCTCTTTCAATTTGCTGAATGTAATTGGATTTAAAATTCTTATAGGCATCATGATGTTCTTTGGCCCTACTAAGGTCTTTCCATTCCAAATAGAATAGGTGGCTAGCAGGACCACTTTCCACTTTTGCCCCAACAATTGGTTCCGACGAAGGCTCTAGAATTTGGTTTCTGCAGAGGACGACTTTTAAAACTGAAGTGATGGTGTTTTTGTATATCATTGGTATATCCATGTTTCCTTATTTCAGTGTTTGTGTCCATGTTCTATCGTGAAATCTCTACCAATGATACACTCGTAGTATATGTCCGTCATCAGAAAAACGTGGGGGAAGATTATTCCAGCCAGGTGGATTTTTATGCGAACTTTACTATATACCTTAACCATTTCTCCCGTAGCTGTTCTCAAGTTGTAACTGCTGGTGTTATGCAAACAGGATTTCTGCACCAGATATACCCTGATGATTGAGGCTGTTGCACCGGTGTCTATTGTTACCATTCATTACTCCTTACCGCTGACTACTTCTACTACTGCATCGTTTGCAAGCAAGACTTGAATAATGGTCCTGGGGCCGTCGACTCCTGCCACCAACTTTTGCTCCGCGAAATTGGTGAATAAGCATTTCCTGACTGATGGCTTAGGAAGGTTGACGGTCTACTTGATTGCCGTTTCTGCCGGTTTCTTCCTCCATTTGCTTGTTATCACAGTGAGGTCTGCCTTTTTGTCGCACCTGTTCTTTACGCTGCATTTTAGGTCCTATTTTATTGAAATTCCAGCAGGGCATTTTTCTTCTATGCCGTGTATCTTGTTCCTCGGCATTAATTCTACTACTTCGTCAGAGCGAAGGCAAGTGCTTCATCAAGGGTTCTTTTCCCGGCCATCCTTACTGCTGATCCTGAATCTGCAATTCCCCAATTGAATACGTCTTGCTAATTCGCCGATAATTTCCTGGCCTACAGTGGGGTAGGCTCACGTCTACTTGGAGCTACTTCAGTGTTTCTTCTCGTCGCTGCATTCGACTTTGCAATTGGACCTTGTAAGCCTCCTGCATGTGGATATCCCCAAACCGTTTCTCGATAGCCTGTACTAAAGCCACATAATCTTTATGCTTTTCGATGTCAATTGTTGGCAACAATTTTGCTGCAGGACAGCACAAGGGCATTGTTAGGACGAATCACTTCTACTCATTGTCCCAGATGATGAAAGTTGAGGTGCTGATTAAAGAATCGCAAAGTCGGTGGGCTTTTACACTACCGACGTCTCAACGATGTCACAGAAAAGGACAGTTACCAACTTCCGAGAATCGACAAAACTTTGGATACGTTTTCTTGAGCGAAATGATTTTCAACTCTTGACTTAAAGAGCGGTTATTGGCAATTATAAATTAATGGTACCGATCGTGAGGAAACTGCCTTAACTACAGGAAGCGGTCTCTGGCCACCTTCGAGCGTCTAATGGAGTGAACACTGCAAGGGCTCATGTGGAAGACTTGCCTAGTGTATCTGGACGACGTTATCGTCATAAGTAGGTCATTCGAGAAGCATTATGTAATTCTAAAAGAAGTGCTCGTTTCAAGCTGAACCCAGAAAAGTTTAGCTTGTTCCGTCCGGAAGTAAAATATCTGGGCCACATTATATCAGCGGAAGGAGTAAGGATGGATCTTGATATAGTCGAAGCCGTGAAAAGTTGGCCTGCCCAACTGAACTGCTGAAAGTTCAGGTGGTCTGAAGAGTGTGAGAAGGCATTTGAAGAACTCAAGCGACAGCTCTGCAATGCCCCCATCTTGGGTTACTCCACACCCGGAAAAATATTCAATAAGAATAATTTTTTGTTGAGTTTAGGTCGGACCCTGTCGGAACCTTTTTTTAACTTTACATAAAATCATGTAATATGTTTCATAAAATATTAAAATGAATAGTTTTAAAAAAAATATAGAGAAAAATGCTTCAATTTTTGATTACACAAATGAACAGGTATATCACACAAAACAAAAAAGGAATAATTTTTTGAAACCCTTCTGATTTTTCTGGTCTGATCTCATTAAACCTTCTGTATTCCATTACGATTCGCCATTGCTGTTCACTCTAGAATATTTTTTTGGAACTACCAAGATCAATGGATCGAAGATCGACGGATGAGCATTCACAAATTTTCTTATCAATTAGTCGCGTATGAATTTTTGGACATCTATAGGGTTTTCTAAAAATTGGAATATATATGTTCGTATTATTTTGATATCTTATTTAATTTGTAAAAGTTAAGTTATCCCCTTTTTTACAAAAAAAAAAAAAAATTGTTTATAGAGTGCCGATTTTCATACAGAATAGTCAGCATAACTCAAATGAGATAAAAATATCTTATTGGCAATTTCAGCTTCAAAAGCTTTACCAAAAATTATGTACAAGGATTTTTCGCAATAGGAATTTTCCCCATAAATTTTTTTTTTGTTTTCATAAAAGCATTCCTCGATATTTGCATCTTCTAAGACAACTTATAGTTAATCCGACAGCTGACACCATCTTTTTATTTAGTATTGTTTAGTAAATCACCACTTACGCCCGAGCAACGTTTACAAATTGTAGATATTTATTTTCAAAATCAGTGTTCAGTAAATATTTCTTATAGAGCGCTACGCCAATTTGACGGTCAACATATTTGATCAAGTGATCGTATTGTTCGCACCACAATTAAAAAAATTCGCACCACTTTTATTCTTTTGGACTCTAAGCCATTGACAAGAATACTCAGAATTTTCACAGACAACAATATCGGCGCCGTTGAGGAAAATTCTAATTCACCGAATTGTCATAGAGCGCAAAACTTGACCAAAGACTTTGTGGAAGATATAATTGCTGCAAGAATCGAAGCTAAGCGATCATCGTTTGCGTCGCTGATTGGGCGTTTGAACAGACAAATCGAAAATGAAGACTTTGCTGCGGCTTTTTGGTAAGCCGCACTTCTTTAAAAAATTAAAAAAATCTAAATGTCACCGTCAACAATTTTTTCTTTTTAAAAGTGCATAAACGTGGTGTGCAGGACTTTTGTTTCAGGATATTAGAGCCACAAATCATACTGCTAGCGAAACCATCGAGTTATGGAACGAAATGTTCGATGACAACATTCTCTTAAGAAATAGAGTTATGGCTTGTTGCTACAAAAACAGTCATTAAAACTTTTCGTGTTTCGAGATATTTCATGAGCTGACGGTTTATCAGCGTTACTTGGAAAAGACGTAAGGGTCTGTAGGAAAAGAAAGAAACAATTCGGCTTTTATAGGGACGGGCTGGATAAATGTTGTTTTCCGTATGCTTAGAAATACAACTTTTCAAAAAAAGGGGAGATGTATCATTCGAAACAGAGGATTTCTGTATATTAAGATCTTTAATAACCTTGCGCGAAAGTGGATTCGTCATATTGAAGATTTTATGTTCTGAACATGAAGTGCTGAGATAGTTGCAAAGTGTGCAAGCATATTTACCTTGTCCAAAGAGCTGATAGCTGGAATGTCATTATAAATGAGAGTTGGGATGGAAAATAAGGCGGTGAGGAGGTTTTGGTGACCTTACGCCCCGACTGCCTTTTGCTTTTGGTCTTATTGAAATGTCGTCTGATGTAACAATACCAGAACTCATATTGCGGACAAAAAACCAAATCGACATTCTCTGTGCTTAGGAATGCCATCAGAGCCAGAAAAGGAATGAACTCGGGTATACATTGATGGCTATAAAACCGATTATGGATGTGGCGCTAGTGTCATTCCGACGGACAACGGCGTTCGATTTCACTCCTTGTAAGGAAAACATGGGTCTGTTTTTTTTTATACGATGACAACGAACTATATTGTGAAGAATCGATGAAGGCATTTGTACCTGTTTATCTGCGCTTACAGCCTTGATTTGTATTTTACAACTTCAAAGTTAGTTTGAAAACGAAAAATACTTTACTTAACGCCAGTTGGAAGGCTGAAATCACTGAGTCTTGTTTAGATCCCAGATCGCAATGGGATCACGAAAAACGAAATCGTCGATGAACTATAGCAAGGTTCATAGGAGAATTTTTTCTGAGCTGCACCTATGTTAGGTTTGCCTGTGTTCTCGGTTAGGGATTCCATTGACAGTTCGAACTTACATGAGCATAACTGCAGATGGATTGACCTTCCACGTTGCTGGTAGGTCAAGCCAATACTTTCCCACTTCTCTAAGTTGACAGCGACTTTCATAATCTTCCACAGTAGATATAACTGCAGGTTATTTACTGGCGTCGTGACACAGCATGTTTGCTTTCCTCAGTGAAGATCTAAAGGCAGCGTCTTTCCAAGGATAATTATCCGGAATGTCGAGGCCACCCTTAATTGTGTATATTGAAATCGGCCGCAATTACGATCTCAGTATTTTTTGTATTTAATGGTGTGCAGTTTGCCAAAGACAGTTGTTGCTAAAATTCGAATTGCTGTCCAGTTTGGAGCTTCTGTTTAAAAAGCAGAGTTGGTTATTTTGCTTTCTTAGATGTAATGAACCATTGAATTCTGGACTTAAGCAGGGTTCAAACTGTGGTAAAGTTTGGTAAGCTACATCACTGTGCGGGTATATTGGCTACATCCACTTTAAATTCCATAAGTCATAACAAAAAGCAGCCACAAAAAACGCGATGCTAAGCAAAGTTGTGAAGTAAAGATTCGAACGCTATTTTAAGACGAGACACGGGAGAAGTGGGTGTGTGACGAGATGCTATTTTTTATATCATATAAGAAGCAAATTTTGCAGGTGCACTGTTAAAATGGTGTACTAATCGGATGTCAGCTCGCACTGAAATTCTATGTCGGGTCAAGTAATAGGATTCGTAGCAAGTCAAAACAGGTTTTTTAAATGCAAGAAGTTAAACTACGATTGAGTTAAGCATTGAGTCCAAGATGTGAAATCTGGATATTATCGCTGATAAGATAACAAATAATAAATAAAATTGTTATTATTTCAGGTAGTGTGAGCTTTCAAACTTTTCGGATGCGTTTTAGACTGAGACTTTTGTATACAATAAAAGCTTGCGAATTAATAGACAATACCACATTTGTGGTAGCACTTAAATAAGTCACCATGAAATCGAAGTGCGGTAGTATACGCTTTACATATTTTCATTTATGTTTGCACTATAGTGTAGCTCCGGCAGCTAGCAAACACGCGGCGATCAGCTATTCAAAGCCCTTAAGTTGGTTTGTTGTGACTAGAGTAAGGAGCCTGCTAGCAGCGCCGTCTATTAGCAAGATCATTGCGCTAAGACTTTATTTAAAGTGGAAGTTAATCCAAGCTTTTAGTTTAACCGTTGTTGCTAGACTTGCTAAGCACCATGGCCAACGAAGAAACGAAAACAACAGCAGGCAAAGCTTAGCGGGAAATTAGTTCGCAAATCAGAGAGGAACTTGTCATCAGATTTAATGTATTGTAATACCAACGACAACAGCAGTAACCTTCGTAGGATCTCAACTATCCATATCTTGCTGTGTGTCGTAGTGATATTCCATTCTGCTCAATTGCGAGAACCGACAACAATATGATTAACCCGATCGATTACGTAAATCTCAAAAGAAGGATCGCAACGGAACAAAGAAAAGGAAAATAGATAATCCTTCTTCATCAAGGCCAAAACGGGTAAATAACAGGACTTCACAAATATACAAGCATGACCCCTAGTATCCATCCGATATGCAGAACAAAGGTACAGAATTGAAGACGAAGCTCATGAGGAGATGGAAATTGACGTGGGAAATGCAAATAGTACAGTACAAAACATCATTTATATTTTAATAATTAATGACTATTTAAATTAAACTTAAACTTAACTTAATGTAACAAATTTAACCTAAATGTAAACTGATAAGCGTAACGTAAGTTTTTGTTTTAGTTAGTTTTAAATGCATTTTATTTTCTTAAACACTAACTCTTACATACTAACAAAAAATGCTTAAATGCTAGCTTCCAATTACTTAACAATCTTATATTAACGTACTGGCCCCACACAGGCACTCTAAACTACTCTAAATTCTTATATCTATGTCTTTCGACTTAATTTACGTTTTACTTAGGACTATTTATTTTCGATACTTAAGGCTAAGAAAAAAATTTTTGACAAAAACTTAGCATATGGACTTAATTTTTTATAAAAAAAACTTAATATCTAACTTAAAATAAACCTTAATCTACCTTACATACATACACAATACACACACATAGATATTATACACAATTATATATATATATTAGTATATGCAAGCTGGCCATAGCTATTCACAGAGCAAATGCATTGGTCAGCTCTGCCTCATTAGTGAGGCTGGTAAGTAGTTGACGGAAACGACGACGAAACATCTTCTCCATCATTCAACCACCAGAAATGCTGGTGCTGCCGAACGACATCCCTCTTATCGCGATTCCGAACCGCCCTACTGAACCTGAGACGATCCACACTGCCGTGTGCGACGTCTCTGCTGTCGTTGAGTCGCCTGTCCCCAACTTCCGAGCGACATGGAAGATCAACGGGACCGCTGATCTATCCTGGATCAACCCTATCTGATCTAGGTAGAGGAATGCTTCCGGTGGAACGAAGCCGTCAGAGCGCACACTCTCGTTGTAACGGTAATCGGGATAGTAAGCCCCAGATATCAGGTTATTCGTTGGAGGCCATTGCTCTTGCAATGTGCCTTCGAGTCAGCTTAATTACGAAGTTGTCCACTCGTATTAGGTTCGCTCTGTTGTAAAGGACCTAAGGCATGCCCTGTCAAACACTCGAATCTTTTCCATTAAGCTTGCTCGCACATTGAACCACAAATACCAACATGGGCCTGATAAGGGCCATGTAGCAGATTACCTTTACCCTCGCATCGAGTTGGCTGCTATAAAACAGTCTCTTTGTAAGGGCAAAAGCGCCTTTAGCTCTGACCAGAGCAGCATCTACGTTTTTGTCAAAATACAGAAACTGATCTAGCCAGATCCCAAGGTATCTGACTACCTTGCTACAGGCAAGAGGCTGTCCGCGTTGTCCAATGATCGAGAACGTTCGCCAATTTTTTCTGGTATCTCTAGAGGCTCTAGACAACGCCGTCCTAAAGAGAATGGTTTCCGACTTCTGAAAGTTGATTTTCAACTTCCAGTCATAGCAAAATCGTCTTATCTTATCGAAGTCACGCTGCAAAAGAGTATTGATGACCTCGATTTTTGGACCTGTTCTGTACGCTATCAAATCATCTGCGTACGCAATAGTATGGGGAAGTGAACCTTTCAAGTCGCTTGTATAAATGTTGAACAGGATTGGCGAATTGACCGCGCCTTGCTCAAGACCATTTTTAATTTGAAATATTCCAACAGAAGTTACATCACAATTCTTCACGATGAACTGTCTGTTGGCTAACATATTATAAAGAATGTACAAGAGTAGTTTACTGATCCCCAGCCTAGTCAGCTTATAGAAAAGACCCTCTAACCATACGGTGTCGAAGGCCTTCTCCAAGTCAACAAGGCAGGCACCAGTACATTGGTTTTTGCCTTTATTCCATTGGATATCGGACACCAGTTTAGACGCGGCATGTGAGATATCATGTCCCGCCTTAAAACCGAATTGATTATCCGGAACTATATGTTTGTCCTCAACCCACCTAGACAGAGCTCTATTGATTACCTTTTCAAACACCTTACTGATATTCAGAAGGAGACTTATCGATCGGAGATTCGCTGGATTGGATATATCCTTTCCCTTTTTGGGGATAGGTTGAACCACCGCCGTTTTCCAATGCGCTGGATAATGTGCATTATTCATTGCATTATTAAACAGGGTGGCGTAAATGTCCACCGCTTGTAGAGGAAGATGTCGAAGCACGATGTTCGGAATACCATCGATCCCCACTGATTTCTTACTCCTGATTGTGTCGAAGATCTCATGGAGTTCTTCCTTCGAAATAAACGGGAGTAGTTCACCCTCTCTGGTAATGACATTATTTGCCATGTTTTCGTCGCTGAACCGGGTGAAACCAGAGCCCTCAGTTCGCCAGTTCTCTGCTTCATTTCGAATGTAGAAGTCGTGCACAAAGACGCGATTGTTCAGGTCATAATTAGGGCCAATAGTATCAGTGGCCTTGTATATTTCTTGGAAAGTCGCCAATATGGCCTCAACCTTCTCCTATGGATCCTCGATTACAAAGAAGTCATCATCATCAGCGGCCTCATTTGGATCAATACCTGCTGTTGTCAGTAACCTTTCGTTGTCTGATGTCCGGGCTATTTTAAGACACTGAAGGTCGTTTTGATTTTTTCTTCGAAATAGTTAATTTATTTGCGGGAACATATTCGGCTTACTGGTGTTTACAGCCCGAATCTTGTTGTTTCAATACAAACTTACAGAAATTCTGTAATTCTCTTTTATTAACGTTTGCAGATATTTAATCGACGACTTCAGTGTCCTGATCTCCGGGTGTTGTCTGCCAGTAAACTGTTTGTACAAGTTTTTGAGCCTTGACAGAAGTCTACTTTTCTGTCGGTGCAGTGCGTCAATAGTAGGATTGCGGATCAGGTCTTCGTTAGTCGTACGTCGATACCGCGTAATTGTAGTGTCCATAGTTTGTTTAATTATCTCGTCCATTTGTTTTAGGTAATTGTCGATCTCCTCGTTTGACAAATTCCTATTAGACGGTGGGTGGAGCGTTTTCGAGTAGAGCGCTCTTGTCAAGGTTGCGGAGAAGCGTATCCATCGAGCCTTACTGTAGTAAGAATATCTTTGGACAAACTCCTCCAATTCCGCAATTTTGTTTGGAACTGTAATTTCGGTGCTAAAACCGCAATGGTCACTGTCATACACGAAAGTGCGCAGACAGTTTAGGGTTTGTAAATTCGTGCCTGTTAGTCGTATACGTTTGTCGTACAGCAGTAGATCCAAATAAAACCCGCCTCTGGGAAACGATGGGTTATACGTCGCTTTAATACCGAGTCTGTACATGCCATCGTGCTGACCCCACCAATAACGTAGTTCCCTCTAGTATTTGGCAACTGATTTCCCCAATCTCTGTGTTTAGCGTTGAAATCTCCGCCGATTATAAAATAATTCTCCGCCGGTTCCAGCCTCAGAAGTCGAAAAAGCGTGTCGAGCTCTGTAATGAATAAAGTAGATTATGAAGCCTCAGGTGCATAAACAGAGGCCAAGTACAGCCGCTTTCCACTACGGAGCGGGATATAAATGACTACAGCTTCCAACAACCGGAACCTGCGCAACACGCCCTTGTATACTCTGTGAAATTTTATGCCTTCTTTAATCAAGATCGCGACACCACCTCCACGTTTGGATCTGGGCCGGTTTCTTCTTCTAACAATATAATTATTGTACTCCAGTTTGTGATTATCGGTTAGCTTGGTTTCGCTAGCGAAAAGCACATCAGGAGTTTGTTCTTGTAGCAATTTAAACATCGCGGCTCTTCGTTCGATCCTAATCAGAATTAACATTCACCGCAAGGACCTTCAAAGTCTGCTCCACCATGTGCGTACCCATTACATGTGTTGCGTTAGGCCCGGCAGCAGCGCGTAGATCTGGTCCAACCGCTTGGCCTGTTCTTGCACCTGCTTTTGCAGCTGAGCCATCTGCCCTTGGATTGCGAGCAAGATGGCCAGCATGTAAGGTGCAGCTTCCGTTGTTCTCGTCATTGGCGCCGGAGAAGCAACAGTCGCTTGCTGTACCGTAGCCCCCCTACCTGCCGCCATTTGGGCGTAGGAAATTTGGGACGTGACGGCTGGTGTTTGATACCTAACAGGTGAACGTTTGACCTCCACCTTCTGCTGCCGAGCCAATTTTGCTTTCTTAATGTCGGCGAACTAAGGACAACCCCGGTAGTTTGCGGTGTGTCCCACACATAACACGCACGAGAGCTGCGACCTATCGGATGCTCCGTCAACACCCAGAGCACACTCCTCGGAACTGTGGTTCTTAGCGCACTTCACGCATCGAGGCTGCATTTGGCAGTTCGACGCTGCGTGCCCAAACGCTCCTTTTTAATTTTTAATCTTTCCCAGTGAACCACCTGGTAGTCTAGGACATTGATATTCCTTAGACTATCCAGACGGCTTTCGGGACTGAGCTGCACCAGGAAGAACGGCAGACTCCGCCTCTCCCGCCTGGCTCTTGCTGTGGTAAATGGCTTTACCCCCACAAACTTGAGTCATTCGCACTCCTTCTCTTTGAGCAGTGCCAGGATCTCCTCAGGATCATTAGACGGTTCCAACCCCTTCAGCGGCATCGATTGCCGCTTTTCACACTTCGATGTGAATGGGAAGTGCTCCGTCGTCGTTTCTTTTAGGAGCTCTTTCACTTCCGTGTAGCCCTCCACTGTATTACAATGGATGGCATGACGATCGTTCCCCAATCTCTTAATGCTAAAATTGTTACCAATGATGAACTTACTCAGGTCCTTGGTTGCACTTACCTCTAATTTATAGGTATTGATGGGTGGCACCTTCTCCTTCTTCTTCTGCTGGTGCTGCTGTTGATGTTGTTGCTGCTGTTGCTGTTGTTGTTGTTGTTTCTGCTGCTGCTGTTGTTTCTGCTGCTGCTGTTGTTTCTGGTGCTACTGTTGTTTCTGATGCTGCTGTTGTTTCTGCTGCTGCTGTTGTTTCTGTTGCTGCTGTTTTGTTTGCTGCTGCTGTTTTTTTTTGCTGCTGCTGTTTTGTTTGCTGCTGCTGGTTTTGTTGTTGGGAGCTCGCTGCTTCCAATTGCTCCCTCTGCCTGCGTGCTTTTTGTTTTTGCTTAATAGCAAGCACTTTTTCTTGCAGCTTTTGTATGCTGCTGTTTATGTCGTTGATTTCTTCATCCTCATCTTCCGACTCGGATGCCGCTAGAGAGGCAAAGTTGTTATTGCCCCCCTCATCATGGACCACATCAGCCGTTAAAACGGCATTTGTTTTCTTTTTATTAATATTAGGAGGGGTTTTCAGACTCCTCCTCCTTTCAATGGCTTTCGGTACGCCACCGGCAACACTATTGTTGCCTATTCCCACTCCCGTTATGGGAAGAGCAGAGCGCTCTCCACCATCCATCACGTGATTTGATTATTTACTTTTTGTTGTCAAAAAACACTTTTAGGGGAAAAAAATAATATAATAATGCTCCAAGTTTGGGCCTGGACCCGAACCCGTGTCCCACTTTCCAATGACCGACGCCGCTTAATCGCACGACTACTGAGTCAACAAACTGAACATCAACTAATTGTGTTGAGGAGGAAACTATTTCACTATTTTACTTTATGTAAAGCCGAAGCACGTTTGTTCTCTGCTGAGATCTGCGAACGACTGAACGTAAGTTTATGATTTTAATCCGAATGTATTGACACTTTAAAATTAAAAATGGATGTTATTTCCGATAGAATAAATTTATTCTCCTTGCTGTTACTTCAAGACGAAAAGACTTGTTTTATTTAAACCGCATTTTCCAATCTCTATTCCTTTACCCTACACAGCTAACGCAAGGACTTAACCCTACACACCCCAACATTTGGTCCTAACGAGCCGGATTGCTAAACATTTAAAACATTTAAATATTTAAAACAATAAAATTGCAAGTGCACAAAGAATGTACTATATATATATATATACATATTAAAGGAAAAAAGAAAAAATAAATAAAACAAATGAACCATTTAGTACATATACTACACAACACGCTAAACATTTTAAACAATAAAAGTGCAAGTGCAAGTGCAAGTGCACAAAGAATATACATGTAAATATGGTTTATGTAGAAATTAAAACACTATTCCAGGGGTTATAAACTATTTATTAATTTAATTGTTATTATTATTACGTACTTGAGTTAACAAATTTAAATAATTCAATTCAATGCAAGGTTATTGCAGATCGCGGCGTTAGTTACTGGAATATCGTAACCATTTATGTGGTGTTGCCAGATAATCGATCCTACAACTCGGCCAGCATTTGGTTAAATGGCTCGATGAACCCTATATTCGTAGTTGTTTCATATAGAAAAGTATTTTGATATCGTCGCGGTCACCTCAAGTCATCTCAATATAGCTAATCTCAATATAAATCATCTCAATAAAAGTCATCTCAAATATTTGGTATCGTCTTAGGCCGGTACAAATTTCTTAGGCATCTTAGGTTGTTCCATCATAAGTCACATCAGGGAAAATTCGTTTTGGATTTTGTATCTTAGGACATCTAGGTATCTTAGTCATCTCAGGCAACATCTCAATCTTCGTTCTCGTCTCTACAGCCATCGTTTTTTTCGTCATCCGAACTGTCATCATATGGGATTCAAGGCTTCATGTTTTCAGCATTGCTGCTGATTTTCCTGAGGTCTTTAGACTCTCCAGCTTTCTTCACATCGTAGCAATCCTTGAGGTCAATTTTCGTTACCCTATAAGGACCAACAAATTTATTATGAATTTTTATAAGGTTAACAAACTGCGTTCTTCGTACAGCCACAAGATGGCCTATATTGTAAGATTTAGCACGTATCCTCTTCCGGCTAAAACTCTTAGATTTCTCTTTTTGAATTTTATCGATGTTTTATCGGGCCTTCTCTTGTTTGTTGTCACGTTCTTCGTTGAAAATTTTAAGAAATTACTCAGCAACAACTTCAGCAATCCTTAAGTCTTCTATATTTCTATACTTTTCCCACGAAATAGCCCCACAAGTTTACTCGGCATCAATGATAACGACACCGAAAGATGGTTATGTATTGGGTATATATTTAATTCATGCGGTTTTTTTTTCAAAATTTGAACGTTTATTTAAGAAAAACATGTACAATAGTATTATTCAAAGTATTGCCCATCTGAAGCTATGATTTTTCCCCATATTTCTGGCAATTTTTGGATCCCATCCCAAAAGAACTGCGCCGGCTTGGCAGCCAAGAATGAGTCAAGCCAATTTTTAATATTCTGCTCTGATGTGAACCGTATTTCAGTGAGGGCGCTCTGCATCGACCGGAACAAATGTTAGTCAGAAGGGGCAAGGTCTGGGCTAGAAGGCGGGTAAGACTAAGACCTCCCATCCACTGTTTTCCAAATAGTTCCTAACCGGGATAGCAACGTGGGGCCGAGCGTTGTCATGATGGAAAATTATTGCCTTGTGCCTGGTCGCATATTCCGGGCGTTTTTCGGCTACTGCTCTCTTCAAACGGATTAATTGTGTTCGGTAGCGTTGTCCATTGATGGTTTCATCCGATCTTAGCAGCTCATAATACAGCATACCCATCTGATCACACCAAATACAGAGCATTACCTTCACGACATGGATATTCGGCTTTCCCGTTGATTTGGCTGGTTGGCCGGGTTTCATATATGATTTTTTGCGCTTGGGGTTGTCGTAATGGATCCATTTTCCATCACCAGTAACAATCCGATGCAAAAATGACTTCCTTTTGTGGTGTCCCAGCATTATTTCGGACATGCAAAACCGCCTTTCGACGTCTCTCGGCTTGAGTTCATGTGGAACCCAATTTCCTTGCTTTTGAATATATCCAGCTGCTTTTAAATGCTTTGAAATGGCTGCTTGAGTGACACCCAAAGATTCTGCGAGCTCTTTTTGTGTTTGGCAACAATCTTCATAGAGTAATGCTTTTAGTTCTTCATCTTCAAACTTTTTTGGCTGCCCAGGACGTTCATCGTCTTCCAAGCCAAAATCACCACTTTTAAATCGTGCAAACCACTTTCGGCACGTTCGCTTAGCTAGCGCATGATCACCATAAACTTCCACCAAAATACGATGACTTTCAGCAGCAGTTTTCTTCATATTAAAGTAATGAAAAAGAACTCCCCGCAAAAACACTTTTTCAGGCACAAAGTTCGACATATTTTAGTGAAAAAAAAGTATTGTTGTTTACGCTTCAAATGAATGACGTATACTTAAATGAGGTACAATGACAGTAGCTTTCCAACGCATGTTCCAATGGAATAATATATTACAAGTTACGCCATCTCTTAGCAAACCGCACAAGTTATAGACGCAATAACATATATATATATCAGTGTTGAATGCGAACAACAAAGACGTTAACATAGAAAACTTAAGCCTTAAGCCTGAGAACATGGACCATCACACAGTAATAACCTAAACTCCAGCATAAACAATCAAGTGGTTGAAAAAAGATAAGAAAAACTTGATACAGAATTAGAACAATGAAAGAGATCTGCAGAAAATTCAACCATTTGTTCTTTATTGAAACCGACAAGTTATCTTCCACGTCAGGAATAACACATTCCATTAAAATGACTGAAAACACATTACCTGCAAATACAAGCCCATAACGCCTTGCTGAAATTCACAAGCAAGAAATAAAAACGCTGGTTGAACAAATGCTGCAAGACGATGTGATTAAAACAAGCACTAGTCCATTGATTGCGCCACTCCTCGTAGTCCCCAAGAAGGGAGATCAAAAATGGAGGGTCGTAATAGACTTTAGACGAAGCAGCTATTCCAAACGCATACCCAATTCCTTATATCGATTACATTCTCGGGCAAATCGGAGATTCAAAGTATTTTATCACGTTAGATTTGGCAAATGGATTCCACTAAATCGAAATTACTGAAGAGGACAAAGAAAAAACATTGTTTAATACTACCTACGGCCATTTTGAATTCAAGAGAATGCCGTTCGGGTTACGAAATGCTCCCCTACTTTCCAGAGACTAATGAACGTTGTACTGTCCGGATTGCAAAGGTTAATGTGTTTAGTTTACCTTGACGACATTGTGATCTACGGGAAACATTCGCAAGATCTTAACAAGAAATTGGTTGAAGTTCTGAAGGCCTTAGATAAATAGAACCTAAAAATCAAATTATCTAAATGCAAATTCCTGCAAACAGAAGTTATGTATTTTAGATATGTCATCACAGCAGACGGTGTCAAACCGGACCCTGATAAGATCCCAGCGATCAACAATATTGAAACCCCAAAAACCCAAAAGCAAATAAAATCTTTCTTAGGTTTGTCTGGTTTTTCCGAAAATTTATAAAAAAAAACTACTACCAAATAGCTAATCCACTTAAAAAGCTGTTCGGAACGATGGATTCCTAAGACGCCGCGAAGATAGAGAGTGGTACACTACCACAACACAAAAAATTGCATAATACAACTAATTTCGGGTAACCCAAACCCACAGATTTGCAAATACAGATAATTTCAATTCGACCACGAAATATGGTTTGCTTTAAGGAAAAAAAAAATTCATGGCTATATGTTACGCCAGAACCAAAAAATGTGCAAATTCTTCGTAATGACGCGCCATACACAATTATGTTATCAGACAGCGGAATCCTCAAAATAAAGCCATACCACAAAGCAGTAACAAACGAGGTCTATCTGCATGCGTTTGGTGACGTTTATAACAATGTTTCTATCCTCTATTATTTCCAAGATACGTCAGTAAACGACATAGACGATTTACCGACTAACCTATCCCAAATCTCTCCCAATATGATACATGTTGAAAAATTAGGTCTAGATAAATACGGACGAACATATGTATATTTACTTTTCTGTTATTTTTTTAATTTGTATAATTACCTTAACATTATTTATGATACAAAAATATTTCAAGATAACCCTATCCATAAACAGGGTATCAACAAATAATGTTGTAACACAGGATAGATCCAATCAATAGAGTTAATAGAAAAAAAAAACCTCACCCATACAAATATTATAAAAAAAATTTTTTCTGTAATTTCAATTATTTATTTGTATAATCAATAGTTCAAAAAAAAAACTTATAATAAATATTTAGAGTTAATTAGTATAAGAACAATAACAAAAAATAACAATGTAACCATCAAATAAGCAACACACAAAAAATCATGAACTCCGAAAAAGATTTTCAAATTCAAAAGAGTTAAATTTCGAAAAAAAAAAACAATAACATAGGTATGTATATATACAATATATAAAGAAATAGACAAATAACATAGCAAGTAAGAGCAAACACCATTGTAAAATGAATTATGTATATGAAAAAAAGGAAAAAAAAAAAAATGAATAAAACACTTCTTGTCCGGTTGCCTCCTATATGTTTCACACACACACAACGCTGTGCCCACATAAATTTCTTGTCCTTGATTTACCTACACAGTTCATTCATCCAAGGCAACGTTGCCAAGCTCCAAAATTCCAAAATGCCGACGGGAATTGGAGAATCAAAATCTCCACGGCATACGAACGTTCAGTAACACTATCAACGTTATCCACTGAAACAACAATATACAACACTTAAACCTATCAAAATAATTCTAGAGAAAACAAGATTTATATTAATTATCAAGGGTGATTCATCTAGAGATTTGATTTATAATGTAAAATAAAATACATAAATTTGAAAGTAAACTTAAAATTTTTATCACCGCTTAAAAGAACAATTCATGGCATTTACTTTTTAAAAACGATATGATGAAAATATTGACCACGACTACGTCTGAGGTGGTCCATTTGGAAGGTCTAATTTTGGGCGGCTCGTTCGAGCATAGCGACGAGTATCTCGCGAATACCACGAGCAATCTTAATATCCCCAGAGATAATAATCCAAATTTGTGATATCGCACGATCTACGCCGTCTTGTTGAAACCAGAGCTCACCGAGACCATGTACTTGAATTTCAGGAAGCACATAGTCCGTTAATATGGCGCGATACCGATTACCATTGACGATAACATTCTGATTTGCCTCATTTTTGAAGAAATATGGACCAGTGATTCCACCAGCCCATAAACCACACCATACCGTTGTTTTTAATGGATGTAATGGTAGCTCTTGGTACTCTTGGGGATGCCCATCAGCCCAAATACTGCAATTTTGTTTATTAACGTAACCTATGAGCCAGAAATAAGCTTCATCATTTAACAAAATTTCACGATAAAACATCGGATTTTCATTGAGTTTTTTCAGAGCCCATTCACTGAAAATATGACGCAAATTCAAGTCGTCTGGCTTCAATTTTTGCACAATTTGAATTTTGTATGCTTTTCGGCCGAGATCCTCACGTAAAATACGCCAAGTTGTCAAATACGCCAAGCCCAGCTGCGGAGAACGACGACGAATCGATTCGTCATGGTCTTCGCGCACACTCTCTGCTACAGCTGCTATAGTCTCTTCAATACGTGCTGAATGCTGTCTAACCGGTCGAGTATCATCCACTTATGTAAGCTGGGATTCAAATTTGGGAATGGTATTGGCAAAAGTGGTTTCAGTAAGTCGATTATGCGCACCGTAAGTTCCTCGAATCGCACGAAAAATATTTCTCACAGAACGCTGATTTTCGTAATACAGCTGAACAGCTGGTTCTCGGTTAGTTCTGGTTTCAACAAGACGGCGCTACGAGCCATACAGCGCGTGACACTATGGACTTGTTGAGAAATCATTTTGGTGAGCACTTAATTTCACAGTAAATTGGCCGCATAGGTCGTGCGATATCACACCTTTGGACTATTTTCTCTAGGGATGTGTAAATTCTCAGGTCTTCAGAAATAAGCCAGCTACGATTGACGCAATATTCCTACTGCAACAAAGAAACTGACAGAAATTAAATACCCAAGGCTAACAATGGATCTTATACCTGAAAAGAGAAAAGTTAGAAAAAAATGGCGAAAAACGAGATATTCACTCTACAAATCACTACTTAAGAGGCTAACTTTATTGATAAGTTAAATGATTTTAAAAATCGGTCATTCAACAGATTTGTGAGTGAACTTGCTGCTGATAAGCAAACAGAACATTCCCTTTGAAAGTCTACCAAGTACTTAAAACGTGCAATTCAATAGAATCCACCTTTAAAATCGAGGAACACTTGTACTAAAACAGACATAGGAAAGGCTGATTTAATTTCTGAGCATCTAATGGATACCTTCCTACCCAATGAATCTCAACTTGTTGACATTTGGCCAGAAGTAGATCAGGGTGATGAAAAAATTCCTTTCACTTCGCTGGAGGAAATCAGATTTATTGTCAGAAACGATCTTAAACGCAAAAAATCTCCTTGATATTTGATGATAATGGTAATGAATGCCTACTTCAACTTGACGCATATTCCCTGTCACTGGAAAGTTGCAGATGTAATAATGATTCCCAAATCAGTAAAAGACCTTCACGAAGAATTATCTTATAGACCAATTTTCCTTTTGATCTAAACTTTTTGAAAAGGTTTTCCTTAAGAGACTAAGTCCATTATGATTACAATATGATTACAGAACATCAATTCGGTTTTAGAGAAAAACATTCTACCAGAGAACAGGTACATCGGATTGCTAACGTCATCGAAAAAGCTCTGGAGAATAAAAAAGTTTGCTCAGTCGTATTTTTAAATTTCGCAAATGCATTCGACAAAGTGTGGCACGAAGGCCTTATTAACAAAATAAAACCGTTTTTTCCACGGGAATATACAGAAGTGCTAGGGTCGTACCTCACGAAAGGAAACTGAAGGGTTCAGTATCAGAACTCAAAGAAATTAAGGCTGGGGTTCCACATGGGGGTATACTAGGCCCAGCTCTATATCTACTCTTTACCGACGGTATACCAACACCTTCAAATTGTACAAAAGCTACTTTTGCCGATGACACAGTTATCCTTACAGTGGCAAACAATGAACACGATTCGACTGAATACCTTCAAAGTGCTATAGATAGAGTTGTCAGATGGACCAAAAATAATCGTATTATCTTAAATTGCTCAAAATAAGTTCGTGTAAATTTTACAAATAAAAAAATCATGAGACTTCCTATATTTATATCTCGAGTAGAAGTTCCCTATTCTAATTCAGCAAAATATCTTGGGATGAATTAAGACGCCAAGCATAGATGGAAGGAACATGTTAAAAAAAAAGAGCAGAACTTAACTTCAAGCTAAGAAAACTAAACTGGCTTATTGGTAGGAAATCGGCACTATCGATATAAAACAGATTCTTAATTTATAAACAGTAACTAAAACCAGTATGGACATACGGTATCCAACTATAGGGATGTGCTTCCAAAACTAATATTGATATATCCATTGATATAAAGTCGTAAGGAACATCATCAATGCACCCTTGTTTTTCTTATTATTACGCTGTATTATATAATGTACTCTTTACTTTTATTTTTAAATTAAAACTGTTCGATAGTATATACTAGTTGTAGTATATTGAAATGTTAACTATTTTTTAACGTTTCAATAAAAATAAAAAATAATGATATCCACAAGATCAAACAATTTTGTGGACAGAGGATAGAAGTAGAACCTCTGCGCAAGCAAAGTCAAAACGTAATTGTAAGCGCTACCTAGAATATGGACACACTGCTCAATATTGCAAAAAGCAACCAAGATGTGTGCGTTGTACTCATAGTAAGGCCACCGAGTATCTGAATGTGACAGAGCTGCCGATGACACACCAACCTGTTATGATTGTAATAGTAACCATTCTGCCCCGTGTAAGGGTTGATCATGGTACCAGGAGTTTCTAGTTAGATATAAAGCAGTGCGGCCCCAACAGCTGATTCGAGTGTTGGATCAAGCTGCTCCAAATATCGCAGGACATCCTCTTCAAAACAATTTGCCATAGCCAAGCATCAAGATGCAACAAGTACACTCATACTCTTTACCAGAAACTCATCACATTACGAAATGGAGACCAAAGCTAGTTATGCTAGTGTTGCCTGGAATAGAAATTCTAAACCAAGAACTGTTGGCCCAGCTCAATTGCGGCTAGAGCAGCAACAACTACAGATGCGGATGCAACAGCAACAACAACAATAACAACCCGGCATTGCAGAATTGCTAGTCGAGTTTAAGAGTATGCATAAAATATTGGAAAGACTGACCGAAATGCAGGCTCAGATACTAACCTTTTCACTGCACTTGCGTTAAAATGAGTACCCTAAGCTTTTTGATATAGAACGCTAACGGCATCGCGGATAAGGTGCCGGAACTAGAAGTATTCGCTCATAAGAACAGCAGCAATACTAAGCCAAGGATATTTGGCTATCATATTTATCAAGCCAACACTTCACAGCAAAGATGGGCTGGAGGTGGTGTTTCCGTGCTCGGGGATATCAACACCATTCTCAATTTCGTGGGACTTCGAGCGCTGATTGGAGGAGACGGGAACGCCCTACACTGGATGTGGGCGTTGCAATTCAAACGCCAGAAGAACCCTGCTTGCCAGGTGCCTGTCCTCTCATAGGGCTAAAGTTCTAGCAACAGGTTCCCCGACAAGATATCCATAGAGCAGTAGAAGAAGACCATCGCGCCTCGACTTCGCTATATACCAAGGACTGTCTGACGGATGTATACACATCTCAGATGATTGTGACCTACACAGCGACCATCTAGCGCTTACGGTTACCATCAGCACACAACCAACCTATGTCTTGCCTAATCGACACCTTCTGTGAAAAAACTCATCAATTCCAGTCATCCAGAGAAACTTTGATGAGCAAATCCACCTTAACATGGATCTTAGGACACTTGAAGGCATAGACGATGCAGTAAATTTTTTGACTCAAAAAATCCAGCTTGAAGCAGTTTTGTCAGGCAGAGTGATAAATCACATCCTCCAGGCGTCGACGATAAAGAGTACTGCAACAACGTATTTCTTGATGGCCAACAGGCATTTGAAGGGGTCTGGCACAAGTTAAAATCAAAAAAATCTACTCGCCCCCTTCTATCTCCTTCTATCTCTACTTAGACCATTATTTTACTGAATATTTACGGCTGACGTTTCAAATCCTGGAGAAGCCATCACGACCATCCCTGAAGAAAAGGCACTACTCGCATCATACGCAGATGACATCTGCTTTTTTATTCGGCCCCATGTGAGAATAGGGCAACTGATGGTGTACAGACGTATCTCAACCTGCTTGAGAAATAGGATCGCAGGTGGAACATTAAGCTGAATCCCCGCAAGAACGTCTGCTACACCTTACGCAAGGGTCAGGTGCCTCTAGTCCAGATCAATAATACAGCAATAATGCAGCTTGATCAAGAAGCCAAATATCAGGGTTCAAGATTGCACGGCTTAACTGGATGCCATGCCGCGATTCAAAACAACTGCTGCGATATAAAAGAAAGGTATACGAGGCCATCATTGTACTGACATGGAGCTACGGAACCCAGATTTGGGAAATGGCTGCAATTTATTGTAAGTCCGAATACGAATCCAGACGCTTCAGAACAGAGTCTTAAGGATCATAACTGATTGCGAATGGTACGTTCGATTTGGAGCCCGTGGAGCTTCTAATTAATCATCACTGTAGCAAATATAGCAACAGACTTCACACATGAGCAGACTGGTATGGACTCTAACAAACGAACGGCCTACCACCCGCTTAAAAAGACGACAAGTGTTGTAAAATAAAGCTACAAATAAATTGTAATCTTTGATACACATAGGCTTGGATTAAATAAAACTAATTGTAATATTCATGTTATAGCCAAACTTTGTAGGACGATTCTGGGAGAAAAAAAAATTATTTCAGATGGCGAGAAAGACAGACTCAGTGAATTTACTTTGGACTTATTTGCTTGTATTATTTTATATTTTACACTATTTAACACTATAGACGAAATGAAAACGCTGTATCATATTTAATTCATTTTAATTTCTTAAAACCAGAATAAAATCCAAATGTGGTGTTAACAACCTAACCGTTATTGCTACAGAGATTCACGGCATTAATTTGTAATAACCCTATCAGACAATTCAAGAGCGAACAGTCATGCAATTTGTCAAATTTCTTTAATGTTGTTCATTACCCCAAAGTTAAAAAAAATCCAAACTAATATGATTATTAAAAATAGTTACTAAAAAGACAATGGTAATCGAACAAATTACTATAGATATCTTCGATGCCTGCCGGATAGTGATTCAGGTGATATGGATGAAGTGATTACGTCAAGTAGTTAAGGAACGTATCTCCGAACAAACTATTAAAAAGCCCACTGACTATATCCGTAGTCTAACGAGTTCATTTGAAATTAATGGCTATCAAAAAACTAACAATTGGATAAAAAAAAAATAAATAAATTATATTATTATTATTATTATTTTTTTTTTTAAGAATTTAACACTCAAGAGAGCATTACTACTCTTAAAATGTCGGAGTTAAAATTGGAAAGAGAAAAAAATGTTTGGGTTCAGTGGTTATTTCGTTTCATGGTTGGCATTCAACATTTAATGAGAAGACTAAATTATTAGCGTAAATTTACTTGTTGTTGTATTTTAGGCAACCATTCACTTCACAAAATTTTAGTTGCCTGAAAAAAAAAAAAAAAAGTCCGTCGAGCACGACTGATATTGGACCTTCGGATTGGGTATTGGCACTACCACTTGAGTCACGATCACCAACATAGTGTAGAATCGTATAATTTTGTAGGTACCCAGTAAATTAAAATGTGAAAATTGTAAATTCTTCTCCCACGATCTAAAAAAAAACTTCCAAGGTTATTGTATACGGTATTTATTATATGAACACTATTTTTCGTAAAAATTAGTTTACCAAAATTGGACTCAGTGCATTCATATTATTTATATGAACACTTTGAGTCGAATGAATAAAAATTGAATTCTTGTTCAATATTGCCGATACTTGAGGACTATCTCCGAAATTCTTGAGTTATACTAAGTATTACATAGTATTATTAAATATCTTCAAGTATGGTTGTTTAATTGCAATAGTTTTTACGACCTTTCAACAAAAGATATCTTTCCGATTTATCAAATAGTTCAGATCAAGAAGAAAGTACAATTATTTCTTAAAACGTCTATTCTTTCGTTTCGACAAGTGACTAGATGGGTTCACAGTTCATCTTCAAATCCTCAGCTATGCTTTCTTCTGACCAATTTTTCTTCTGTTTCATTTCCAGAGTATCGTTCGCCGAAGTTCACAGGGACTTAATACTATCATAGAATTTCTTCAATGTTTCTTTTATTCACAATAAATATGCATTTGCTTTAGAAACAATTACTCTAAGAATCTAATCTACAAACCGCAAAAAAAATATACTTCAATTATCAATAAGTTTGAAATAAAACAACAATTGAAATTCTGTCCGCCTTAAAGTGGCTACAGTGACTTTGACTTTCTATAGGCAAGGGCGGTCCGCAGAATATCATTGTTTTCAATTCAACCCCTCGAATTTTCCCATCCTGTGATACTATCAACCACTGTTAAGCTGGTATATTGTCGTCTGCGAAGAAGACCAGAGTACCCAATTTGACATTCGCTTTCGATGCCTTCCACTTCGTTCGTTTTTAAAGTTCTGGCACATACTCTTTAGAGCAACGAGCCCAGAAGTGTTGCATAATCTGGAAAAAATATCGCTTACTTTCTCCGATTCGATGCATGGTTCAACTATAGCATTTAGAGGAGCACCGACTAAAAAATTCCATGGAGTCAGCACTTCTTTTACACTTCTCGATCGATCGACATAGCACAGAGGGATTGAGAGTTAAGAGTTGCCTCGATATCCGTCACGAACTCTTCAAACGTCAAATAAGATAGCCCAACTGTACGAAAGAGATGAGTTTTGGCAGACTTAAGGGCTGCCTCTCACAGACCTCCAAAATGAGGCGCTCTAGGAGAGATAAGGTGAAAATGTAACCGCTGCACACCATGTTGCAACTTCCTTTTTTGTCTGCTGCTTTAAAAATTGTTGTCCGAATTGTGCCAACTCATTTCGGGCTTCAACGAAGTTCGTCTTATTATCGTAGAAGATATCACTACATAGTCCCCACCGCGTGACAACCCTCTTGAAGGCTGCTATGAAACCTTGTGTGGACAGTCGGATACCACCTCCAGATGTACTGCCTTCACCGCAAAACAGTAATGGTAATTTTTCCTGTGCAAATAAACAAGATTTTCGACAAAAAGGTTCGATTTTGGGAGTAGAATAGGACATTCCACAAGGTACGGAATATTCACATTCTGAAAACGTCCAAAAACTCGGAGTAGTTAAAAAGGATTTGTATCTAGGAAGGGATAAAGATTTTTGATAGAACTCTTTGGGCTTATCGACTTCTCATTTTCCAACTGCTCAATTTTTTCTATAAGGGCTTTCTGTTGGGCGTGCCAAAGTATCCTAGTCAATGCGTCATTCAGTATATGTGCTGGGAGTTAGGGGTTGCTGCTTGCGTCGAATGGGCTCACCTATCCAAAGACCCGTTATACCTCTAGCAGCTTATAGAACAGCTTCTTCATTTCTTTTGTCGGGAGTACTCGTACTGATTTTGGAGCATTCCTTCTCCGGCCATTTCGTTTTCAATGGATATAGAAACTCTGGTCCAAAAAACCACCGACTTTCCAAATGATATCAGCAGGATTCTGTTTAGAGCCAACATGTTTCCAAACTGCTCGCTTTGTATTGTGAATACTCCATTAGCTACAAAAACTTCCCATGTAGACTGATGTGTAGACTACTAACAAAGCACTTTTTCGAAATCTGATCACAGAAAAAATTTTTATCAACTATTGTATGTGGACCAAATTTGGCATAATATTAACGAGAAGCGCTACCAATAGCTCGGCAGCGCACAATTCTAACCTAGGAATGCTATCGATTTTAATTGTAGCAACTCGAGACTTTGCACTTAATAATTGACAATGCACTTGATCATATTCACCTACTGTTCGTATGTAAATACAACATCCGTAGGCCCGCAATAATGCATCCACGAATCCATAGATTTGTACTGACCTGGGTTATGGAGTTAGTACATATCTAGGAATATTAATACTTTTTAGTTTTCTAACTCTTTCAGAACCGACGAAAGTAAAAATCATTCGATTTAGTTGAAATAGACATCCAGGATCCTTAAAAATGGATCTGAATAAATGTGCGGGTTGGTATTTAAACAGTTCAAAAAAGTTAAAAGCAGTTTAACTTCAAATAATCTTTATTTCATTATTAATTCATTTAAAACATTAACTTTCATTTAAAAACAAAAAAATAATAAAAAATAAACTTTAAAATATTTCAGTACTTTTTTGTTTCACATTTGATTCAAAAACATTTAAAACTTTAAAACATGAAAGCTTTTAAAGAGAGCTGACACTCTGGTCAGCTTCTCCACGAAACATTGACCTATCAACCTTAAGTTCAATATTTTTAATCCTATTGGTTTGAATGGTTCCGTGGATGTTTAAATCTTTCAACCAGTCTAGAAGTGGTATCGTAGTAAAATAACGATCAGTCTCAAAATAATACTTGGCCCTAGACCCAACGAACGGTCTCCAAGGGGGTAAGGGCACCTTGGTAAGTTTCAAAGTTCAACACTAAACCTATTAAAACCATTAAACAAAGAACGAAGTTGTTGAGCCCAATAGGTCGAGTCTTGTTCCACACATACTGCCTAAGTCCATTTGGACATCTTCCTAGGAAAGGTATAATCTGCTCATCTATAAAATAATTTTGTGAGCTCCTCGGAATCTGTAGACATCACTCTTGAACAACTTTAATAATTGGCTAAACTTTCCACAGAGCATTGGTTTCAGCATATGCAGGTTTAGTTGACATATATACGTAATGCAGGCACTCCCTTAGCAGAAAAAAATGTGTCCTCGACATTTGGGATGTTACCACTCTGTGTTGGAAGCTAGGCTGAGAATACATGTGTAAGCGTGGCAATGGAATGCAGCCAAAGTAGAGATGAATTCCATACAACTTTTCAATTTCCACAGTGTCAGTATTCATCTCTTTTCCAGTATCAGACAGCCCGTTCATGTTAGCTGCGTCTTCACAATGTTTGGAGTTAAAGGAGCGTCTGAAATATTCAATTGGAAAAAGCAATGGTCTCGAAGGAATTGGGACTGGACCTAGTCGAAGATTGGATTGAATTTCACAATTTTTCCAAATCATCCGGTGTGAGCTATTTGTTTCTCCTTGCTCTTCAACTTCAACTTCCTCAACTACCTCCTCTACATTCTCTTTTGAGCAGCTTTAGACTGTCATCGGTCGTTCCTCATCTGCAGAATCCTCACTCGCCGATGAAAAATCCTCAATATCTGAATTCTTAGCTAAAAGTTTCTCCAAACCAGATTCTGTTTCCAAACGCAATAATTTTCCTAAGAATGAATAAAAACGCCACAGATCAATATCAATCCACACAATTGTGCGCGTTACACTTAACGTTCAAATTTTATTATTTTTTTATTTTTTTTATTTTTATTTTTATAATCTACATATTGGGTGTACAATAAGTTTTAAATCTTTTTAGTATAATACTTATATGATCGGAAACTTAACAAACAAATATCGAAATAAATCTAAAACTAAGATAGATAAGTGTAGCTAACTTATAACTGTAAAAAAAAATATTATATGAAGATGTTGAACGGGAGTTTAGAACTGGATTGTTGATTGGGAGAAGTAAAGAAGGATTGCACTTTTAAAGTTTGCAGAATTTTCAATTAGTTTGATATGCGGTGGTAGTAAATTCCATAGTCTGACAGCATGGTTGAAAAACAAACGAGATGTATTTAAAAACTGGCAACGAAAAGGAGTAATAGTATTATCTCTTAAGGAACGATTGAAAATGAGTTTGTTTAAAAATTGCGAAGGGGACTTACTATTAATTATCGTGTGTAAGAAAATACAATTTCTTGTGTTGATGTATATGTAGTTCTAATGTGCGGCCTTGAAGTTGTTTGCTGTTCTCAGATATATAGTCCTGTGTTCGAAGCTCGTATACATATCTTACTGCATTATTGAATGCTACTTGTAGTTTACGTCGGTAAAGAGAATCCAAAGCACTGTAAACTATCTCAGAATAAGTAATGATGACCGAAATTAATGTTAGTACTAACTTACATCTAGTTATTATAAGACGAAAAAATGAAGTTACCCACAATTAACGTAGGCAAGGATACGTCCAATGACTACATTAGTATGACTATAACCTGAGAGGTGACGATCAAACTAGTGCAGCATTCGACAGCCTTTATGTTATTATTGTATATAAAAATATTAAATAAATTGCTTAAACAAAAATTTCTCTTAGATACGGGTATTATCTGTGATTTGTTTAGATTAAGGAATAAGCCATTAGCCACAGACCAAGCTGAAATACGACTGAGATCATCATTTACAAGGAGAGCAAGTTCATCTATTTTATCAAAGGCTTTGCCAAGGGTGAGTTAAACGTCATCAGCATAGATATGTACAGATAACAATTATAGACACAGACTGATGGAAGATCATTTATGAACATGCAAAATAAAATTGGTTCAAGAATTGACCCTTGAGGAACTCCTTGAAATAACGCCTTTAATGAGGAGGATCTTTGAGATCTATCTAACAGATAGCTACCAACAAGTTTGACTGCTCGGTCACTAAACCAAAGAAGTTTTTGAGCTTCCGCTTAAGTAAGATGTAATTCACTTTGTCAAAAGCTTTGAAAAAATCTTGTAAACAAAGGAGACTAACATATCCCCTATCATATTCATGTCTTATATCCTCAAGAAGGTTAACCATAGTTGTGGAGCAACTATGATTTGCTCTGAAACCAGATTGTTTTATTTACAACAAATTGTTAAGAGCTAGATGTCTTAGAATTTCTTTTTCTAGAATGTTTTCAAGGACTTTGGAGAGACAAGGCAATAAGCTTATTGGTCTAAAGTCAGCGGGTGAGTTGGCATCTGCTTTCTTGGCAATAGGAAGAACCCTTGCGATTTTCCAACATTGGGAAAAGTACCAAAAGCTATTTAAAAGTTGATAATGTGGGTAAGATGAACAATTATCTGGTGTATAATAAGCTTTATAAAGCGAATGGGCACTCCGTTCTCACCAACAGAGTTAGATTTAATACCCATTACACATCTAAAGACCTCATCTTCACTAGCTACTTCAAAGTCCTCAAGTCTATGGTATGTTTAAAATTCACTGTGTCAACGATTTGATTAGAATTAGCGTTACCTGCAGAGAATTCGCTGTCAACGAAAAAACTATTTAATACTTCAGGGTCGAGAACACATTTTATGTCGTTACTGTTGGAAATTGTACCAATCTTTCTTAAGTAACTCCAGAATTTTTTAGCAGATAGTTAGGTATTAAGCTTTAAAGAGTAGTAAGTCTTTTTGAAAAAACGTATTTTCGAAGTGGTGCTATTATGGGCCTTCTTGAATGCTTCCCAATTTTCATGAGTTGGCCTTCTTTTCCGTCTGCTGTGCAATTTATTGCGGTTCTTTATTGAATTGACAACAAAAGAGGTAAGCCAAGGGCAGCTGTGGTTTTGAATTCTTATCGTTTTGTTAGGAACATATTCATTAAAGAATTGTAGCAGGTTGACTTTCTCATTAGAATTAGGACTTTGTCTGCATTGATACCAAGGGGCAAGGGTTATGTCTTAGTTGGACTGAAGTCACTAAATCTTTCATTTGAAAGGAATGTGAATCGCTTTTAGTCAAATCAACATTGAAATCGCTGCAAACGATAATATGTCCATACATTACACAGTCAGACAAAGCAGAGAAAAACGGTACTGGAGAACAACTACGGTTTTTATTACAAACACATGAAACCATGCATTTCGTATTACAGTATTCCACACCAGGTCCGCTAGACTGAATAATGGTATGCTCTACAATAAATTCTAAAAATGTTATAGTTCGGTATGTCATACACGATATTTGAAACATCTGGTTTAAACCACGTTTCACTGACACAGATACAATCAACAAAAGAATTGGAAAACAAATAATTTAATTAGTCTTATTAAGAATTGTTTAAAGCTGCGCGCATTTAGATAACAAAGTCGGAGTCCATTATAACGTTTGCTAATAATATTTACTATATTGTTCGTTGATTTTTCGGTCGTACTATAATTTCACTAGGATCATTTAAGATGTCCATAGTCATAGCAACATAGGAGAGATAGGAATGAGGTAGAAATGAGGTGGATTTAAGGGATTAAAGAAAAATAAATATAAGCTACTACATGCAATGATGACTTTATAATAATAAGAATGATCAAACAATTAAAAAAATAGTGTATTATTAATTACAAAACATATTAGTCTCAGCAGCAGCGAGCATATCATTAGAGCTTTCAATGAGAAAGATTTTCCCATTAGCCAACTTCCTTACGTATACATTTCCATACTTGGTGTGGACAGCAGACAGTTTCTTTTTTCGCTTTTGAGCCAGGGCGCTTTTTAAGAAAGAACGAGTTTCTCTAGTAAGGCTCTCATTAATGTAGCAGCTATTATTGGAGTCAATGCCTAAGTTATGCAAGTGAATCTCAGTCGCATTTGCTGCTGACGCTAGTACAGCATTGCGCTCTTGCTGACTGCCAAATTTAAGAATAATAGGTGATGGATTCTGGTTTTTATTGTTCTTTGTAGGGAAAGAATACATTAACGGAGGCGGCTTGCAGTCTGTGGTGTGACAAAGTCGGTTGAGCAATCTTTTTATGTTCTCTAAGGGTATAATTGGTATTCGGAAGAAAACTGCATCACAGGCTATCTTCTTTTTACTTAAAGTGTTGTATTGCCTTTTTAAAGCTGAGATTTCAGCATGGTTAAATTGTGAAGCAGAGTTAGAATTCGCTTCAAGTCGTTGAATGCGCTCCCCTAAGTTGGAGAGAAATTAAGTTTATGTCACCGAATTTTCACTTAAGTTTAGCTCACTTTAGCTGCACAAATTAAACACATCTATTCATGTTGCAAAGCCAGGTTGATTTTTTTCTTCCCAAAATAAAGTATTTTTTTACAAATAAATTATTTTTAACATTATTTTACAAAATATTACATTGCGTCACTTAAATACACTATAAATTAAGAAATATTAACACTTGTGTTGACTTCTTCCATGCTCCTGATATGTTGTTGTTTGCACACGCGGTTTTCACACAAAACACAAAAATGTCAAGCCTGGACCGATTCATTCCATTCAATCGATAGATTCTGTACGATAAACTTATCCCTTACAATTACGGGGTTAATTTAATCTAACGGATCAAACAGGGTAAACAGCACAGCCAGAATAACACGCTTAGTAATATTCTTCGCAAATTGTATTGCTGGAACCATGCAGCTGATCCCTTTGACGATTCTACTTGTTTTCTAACGTCTTTAAGATGTCAGAGTTATTTATTCGTAATGGAATTTCCCTCTGGAAATTTTTTTGTATACGTTGTAGTAGTAGTTTCTCGTTTATCCACCAATTCAGCAACTCAAATCCCGCTTCTTAAAGAATGGTCCTGAATCTCCTCCAATTTAGCAACACCTGATTTAACGAAATATTTGATAATGTGGGGCAACAACAATCAATCACTACTCTTAGTTTCCTTGACGAGGATTCTGGCCTAAGAACACATTGATGTGGGCAAAAATACTTCATTTGGTCCAATTTGTTATGAGAAATTTTATCCGTGTGACCTACCTTTTCATACACTTTCATGAATTCGCAATATTTTGACTTAATTTCTGGATATTTATCAAACCGTTTTTCTAATGAAAATAATCTTTTATTTGCAATGCCGATAGATTCTCCTAACACTTCTCTTCTCGCTCTACGGTTTTTAAAAAATGTTTTTCACAGCGTTCTTCATCAGGGGTAAGGAAATTTTTCATTGACTGCACTCTTTCTATTTTCCAAAGGTTTTTTACTAATTTATTTAAATTGGCATTCTCAGATTCCCCGTGACCGCTTTTTGAACATATATTTGCGTTCACTACCAACGAAAGATCGTATCTCACACGTACTACCCAACCAAACAAAGTCTTCTGCCCAATAGACAACATCTCAAAAAAGCATTCAGCCCCTACTAGCATATCTATTCTGAAAGCTTGTTTGAAACTGGGATCGGCTTAAACTATGTTTTTTGAATATCCCAACTATAGACAGTGAACTATCAAGTTGGCTGTAGATCGCTTATTATCTTGTTGCCAAGTAATTCCAGACCTGTTTTGAAATCCTCGATTTGCAAGTCGTCGGGTCACATACGTGATTTTTGATAGCTTATTCCTTATTCCACTTATTTGTTCACTTACAAAATGTAACTGTGATGCAAAATCCAATATGGCACGTACCGGGTGATAACTTCCCAAATGATATCTAACCTCAACTACTGCCGTCGCTAATACTACTTGATTGTCTGTCCTTTTAATAATACGGACAAGGGCGATGTATTTTGTTCACCGATTGTCCCAGGGGTAGATGCAACGTTCAACTCTGTAATGGGTGCAAACCTATGTAGTAGGTGGTGGTGAAGTAGAGAACAAATACTGCATTTCGTGTGGGAGCAACACCTGACTGAATGTCCCACTTCTAACAATTTATGCAGAGCATCAACTTTTCGGTTTCTTGAAACCGCCAGAAACTGGTAGGCCTTGAAATTCTCTACAACTATCAGCTTTGTGACGTTTTGATTTGCAATATGGATATTGAACCTGATGCACAGCTAACGCAGTGGATCTAATTTGTCGAGTATGAACTTCATTACTCCCGCGCCCACGTACACGACGATCATTTCGAGCACTGTAGGTTGGTAATGCATTCTCCAAATTCTTCCATTATTCTACATTGATGATCCAGAACAATTCGTCCCACGACGGCAGTTGACTATAATAAAACATATCTTGCCATTTGGCTCGCGTTTCTGATCCACTCTATCTAACGCTAGAGATATGAGTATGGTATTGGTAATACCCTGATAGCTAGTTATCGACAACATAGCTGTGAGATGTGTATTAACAATATCCTCCGGGTTTCTCAGAAAGAAAGCAGTGGCCTTTGAAACTTTCGGAACCTCAAGTAACCAGTTAATATGTTCTTGGAAGATTAAGCACTTGTTATTAAACATCTTCTTTAATCTTTTTTAATGCCTTACAATAATTTGTCCCTCTAAGCTCAAATTCTTAAACAGCTCTTAACGCTGCCCCAGACAAACATCGTTTTAAATAATTAAATTTTTGCAATTTATCGAGTGAATCATTATTATAAACAAGTTGAAATAAGGATACTTTGAGAATTTGCCCCAAAAATTTGGAAGCTAAATCCAGTATTGAACAAGAAGCTGGCTATATTAATCCTGCTCCATTTAAATTTGCGATTTTTAACGATCTGCTAAGCATTTTGAAATGAAAGAAAGAGCGATAGACTACGTAAGCGAGAAATTGTCAACAAAGATCAATATACCAAAGCACAATTTCTCTTAACTTTCCAATACAACCACTTTATGGAAAAGTACGTGCCTTAGCTAAATTCTCAGCAACACGCTAATGACCTCCAAAAATGCAACAACCTTAGCAACACAATTTGTGCAGCGACAATTTTTCCCAAATTGTTCTTAAGACGTACTTGCACGAATTTTTTTCACCTTTCCTCTTGATTTGAACAATACAATCCACACCAGAAGCTAAGTAATTTGGATACCTTTTTCCGCTCGTCTATAGAATTCCGCTACGCATTCACAGTTTCCTCTCATTGATGACGTGATTTACCTGTGACAAAAAAAGCTTTAATTTTGCTTTTTACTGAGCTTTTGTCGATTGTGCGATATTCCACAGAATTCAATGTTTCCCATTTGACAGCTTCCTTCCCGTCAATTTAAATTGGTACACTTCAAAAAAAAAAAATGTTATTCCAGGAAATTGGTTTATATTTTTTATACCATCGCGAACACGATTATCTTTAACCGTTTATACAGGTGCAAAAATAAGTTTTAACGCTATTATGTTTATGGGAATCTAAAGTTTTCTCCGAGTTTCGGCACTAAATGTTTGAACGCAATAAATAGTTCAAAACAAGAAGAAAAATTACAATTGTTTCTTTCGCCGGAGTTCACAGATAGTTAATACTATCATAGAATTTCAACAATGTTTGTTTTATTCACAAAAAAACATGCATTTGCTTTAAAAATATTTGCTCTTAGAATTTAATTTACAGGCTTGAAAAAAAAATATACTTAAATTAACATATCGATAAGTTTGAAATAAAACAACAATTAATAATAATCAAGTATTTCTTAATGCGAATGTTTTAGTCTCGTAACTTTTAATTTTTTCAATTGCAGCATTTGAGTATTATTTAAGATTATTAAATATACACATACTATATGGTATACTCGTTTGTACTCTGAAGTATTGAAGCTTATTTATCAGTAGCTTAATAATACTTCAGAACTCCACAATGAAATCAAGACGCTCTGTTCGATGCTGCAATTGAAGCACGATTCTCGATTAAAAATGTTTCAAATGTGATCGGCACTATAGACTGCAACCATGTGCATATATAGAAACCGTCTTTATATTTGCAGCTCAATTAGTACGTAAATCAGGAAGTACCTTGTTTTTGGTTTAAAAGACCTTAACACGCAAGTGGGATGAATTCACTTGTAATGCTGCAGCATGTTTTAAGTTTTTTGGAAAAAAGGGAAAAAGAGAGAAAGAAAGATGTTTGCGCTCAGTACTTATTTCGCTACATGGGTGGCATCCAACATTTAACGGGGAGACTCAGTTATTAGTGGAAGTTGGCTTGTGGTTGATTTATGGTCAACTACTCATCTTATTTGATTTTTGTTAACTGGAAAAACAAAAAATTTTATGTAACATTATTTCATCATATTCGTAAATCTACCAGATTTGGAGGATACTATCATTGCAGCCGATACCGCTATTTTTTCATCCCATGTGTTTACTCTTGACATTGATGAGAACCTAGAAAAGCGAGGGAAATATTGAAAAATTATTACAAATAATCACTCGAAATATAAAGAATTGAATTTGAATGAGGTGGACATCAAATGGGGGCCCTCTGTTAGATATTTAGGTATAAAAAAAAATTAACGTTTTGCGATCATACAAGTCGCATGCTTAAGAAAATTTATATTGCAATCAAAATGCTTTTATTTTTTTTAAATATTCACCTATCTTCTGAAAACAAAATTTAATTTTAAATCAGTATATTACATTCATAAATCAATATTTATGTCAATTTTACTTTATGTGTGCCAAGTTTGAGGAGGCTGTGCAAAATGCCATATCAAAAACCTTCAAGTATCTCAAAATAAGATCTTTAAAATTATACTAAATTTGCCTTGGTAAATGTATGTTGAATTGATCTCTAACAATATTTTTAGATCTAGCGCGATTTTTCTCGAGCGCTGCTGCTATGCTCCCAATCCACTCATAAACGAACTAAGTACAAATATCTATGTAGTACAAGTTCAAGAAGTTTATAAAATTCATAATATTGTAGAAATGTTAGTTAAATATATACAGACGGGTATATACTTATTTATTAATTTCGTTTTTATCTACCTATTTATTTATTTATGTATTACTATTATATTTATTACATTTAAATTATTTGAACAAAGAAAAAGCGCGAGTATTCAGCTTGGCCGTTAGATCATGAATGCTTTTATTTTCTCTCAACCGAAATAAAGAAATACAAACGTCAAAAATATAATATCATCCTGTGAAGGCAATCGTTTAGGCTACATGGTCGTTTAGCCAACAGAAGCTCTGTAGTTTTTTCTAATTACTTACAGAATATAATTATAGTTAACAGCTTATTTATGTATGAACTATAAATTTATTGATTTATAAATATATATATTTATTTATTTTTATTGTTTTATCTATTTATCGTTCCATAAATTGTTTTATTCCAAGTTTTAGTCAAGGCCTTAGTCCGTTATTTTTGTCCATTCCTGTTTCATATTAGAGGCTTTTCTTATATTTTCCTCTAAAATTAAATTATTTTCCTTTTCTTAAAACTGAATTAAAAATAAAATATCGACCTATCTATTTAATGTTGTTAAAATTTTCCAGTTAGATATTGACCAATACATTGATTAGATTGCTAAGCGAATAGTTACTTACATTCTTGGTTTAAAATCGCCCATATTCGGCAACATATACGAGTATATATTTATGTAAGTGAAATTTTTAATTTTTAAATTTATTTAAAAAAATATATATTTCCTAGATGGGAAGCCGATTAAACTTTATTTAAATGACAAGAAAGACTGATATAGTCTGCTTTTACACGATGAGTCCTGAGTCGCAACTCCTTTTTTTATTATATTTTCAACTTTCATTTGTGAGGCTCGTACTATAAGTTGAGTCTTTTCCACGCCTCTTATTTAACAGCTCTCTTTCATTTTTTTCTTTCGGCTCTGACGTGTTTAGAGCTCTCTAAACAACATATTTCTTCTGTCATTTTTTGCCAACTGCCATTCATTGGGAACCAAAAGAAATAAATCTAAATAGAGAAATAACGAACAAGGAGAAGGAGAAAAGTCAAACGCATCAAAAACAGAGGCATCGAAATTCTACCAACGGCTCACAGGGTTTTTGTTTTTCTATCTCATTTTTTGTCTCTTTTGCACTTGTTTCAAAAGAGTCACCGTGTAATAGCACACGTGCTTATTTCTAATTACATTTATTTACACCTCGCTTTGAAGTGTAATTTGCTCAGGTGCAGGCCCTGCTTCAGCAATTGTGTTGTTTCGTGTAAAACCGTCAAATGATTGCATGTACGGTGCATCCGGGGTAGTAGTGATTTTTGTAGAAAACTCATTTTGTGTTAAATTTTCTTTCCTTAAATGGGAATCTCCTTATTCCCAAAAGTACAATATTTGGGCGATCCTTAAAGATTTTGGTGGAGACTCTGGTGGCCTTATTGGGTAGTCCGGTCTAGCAATATTTGTAATAGGGATTTCTTTAGTTTTCTATGATCGTGGTTAGGCCAAGGCTTATTAAGAATCTCGGTTGAATTTTTTCTTTGGTTAATCTTAATCTGAATAATTACGATTGAGTTCTTTCATGGTGTGGAGTGTGGGTTCCATAGGTTGAGTCCGGATTTGAAATTTCGTTGAAAGTATAGGGTTGCTGATTGATGATTATTGTTGCATTGTGGAGTTGTATGATTTACGATTAGCCTGTAAAGTCCAACGGCTCATCATTAATGAATATCATCCCATTGGAATAAATTTAAAATAGGGTTCCAAGAAAGATCTCTTCTATAATTGAGATGTGTTGATTGGTGACTTCGATGCAGTTGGAGGGACGGCTTCTGAGCAAACTAGGTATACAGTTCGTAGTGCTTAAATCTACTATTTGTTTTTCGTTACATGTTGTTAATTTATGGCTTGTGTTACATTTATTTTTTATTCTGTAATGTTTTTTTACATAGCAAAACATTTTGAAATATAATTTTGTATTATTATTATATAATTATTATTATATTTTATATTATTCTTAACCTCTTTTTACAGGCTTTATCAAAATGGTTTCACAAGATTCTTATTCAGTATTAGGTAGAATTACAATACAAAGTAATGTAGAATTACATTCAGTAATTTTTATTTCAGCAGACTCAAGTGATTTGTCAATATTTGAGTACGATATGTTATTTTTGCCAAAACGTATTCTATTTACATTTAATTCATTATTTGAGAGAACATTTACTACTTTTTCTTTAATCAGCTCTATTACTGTTAACAATTTATTTTTTTTATATTTTCACTTGCTTGATATGTTTTTACAATATTCTTAGTTACCTTCGTTATTTTATTCTTTTTATTGTTGCTTTATGGATAACTACCTGTTTGCTATTATTTTGTAGAACATCATTAAATTTTGATTAAAAAATAAAAAGTCATCATGGTCAGGCAACCAATTTCCAGCTTGGAAGTCGTAAAAGGGTTCAGTAAGGCCCCTCCACCGTTTCTGCAAAATATAGTTTGCTGCCATCAGGATTTCATAAACTTCTGCTTATAAAACAGATGCAAGCTTTCCTAACGTGAAGTGAAATCTAACGTTGTCGTCCTCCAAAAAGAAACTAGCGCCACATCCTATATTGGTTTTGGAGCCGTCCGTGAAGGCCCGACTGCATTCCTTTCTTGGCTCAAATTCGGTTCGAAGCGAGTCCTGCGCACAAGGAAAGTCGATTTCGTAGGTTTTCTGCAACAGGAGTTCTGGTTTCATTGTATTGGAGCATGTCCATAAGACCGGAGTCATAAGACAGCCGGCGCGCAAGGTCATCGAAGCTTCAGTGCGTGTTGTACCAAAGACCACTTCTTTTTAATCGGAAGATGGCTTTGAGGGTGAGGAATTTCGAGAACTTATTGCCGTAAGTACTAATTTCTTTTCGGTAATGTAGATGTCTATAGTATGTGTATTATTTCGCCAGGAAAACTAGGAATTGGTGTGACTTTCAGTACGAGCTTGTTAGGATGCCTATCGTATTATTGCTCTTTGCACATAACACACTGTTTACCCAACTTGTTTACTAATGTAATATTTTTTTAATAGTTGATTTTTAATTTAATTTTGGTGTGGGCTAATGCCCCCATTTCTTTTGCTTAATACAAGCTTAAAAAACTATGACTTAAAACTAATAATAAAAGAGTTAGCAATATGTGCAACTTATCACTAGGGCTTAAAACTAGGGATGGTGAAGGAGATCGAATTTGAGGGAATGTGTGCTGCGATTAAAATCGAAAACGGAGAGGTTGGAGTTTACCTTAAGCAGCATACGGGATATTGGTTCGTTAGAGCTATATGTGGTGCGGTGGATAGGTAGATAAAAGAGACGGGGGCAACGTAGATTTCGAGGGTTAGTGTTAAAGAAAATGGAGTTGCAAAGAGACATGCAATCGACGGAGCCTGAGAGGAGTCGGTCAATGAAAAGAATGTCAGCTGCGTCCCTTCGTTCCTCAAGGGTATTCAGATTAATGAGTTTGAGACGGTCTCGGTAGGGAGGTAAGATAAGAGGGTCGTTCCAAGGTAGACCTCGAAGACCAAATTGAAGAAAACGACGCTGGATGCTCTCAATACCGGATACATGAACTCGTTAAAAGGGACACCACGCTTGGCTAGCGTACTTGAGAAGAGGGCGAACGTAAGTGATGTATAGTGATCTGGTCACGTAAGGGTTGCAGAATTCTTTGGAGCATCTTTTAACAAAGCCAAGTGATGAGTTCGCTTTAATAATTATCTCATCAATATGCGAGCGGAAATTAAGCTCACTGTCGCATAATATGCCAAGGTCGCGGATGATCTGAACTAGGGATATAGGTTGACCGTGGGGAACGTAAATTCTGGGAGTAGAAATGTTGCACTTACGTGAAAAGGTAATCGATTGACATTTGATGACATTGAGTTCCATCATACCAAATGACCCTTTCAAGATCGTTAATAGTTAAGATGAAGAGAAGTGGACTTAGGTGACTACCCTGAGGAGCACCTGAAATGGCCATGAAAGGGGCCGATAGGACAGACCTGAAACGAACACTATAAAAACGATTATCCAGGTAAGAAGATATCCATTTAAGCAAAATGGGTTCAAAGCCCAGGACGGACAATTTGAACAGGATTAGCTTATGAGATATCTTGTCAAAAGCCTTACTGAAATCAGTTGTTACAACGTCAACTTCTTTACCACTTTCTAAGGCTAAGAGAACAGAGGACACGAAATCTACGAGGTTAGTGGTAGTTGATCTACCCTTCAGAAAGCCGTGTTGACTAGGAGAAATAAAAGATTTGCACTGGAAGCTTAAGGCTTCATACAAAATGCTCTCGAGAAGTTTGGGTATATGAGAAAGTTTAGCTTTAGGGCGGTAATTAGTGTCTTCGCTCTTTAATCCCTTTTTGTGTATCGGTGTTATGAAAGAAGACTTCCATATTTGTGGAAATTCACCTTGAGAGAGCGATAATTGGAAGAGACATAGAGAGAAATAGAATTGAATAATTCTCTGTAGAAAATAGAGAGAGCACTTTTAAGGGGCATATTGGCGAAATCAAAAGAACACTCACTAAGATATGCGTTAATTTTGCGGAAATTCGCTTTATGAAAGTCGTAAGAGGAGGCTGTTACAGATGGGGAGGGACGAATAGGAGAGTGGTGGAAAAGAGAAAGAAGAACTGGTAGATGAAAGTTATCAATGGTCGATAGTGAAAGGGGACAGAGCGAGACAGAGGAGTTTATGGGATCAGTGGTGAAAATGAGGTCTAATTGCCTAACCATATAATTGCGGACGCAACTAACTTGGCATAAGCTAGAGTCTGTGAGCTCTTCAAAGAAGAGACATTCTTTACTCGAGGTAGGCTTAGCGATAAAAAAAGATTCGTCAACAGATTGAGTCCAGTGCAGCTGGGGTAGATTGAAATCTCCGAATACAATGATATCATCGAGAGGATCAGATAAGTTAATTATTTGATCAATTGTATCGATGACGACTTGGTAGCATTCGATTGGTTGTGCGGGTAGGATGCAGAAACACATAACGTACAGGGACCTACAAGGAAGAGTTCTCTTTATTGAAACGTAGTCAATCTTAGAAGAAGTAGAAACAGCGATTCGTGAAGAGTTTTGGTCATTGCGGACGGCCAATAGAACACCTCGAAAGGGAGAGTCATCATTTGGACGAGTCAGATCGTCGTCTCAAAAAATATTGAAACTAGGGGGAAATAATTCCTGATTCTCTTTATCGAGAATTAGAATAGTTTCGGTCCGAGCGTAGACCTCAAATGGGAGAGTGTAAGATTGGCGCAAGACGGCACGGGTCTTAGATCGCAGTCCTCTAACGTTTTGATAGTAGAAGGTAAGAGGAAGGTTATTTCGAGAGGGCGTAGGAGTGGATTTTCGAAACACGTTATTGACGAAAAAATTTGTCATTGTCAGCTCTGCTCCATTGGAGGTGTGAGATCCTTTTTGAGTGCACATAGTTACCGAAAGCAGCAAGGTCGTCTGAGACTTTTCGGGGAGACATATTGAAAATCTCGTGGAACTTAATATATAAGTTCCTCAGACTTGTGAAGTCAGTAGGGAGACCTTCCTGCTGTATGGAGACCATGACGGAGTGGACGGAGATGTCAATGGGGAAGCAGCGGTAATTGAAGGGGCTTTAGACACATTTGCATATGAGGGATTTATAATATGAGAACTAATGAAATTGGGATATTTAGCTCCGGTTTTAAGATCAAAATTAGGGAAAGAAGTGATAGTTGGGCATGTGCAGATGGGTTAGATATTTCAGAGGAGTTAGTGTGAGCGGTTGGTGTTAATTTAAAAGAGACGCGTTGTCGCGGGGGCTTAGTTAGAGGACTGATGAAGTCGGTTCGGGATGTGAGTGGGAGGGGTGAAATTGGGGAAGATGTTAGTTTTAAATATCCAATTAGGGTCGGATTTGGAACGGGAGCTGGAAACGGTTTTCGGTGTAGAGTCAGGTTTGGGACAATTTGCGACGGTTTGGGACGGGTGTCGGTATTTTATTAGAGTCCGGTTCGGGACGGGAGTTGGAATCAGGATTAGGTAACTTAGAATTAAGCTTCTTTTTATACTGTTTCTTGGTAGGTGTGTCAATCCAGCAGGGTTCTTAAATAATCATTCGTATTTAGTATGTAGGTCGAGTTTAAAGCTTTGATTACCTTTGTGGTGAGTTGGCAGGAACATTTCACAATTGCTGATGGTGATGCCGTATTTGTCCGCGAAGAATTTCGTGATCCAAGAAATATCAGCGCTTACGGGGATGCCTTTAATGAAAAATGAACTCCTATCGGTTTCGATTTTATCCAGTATATGCCTCCATTCGGAAGGTGTCCATGTTGTTCCAAAATGTTTGATGATCTTGCGTGGAGCGGCGACGGGAGGAGTTTCAGTCTCTTGGATTGAAGGGGCAGCGGGAGAAATTGTAGATTTATTTAACCGTGGTGGACGAGGAGGTGGTGGTAAAAGTGGGTCGACTTCGGTTTCCAGTAATTTAGCCACAATTGATGTATTGTAGTGGACATTCTGGTGGTGTTGTGTGTGGATTGGTAAATTGTCAATTTTGTTGCTTACCGTTTCGATATGATTCTCGATATCGAAAATGGTTGATTGTGCTTCAGGCAGATTATCACCAACACCGTTGATTCTATCAAATATTACTTCGATCATGGATCATGCTGCATTAGAGATGTTTGTTTCCTTGAGGTGGATTGAAAATGAGTCTCAAGATCTTCACGCAGACTGTTTATTGATTCGCACAGATTTAGGTTAGAGATGTGGATGCGGAACAAACTGCTTTGAGATCATTGATCGCAGTATTCATCTCGACCAGACTTGCAGATTGTTTTTCGATGTTGGTGAGCTTGGACTTAATTACATCGGTTGAGGACAGAACCTAGTTGCCTATTTCATCAGCGTAACTGACACTACTTTCTAAATTGGACTGATTAGTCGTAATCATTTTTGTGAGACTTTTTTGGAAAGAGTTATTAAATTCGCTGAGGCACTTTATAGAAAGATGAAGTGGTGATTCATGAAGCACATGTGGGTTTTCACCCGACCAATAACGCATATTTTGTTTATTGACGAACCCATTGAGCCAAAAATGAGCTTCGTCACTGAAGATGATTTTGAGATGAAATTCATCATCTTGGCGCATCTTCTCCAGAACCCAATCGGAGAACGTACGTCGCTTCAAATGGTCCATCGGCTTCAATTCTTGAGTCAGCTTTATCTTGTATGGGTGTTGACCAAGATCCTTACGCAAAATACGCCATATTGTGGTCTAAGCGATGCCCAATTCTTGAGAACGCCGTGAAATTGGCTAATTTGGATCATTTGCTACGGACGTCTGAACGGCAGCGATATTTTCGACACTTCGACCAACCCGTTGTCTCACTGACACGGCAACATCACACAACGAATATGTAGACTCAAATTTTTGCACTAAACTTGTTATTGCTTGTCTACTATGGCGAGAATTATGACCGAAAATTGGAGTTAACGCTCTTAAAGTTACAGTCACCGACTCCGAATATCTGTAGAAAATTTTTATAATTTGCAGACGTTGCTCGTTAGTGTACTTTACCATGATAAAAATGTTGAGTTTACTGAATAAATTGACAGTGACAATTTTCAAAGTTGTCAAGTCCCTATTGGAAAACCCTATACTTGAGTAAAGAGGGTTTTGTAATTCGTGTTCGGTATATAATGGTTATATTTTGCGTATTATATTATCTCATCATTTTGCTGCTATTATTCTTGTAACTTGGTGCATAAATCTCAGGTTAATGGTCTGTAAATACATGCACATGTAATCTTGGAGGCAGTTTAAAGCGAGCATTTTTTTCTATTAGTGGCGTAATGCTCTTCCGTTTTTCTTACGGTTCTGAACATGAATGTAATAGATTGATGCGTTCTTTCGCATCACCAGTAATCAAAACAGTTTATTAATTACAATACAATATATTGCCACCACCACCGTCAACTTACTTATTAAATGATAACGTTGGTTGATCGATTTAGTATAGATGCCGCGCCTGCCGAGGACTGCGTTCCGTTTTCGATGTTAAGGCGGTTGTTAATGGTCTGTGGTCGGTATAGACCACGAAGTCTCTGGATTCTGCGAAGAACCGAAAATGGTTTATTGCACGAAAAATCGCCAAAGGTCAAACGTAGAGTACTTTTGTTCCCTTTCGGACAATTTTTACGAAAAGAAGGAAAGCGGCTCCCAACTTCCTTTATTTAGTTGTTGTAGAACAGCACTAACTGCTGTTTTCGATGCATCCGTCATAATATTGAAATGCGAATTCTCAATGGGTTGTGTTAGCATTGCTACTTTACATAAACTTTCTTTTGCCTTAATGAAGGCATTGTCACATTCATCAGGCCAACAATTTTATTTTATTTTATTTTTTTTTTTTTTTTTAATTTTTAAGAGGGAAGTTAGATGAGTATAGATTGGTGACAACAGTTTAACTAATTTAGAGATAAAGCGATTGTAGTAGTTAATCATTCCTACGAATTGTTGTATCTGGCGAATTGATGTGGGTCGCTGCAAGACTATAATTGATTCAAGACGTTTTTTTTTTGATGGAGTTATAACTTTTTCGGTAATTGTATGAATCAAAAATTCCAACGATTGGACACCAAAGATACATTTTGAAGGTTTTAGGCATAGACCGTAGTCGACAAGCTTAGGTGATTGGCATGCTCTTTTTTATTCCTACTGGCAATGAGAAGGTCATCTATGTAGGCAAAAATGAACTCGAAGTCTTGCACCACTGCATTGATGAATAATATTTGGCTTACAAACTCGAAAAGTCCGAAGGGTGTGGCAATTGCAGTCTTGTAGACGTCTTCGGGAGCGACAGATATTTGGCGGTATGCCTTGAAAAGTTCAGTTCTCGAAAAAAATCTTGCAGTTATGAAGTTGCATCGAAAAATCGTAAATGTGAGGGATTGGATACCTGTCCACATGGTTTCCAGTCGTCACTGCCTTTTTTTCTTCCATATGAAGTGGTGATGATGCAGGGTAGGAGGAGGAGTCTACAAATACCCAACTCAACCATAAGTTTGAACTCCACACATGCTGACTTTTGTTTCTGCAATTTTAATCTGCGTGGCTTAGAAAACGGTAATTGCCCTTTTGTAAGAATATGGTGCTGAATTGTATGTTTGATAGGATTGTTGAAATTTACTGGGGCTGAGAGAACGCGAAAGTCGTTTAAGATTTTCTGAAAAATATTACCATTGTACAAACTGCCTTCAAAGTCCTTGGTTTATTTTTAAAACCTTTGTGCTGTACATGCTTATGGACGTTCCATTTGCTTTACGAAAAGAAATGTTGGAGCGAGATTGAACTGTAGGAAAATTTTTAACTGGTAATAATCTTGCCCGAATTCGTTTGCTGACTATTACGCATCCACAGGCAGGCACACTTTGTGTCTCATTTGTTTAGTTGATGCGCCCGTACATACAAGTGAGTGTTGGATTCATTTTTAAGGTGTTTAGTATTGCTTGCGATTTTTGTAAGATTCATAGTTTGATATGAATTCTAAAAATGTCTCGAAAAGGTTAAAACCAGAAGCGAAGATGTTCCAATTTCCACTTCTGGATACGCCTATGGGACAAATTTGGAGAGAAAAATGTTGTATTAATATAAATAACTCCACAAAAAAAAATATTTATTTGTAATCCTCACTTTTCCCTCGAGGTATTGGAAATAAGAAATTAAAAAAAAGAGCTGTTCTATTGTTGAACTTAAACGTTCATGTCGATAATGATGATCCTGAGAATTTTTTTTTTTTTTTTTTTTTTGTTTAAAAGAATTACCTCAAAGAAAGAATTTTTCGTGCAGCAATTTATCTATTGTTTGTTCAAAATGCGAAAATTTTAATGAAACTACTGCTATGTACATACAGAAAATAAATATAGCTTTGAAAAGTAAAAGGAAAATTTAAAAAGCAACTTAAGGAAGCTTTAAAAATATGAAATCGTACGAAAGAAGAACGATTAAACATGTTACTAAATTATGTACCATTAAAACTTATATAAGCTCCTTAAATATAAGCGAAGAGTCGAAAATATTTTGCAAGTTGCTCATAAGTAAGGGGCCCAAAAAATATATTTCATTTTTAGGAGATAAATTGAATCTTAACATACCCCATGTGTCAACTTTACATCGATTGGCCCCCATAAAATTCCTTCAACCTGTGCTTATCAATAATGCTATTAAGGAATTAAAATGAAATATTAAGTTAATTGATGGGAGGGGCAAAGGCAGTGTTGTGCTACTCTTTGAAGAAGTCGCAATAAAAAGAAAACTTAGGTACAACTCAAAATTAGATTTAATAGATGGGTTTGAAAATGTAGGCTTTTGGCGAAATTCAACAATGGTTAGCCGGCTTGTGTCTTTATGGTCAGGAGTTTATTTTCTAATTGGAAGCTTATTTTTAATTACTTTGTATCCGAAAATAGCTTATCAGGTGAAGATTTAAAAATGATTTTATTAAGAAATATACAAATGCTTTCTGACTTAGAAATAACAGTAAGGGCAGTTGTATGTGACCAAGGGTCTTCTAATAAAACATTTTAAAGCTTGTTAGGAGTTTCGCATGTGAAACCATAATAGCATTAAAATCTCCTGCTTATATGATTTCCACATTTGATAAAATCGTTGTGTAACTTTCTGTTGAAGTCAGATATTAATACTCTTGATGGCTTGGTTAGTTTCGAAGTTGTCAAAGAACTTTGACAGCTACAACAAAGTGGCAAAACGAGAATATTCCCGAAAATAACAGGTCAACACATATGTATTTCTTACTGATTTCGATAAAATGCGATTCAAGTATGCAACTCAAATTTTTAGTAGAACTGTAAATATAGCGATTGGTGCAGTTAAAGAAACTTGTGGTTTTAGGAACTGTTCAAAGGAAGTTGCAGTTTCTACAAAAACTTTTCTTAGTAAAATTGATCAAGTTCTTGACTGCATGAATAGCGGCTCTCTAAATTCCGATAATTTTTATAGATCACCCATACAAAAAAATAATTGCGCTCATGAATTTTAAAAAACTTTTAAGAGTTGCATTGCTCAAGTTTCCTTGGTTCAACAATCAAAAACTGTTAATTTTTTGAAAGGGATTGAACAGTCTATAAACGGAGTACTACAACTTGCCGATTATTTATTTAAAGATTGTTTTGAAGATTTTTTTTTTCTACTAACCAAGCGTTTGAACCAAGATGCATTGGAAAAGTTATTCGCAGTTATAAGGCAGAAAGGAGGAAACAATCAAAACCCATCTCTATGTGATTTCAATATAATAATTGCAAAAGTGATGGCTACTAACATAATTCAGTCTAGCTCTTTAAGCAGTTACGAAGAGGATAACGATTCCATGCTTAACATTATACGATGCGATGAAAAGTTTTCTTCATCCATCTCAACGGCTCAAAACTATCAGCAAAATAACAAGAAATTGCCTGATTTTGATATTTTCGAAAAATATCCTGATTTCTTGATGATCGCCATCATTTTGAAAATAAAGATATTGATTTAGTATCAACTGTGGTATTCCATAGGCTACGTCGCTTTTAAAGTTGGCCCGAAAATAAACTGTGAAACATGTTGCGCTAGAATTAAGAAAAGTGATGAAGTAATAAGCGCTCCATCTGAACTTTTCTTATTTCAAAAAAAAAAAATTACTCAGATTTTGGGAAACTTAATGTGCCATTTGATCAATTTTTCGAAATAATTAAGAAAAATATTTTAGTTTTCAATTCCATATTTTCAGGTAGTTTTGACATAAAACATATTAGAGAAAAGATTGTTGAAAAATTCAAATAGGTCACAAATGATAGTTTTTGAACGACTCATGCTTGAACCAAAAAATGAAATGTTCCTGAAATAAAATAAAATCGAAAAGTAAGAGAAAAAGTATATAAGATTGAAGAATGAAATGTTAGCTTTAAAAAGTGGTATAGCACGTTATTATGTGCCTTAGTTAATTCTTTTTTCTTTTCCATTTTCTTTCTCCATTTTAAGTCCTTTTTCTACCAAATTGCCATTCCCGCCTAGTCGGGGGAAGATAGACACCCTCCTATACAATTTTTCTTCTTAAACCTAGGTTTTAGTCGCATCATACGAGTAATTTATTGGAAAAAAAATTTGATCAAACTGAATTTTCCATAAAAATATTTTAGATATTGTTTAAACAATGTAAATAGTTCAGTCCTTTCTACAAAATGTTTCTGAAACACCATCGTATTTATTAAAATAAAACAAAACATCATTTGCTCAGGAAATGTTTTTGTTCTTTTATTTTCCACTTCGTCACCTGTTTTCATGATGCAATCCAAAAAAAAGAAAAAAAGCACATATCAAATCCAACGCACAAGAATGAAACATTGTACAATGGGTGTGCTTAAAAAGCAAACGAAGTAGAATTATTCGATCATTACAAAATAAATGAGAATGTAAATTGGATATTGTCATGGAATATGTGCAATGCGTTTAGAATCAAGAGGACAGAGAGAGAGGCCTTTTCTCTCAAATATCTTTTATTTCGTTTATTTTTTTATTATTTGGAAAAGAGCTTTTTGAAATCGTTTTCATTTTTTGAGGTAGATAATACGATACTTCTTCGTACTACAATTATATATTCTTTACTATTATTTAGTCTCTCTTCCGCTTGTTCCGAATCGCTCATTTTGTAATTTAACTCTAGCTACATACACGTTTTAGGTATGTTAATTAAGTATAACTGCTAGAAATTTTATGATGTTGAAATGTTAGTTAAGTTTTTTTCTTAAATTTACGGTTAGTTAAAATAAATGAACAAATTTTATAAGGATATTTTGATATACATTTTTTTTACAAGCATAAAATGAGGAAAAAAATTAACAAAGTTATTAAAAGAAAAACAAAGAAATTCAAATGTAATAATAATAATTTAAATATTGTATATGTAATAATAAAAAATACACATATGTATGTATGTAGATGAGGATGTAACAATCTGCTGCAAAATGAAAGGAAATCTGGTTGTGGATATACAAAAATATGTATATAATTGAAGAGCTGGATATCCTCTTGGTTGAGCTGAAAGTTTTGTGGTATTATGGTCTGGTGGTTATACCGTTGCTTGCTTAAACTACGTATGGGCATGGTGTATTTATGGACACGTACCCACATGTACATTTATGTGTATGATGAATACTTGGTCCGTTAGAGTGGGTAATAATTTTCACTTTACAATTGATTTCAAGGACAAAAATTTATTTATTTATTTATTTTGTTTTTTCTTTTTTTGTTTAACTTTAACGAACTTTCATCTGAGTGCACTCTATCCAAACGAATTAGAGTAGATAGGTACTTCCACCATTAATTTGAAAAACTAAATATTTCCTTTAATGTGGTATTTTTATGTCAGGGTCACCATTTGATGCGTTCCTTCGCATCACCAGTAATCAAAACACTATTGCTTCTTAACCGTTTGATACATGCACAATACATTTCAAAAACGATGTTTAATATCGAGCGGACCACCATCAATTAACTTGTTCAATGATAACGTTGGTTGATTGATTTATATTTATGATTTTATTATGTATGTATAGGGTTTTTTAATAACGACTTGACAACTTTTTATTTAAATAAAAGGCAAACCATTTGAAATGTTTCAAAAACTTTATTATATAAAATATTTTATATATTTTATAAAATATTTATGAATGGAACTCGACTTCGTTCATATGGCCACTTCGGGCACGTTTGCAGCGGTCGATTCGTTGGACCCAATTTTCAACGACTCGGCCACACATTTCGGCCGAAACGGTTCATCCAATGAGCTCATCGGCGCGTTGGCATAAACCAATGACTTAACGTAGCCCTACAGAAAATAGTCAAGCGGCTTTAAGTCGCACGAACGAGGCAGCAATCGACTGGCTCATGTCTTGAGATAACACGCTCACCATACTTACTCTTCAATAAATCGATTATAGTGTGTACTGTGTGGCACCATCCTGTTGAAACCACATGTCGTCCAAGTCCATATCTTCCAATTCGGTGATCATGGCGCGATAACGCTGACCATTTACAGTAACGTGACGATCGTTATCGTCGACGAAAAAATATGGCCCAATAACGCCGCCGGCATGCAAACCGCACCAAACAGTTATTGGTGCGGATGGATGTGGATGAAGTGGTGATTTATTAAGCACATGTGGGTTTTCATCCGACCAATAACGCATATTTTGCTTATTGACGAACCCATTGAGCCAAAAATGAGCTTCGTCGCTAAAGATGATTTTGCGATGAAATTACCATCTTGGCGTATCTTCTCCAGAATCCAATCGGATAACGTAGCTCGTTAGTGTACTTTACCATGATGATGTTGCGTTTACTGAATAAACAGTGACAGTTTGATGATTAGTGTTAGAGTGCGTTCACAAATTAAATTCAAATTATAGTCCCTATTGGAAAACCCTATATATATGTAAGATGTTACAATGTACGACTTATGGTATGAGCGTCGCAGAACAGGAAATTAAAATGAGTAAATTTACGATCAATCAATTCCCTGCATAAGCTTGATTCATTACAAGGTCCGTTGTTTTGTGCCAGTACTGCTCCGATGTCCCAATCTTCGACAACTGTAATTAATTGGAATTCTTTACCGAAATCGGAGTAAGACAGTATTAATTCAGTTGATACTATAGAGTTTTTGATTTTGTTGAAGACATCTATGGCATTATTATCTAGTTGTATTAACTTTTTGCTAGAAATACTCTTGGACATTTATCCTCTTTCCCTTATTAAAAGGGGGTAAGGGGTTTCGTCAGATTGGCATATCCCTTAATGAATTGGCGATAGTATCCTGAAAGCCCAAGGATAGATCGAAGGTTATTTAGGGTTTTAGGATGGGCAAAATTTACTATAGCTTGTACTTTTGCCGGATATGTTTTGATGCCGTTTGAAGAAACGATGAATCGCAGAAATTCTAGCTCATTAAGAAGAAATATGCACTTATCTAACTGCAATTTCATGTTGGCATTTTCCAGAAAAAATCGGAAACATTGTTTGAGATTTTCGAAATGTGTGTCTTTATCTTTACTATAAATGACGATATCATCTATGTTTGTACATTGTACACGTTACACATTGTCCAACGAAAAGATAAGTCAGCCTTTTTGTTCACAATCCGTACGGGTGAGTTGTATGGAGACCTTAAAGCCGATAAAGTTATAATATAAATATATATAAATATATATAATATAAAGTTATATTTTCTGATGTTTTTAGTTATAATATTTTTTGCATGATATACTTATTCACATATTCTTAAAATTTGTGTTTAATTTGACATTTTTAGTACAGGTTTTCATGTGTTAACATGTCGAATATTAATAAAATACATATGACAATATACGTATATTAAAAACACTAAAAGTGATGTATAAAACTGCTGCAACATTCTCCCCGGCCATAAACATACTATTTAGTATGTTCGCAATTAACTCGTTCGTTCTTGATTGATATATGAACATCCTGTGGTTCGTAAAAGTTTTTAAAGCGTAGAGCGGATTAATGGGTCAATATAATTAATTTGGAATCAGGATGATTGTAGGTGAGTTCTGTTGCATTATGTAGTTATAATTATTTTGTGGTATGTTAAATGTCAATGTACGAGTTGTGTTCAAGAAAATAAGGTAACTTTTAAAATTTCTGTATTTTGTATTTTTGCTGTATTGGTACACATATATATATATGTAGCATATATATAGCATATTTAGTTTGTTTTTGACAGATAAAAAGGTTAGTGTTTTGGTGTACTCGGCGCTTTTCAATTATTATAAAAAATGGAGCAAAGAATTTGCATAAAATTTTGTGTTAAAAATATAATCATGTGCTCTAAAACACTAATAATGTTGACAGTGGCTTACGGTGAGTTTGCTCTAAGTAAAAAAATATGTTTACAAGTGGTACAAGCTCTTCCAAGATGGCCGAGAAAATTCCAATAACGAACCTCGCTATGTACGCCCCAGCACATCAATAAAGATGATACGGTGAAGCCGTGAAAAAAATTGTTTTAGAAAATCGTCAAATTACCATAAGACAAGTTGCTGAAGATATTTGCACATTTTTCGGATATTTTGGGCGAAGTTTGTTCCGCAAATAATTTTGATCAGAATATCATCGTTGCTTGTGACAGATTTTTTGGCTAAAAACAACAAGACAACATATTCATATTTTATTGAATGCATTTTGTATTGTATGCGTGTGTGAATGTGTTGATAAGTTACGTATTTTAGTAATGCTGTTTTAATTAACAATACAAGATGAAATCTATTCGGGGGGGAGGGGGAGGGGGGCGTTAAAGAGACGCGCAATAGGAAGGTCTGCTTTGAAACCACTTTATCGAAGGCCAGCGTGTGAAATAAAAACATATGTATACGAACTAGGATTATCTAGTTGGTGTCAAAATGAAGCATGGAACTGTGTCGCTTTTTGCAAAAATGGCAGGATTGTTGCTTGGACAAATATTCGTTTTGTGGCAAAAGGCCAAACAATTACCTTATTGTTCAACAATACGTTACCTGGTTCTTACATCCATATTTGAAAATTTGTTCATGACAAGCCTTGCAACTGAAATTTTCCTTCACCACCGTATTAGCATGGAAGACAACTGGCAAATCATAAAATAGCTCCAATTCCTGGTAGACTAAAATCCTTTTGAAATCATAGTGGGATTTTAAAGGTTCCCACACTTGGTCGTAACTAACCTCGTCCACATTGACGTGATCAAGAAATGTACTTACACTTGCTCATCAGCATGATTTTAAATAATGTAGTTTTTCAATTTTAGATAAGGATGTGTTTCTATATACGAGTGAAACGAATTGGTCGTGGAATGAACGCTAGTGCTCATATCTACCAGTAAATGAAGGCGGATGGATTTTCCGAATTTGAAGCTCATGAGACGTCTTAGACTCTGACGAATGTGAACACGCTTCAGGCTTCTTTGAGTGGATGTTTCCTGTTTCTGTTGCTCATCTAAAAGTTGTGACTTGTATAGAGTGTAGTCTGTTTTTGCTTCATCATATGTACAAACTAATTACTCCAAAACTACCTTCTCAATATCCTTATTACTGTAACTTTCCTCATATCTTTTTTCAATATTCGATAAATTAAGATCCAAAAGATCGAAGCGCGTGCTAACGTAATTTTTCTAACGGCGAGTAGGGCTTACGGTCTTTTTAAAAATATTAAAGTCTTTTGAGACTTGGTTGCAGGTTTTTACAAATAATTTTGATACGTCCTTTTATTATTTTAACAATTAAAAAAAATACGAGCAAATTGTACTCACTTCGATTTTCATTTTCCAAATTATTTTAATTTTGTCCTGAATTTCCCTCTTTAAAAGTTCTGCTTTAAAATGTTGTTGAATTCCAACCCCTGAATTTTTTTCTTCTGCAGCTCTCACACCTCTGATTCTTTACAAGTCTGTTATAATAAACCGTACTGTTTTAAATATTTAATTTTAAAATTTTAAAGGGCGTTTATAAATCAACATATAATAATAATCTAAAATATAAGAAATAATAAATACAATAATTCAGAAAAAGTTAAATTTTTCTTTCGAAGAAAAAAGCTATTATATATATAAACTGTGTTGGAAAAATTACTATCAAAAATACAGTATAAGCTGGGTCGAAATAAAACAACTGCTTTTTGAAATGTTTTAAAATGAGTTTTTTTTATTCCAGATCTGTGACTGTCTGGCTTACGCTCCGATTAAGCTCACATCCTATCCGATTCCTGGTGACACTGTATTGCTGAACCGACTACTCGTGTACTTTTACCTTTGAAATACAGTATCCATTATCTTCTACCAATTTGTAGGCCATTCAAATAAACCCATGATGCTGTGGAAGGTAACGTTAAAATATTAGAGACCTGGATAGACAGTTAATTTTGCATCTCATCAGTATTGCTCACAAAATAAAGGTGATGGATAGGGCATAAGGTTTTTTACTTTCATAATTCCACCCTTCCATTTATTTTTTTCCAGGCACCAGTTCATCGATTACATGTTCGGGAAAAGGTTTATTTAACGAACTCTTTAGGAGCTTTCAAGACAATTGCTGAGGCCTAAACTTAACTAAAAAAAAAACTGTAAAGATCGAGGTAAGCTTATGGCAAGAAATATGGAGCCGTTGTTAATTAGTTAGTTAGTTCACGCTAAATGGAATTGACCGATTGCGACCTCTGCTAGTTGACTTTTATTTTGACTTTATTGAGGACCGTCATGTAATTTCCTTGGTATGGATTATTGCGAATAATTCTTTAAGACTATCGTTGCTTAGTTCCCATGGAAAGTTTTGAGGGTGGATAAGATAATGAACTTGAAATTAATACTATTTAAACCAAATAAATTTAAAAAGATATGGTGGCTGATTTTACGTCGGCGGCTACAGATTCAGCGTACAAAGTCAATTATTTAGAATAAAATTTACTACAAAGTCAGGCTTAATATAATTTTGGTTCGAACTTGTATCTATTAAAAATTGTAAGATCTCTCCGTCTCTTGTCTTACATTCAAAGTAAGGCAAAGAGGAATCGGTTAGCCTAAAAAATTTCCGTCATTATATTCTGACTTTTGTTTTATTAGGTATTGGTATTCTTCATATATTGATTGATATTCAACTGCTTGCTGTGTATCAAACTGTTGTACAAAAGGGTGTACATCGAAATGCTGGGTGTTAACCTGTGTATCTTCTACGTGGGTTTGCGTGTACGGGTCTTCTTCCAGTTTCTGGGCTTTGTGCTAACATTGTTGGTTCTTCTAAGCTTTCAGACGTTTGGCTAGTATGGTAATTTTTTTGCTTCAGTTTATGAGACATAGAAAGTTGCTGAGTAGGGAATTTTTGCATGCCGATTTTGGTGGGTACCGATTCCAACTTGGTTACTTCGACCCTGCGTTGCTATTTGGATGCGAAAAGGTTTGATAGACTGAGAAGGAATCTGTCGCTGATTTGGTATTTGATTTTGCTGGATGGAAACAAAAGGAATAGAATTGTTGTGGAGGAGGTACGTACGAAGGATAAATTGGATATGGCGGCCTCAGCGGTAAAAGCGCATTGACTCAGGGCTGGTTAAATTCTTTTTAAGAACGACTACCTTGTACAAAGTATGCCATTTGACTTTAAAATGTACTGATATACCGCTTATTCGCATAGTGCATAATGAGACAGCTCGCTATGTTTTCCCAATTGATGGGGGTGTTGTATGGTTCTAAATCGGCGTCAGCTTGCCTAAAATTTTTTTTGTGAATCTCATTAACGATTCAAAAATATCTTGGGGTGCTTTTTGTGTGCTCGTAGATGCTAAGAATGCGTTTGAAATTTAGGGAGGAAGAAAAGACAAGTATCAATATACATTATATTCATATACATATACAGGAAACACAGAGGTCGGCAGGGCATACCATAAGTGAGTTGTACGGCTTAGGAAAGAATCACGATATTTTAGAGTACGTCCGAAAATGGGCTTGAGGGTATACTGATGAGCATTCATAGCGAGACCGGTATTACCGTTGAAAGTTCGAATGGGCGGAATGCTACTGGCGATTTCAATGGAGCACTGGTGGTGGAAATAGCAATAAAACAAAGTGAGATAGGAGAAATTACGTCGATGTTCGAGGGTGTCAATTGATTGACTGATACTAGTATCACCAATGAGTTTTATCTCACGGTTTTGAATCCTATCTAGCAGGTGCACAGTTGTTTTAGTAGCACCTGACCAGATGTAAGCATTGTACTCCAATTCTGGGCGGATTGTGGGCAGATCAAACGGGGTAAAATATTTCTTACATCGCTTCAGGAAACCTAGACATTTCGCAGCATTTTTGGAGACAACGAACATGCGGTCATTCCAACGTAAGTTGTCACTTACACACATACCGAGAATGGAAAGTTTATCGGTTTCGATGACACAAGTGTAATTTATGGATAATGGCTGGGTATTTGAATTTCACTTTAATAACAACAGACACCATTGAGTTTTGGAAGCATTCAATTCCACTCGGTTGATAGTTCCCCAATTGGTTATGCTGGTAATATCGGAACTTAATCAGCTGCCGTTCCCGTTTTACAACCGAAGAGCAGGGGCGTGAGTCCGGGAACGTATATGAAAATCAAAGGGAACTGTCATCAGCAAAGAAATATATTGGATTAGAAGGAGCAGACAAGAGATCATTAAAGAAAATTAAAAAGTGTCAGAAACAGAACGGAGCCGTGAGGCACACCAGCATTTATTTTGTGAATATCAGACTTGAAACCGTCCAAGACAACTTGAATTGAAGGTTCCGAAAGGTAATTTCTAATCCATTGAAGAAAAGAGTCATCGATCCCAAAAGCACGCATTTTCGACAAAAGAGTATGATGCCAAACTCTGTCAAATGCCTTAGTAATATAAAGTGCAACTATCTTGCTTTCGACGGATTTATTCCACTTTTTGGGGAGACATGCCATCAAATCACCAGTGGACCTGTTGCTACGAAAACCATATTGCCGGTCATCGAGAAAATTTTGTGTTTCGATATATTTCATGAGCTGACGGTTTATCAGCGTTTCCATGATCTTGGAAAGAAGGGACGTAAGTGCAATGGGTCTGTAGGAGGAGAGAAATGCTGTTATTCATCTGCTCAGAAAGAGTCCTAAAATGTAGGATTGATGAAAAAGCTTACGCAGTGGTTTTGCCAGCGTGGAAGAAGCCATCTTCAGAAGAAGGGGTGATGTACCATGTGGACTAGCGGACTTATACATGTTAACATCTTTGAGTACTCTTGCTACTACACGAGTGCAAAAGTGGATTCGTCCCATTGTAGAATCGATGCACTAAAGTGTAGGCGGGGGCAAAGCACAATCTGGGAGTGTTGAGCTAGCCGCAAAGTGTGCGGCAAGCAGATTGGCGTTGTCCAAAGAGCTGACAGCTGGAATGTCATTGTAAATGAGCGTTGGGATTTCTAATGTTTTTGACGAATGACCAACAATTTTTACTGCCTTTGGGACATTGCAGTATTTTTTGCCTCAGTTTTTGATCGTTTTTGTTTTGCAACACACTTGAGAAAAACGTTGCAGTCATTTCAGGCTCGTTTAAACTTTTTTCGGTTTTCCTCTGTAGGGTTGGTCTTGTAGGACCGAAAAAGCAATTCTCTAACCCTGACAGCCTTTTTACAGCTCTAGTCATACTATGCCTTTTCTTTTGATTTGATACTCTTTATCCGATGAGGGATAAAGCATTTCATTCCAAAGAGAATAGTTTATGTGATCATGTCAGCAACTGCATCCACGTCGTTATCGATGAAACATAACGACCAGTTAAAGTGCCTTAAGAAGTTATTAAGTCCGCTACAATTGGCTTTCTCGTATTGCCATACGGTTCTTTTAGGAATCTTTTCATTAACTGTGTGGTGGGTGTACGAGAATTTAGTAGATATGACACAATGGTCCGACAAGCCTAGAGGGGAGAGTACATCAACGCAGTACTTGTCAGGGTGAGAAGTTAAAAAGAAGTCCATGGTGTTAGCGGTATGGGTTAAATTATTTTCCGCAGCGAAGATGTCAGCATACCTTTCTTCGGGTGTTGTCTGTCCAGAATGTCGAAGCCAACCAGAATTGTGTATATTGAAATCGCCCGTAATCACGATTTCAGTACAGGGATACAATTCTTTGAATGGAGTCAGACAGCGCATTAAACTCCTGAAAGGTCGAGTTGTTGTCCAGTTTGGGGCTTCTGTAAATAAAGCAGTAGTGGATAATTTGCTTACGGAGATGGAATTTTAACCTAACGAAATTGATTGGAACAGGGACTACTTTGTGGTGGAATTTGGTAAGCTACATCACTACGCACATAAATGGCGAGACCGCGATGGGGAAAGAATAGTGGCACTGCCCCGCTCTGAAAGGTGTGAGCGCACTGTGTATCACTAAGTGCGAAAACACCTGGTCGGTACTTACAATGGACGTACGCAGAAAAGTGATTACTTTTAAGCATGCGTATTTTGGCTACGTCCACCCTGAATTCCCTAGTCATAATCACAAATAAACACAAACACTGATGATACTAAGCAAGGCTGCGAAGTGAAAACTCTGGTGATGGTATATCGAATCAAATTGCTGTAGGTGTTATGCCCTTTCAACAATAAAAATCAGTGCACCAACAAAATTTTAACACACAACCCGCTATCCATCGGTTGTTACATACAATCTCTCACTGCCCGTACTGTATGATAAATACAGTAACGGCAGTGACCGAGTGCAAGCAACAGTACTAAGACCACGAGCGGGAGACATGGGTTGATTTTACTTATTGCCATGTGGGCGCGCTTGTTCTTTTTCTTTTATGACTATATAATCGTTTTTCTTTTGAATAACCGCTTAGAGTTCCTAGAGACTGTCATTCCCTAGAATGCTGTTAAACGGTTTTAAAGTGAGAAAGTAAAAAGTGAATCATTTAAACCAAATAAATCGACCATTGTGTGGTGACTGACTGAGACCTCGCCGCCTATAGAATTGGTGTAAAAAAGTTCTGAGTTTAGATTCGGGTTTGGCACAATTAATATTATTATTATTAGAGCCGGTATCTATAAGTATCTTTAACATTTTCCAGCTCTTCATTCCGCATTTGAAGCAAGACAGAGAAGAGCTATGTAATCTTAAAAATTAGTGTCGGTAAAGTCGACAGTTTTCTGATTGGCATCTTCGGGTTCTTCGTATTGTTGCAAATATTTCGCCATGATTTGTTCGAAATCAACTTCGTACGCATTTGGAGTCTATCTTCTCTGTCTCATTTTTGATATGTTCTATGTGGAAATTTCGTTGGTGTTTGCTTTGTCTGGACATATGCTGAGTTTCGGCTGATGGTCATGTTCCATGTGTTTGTCTGTTCATGTAATTTACTGTGTTAGTATAGACACTCGTATCTACATGCTCGAGTCTTGCTTTAGGCTTAGGAACGAAAGAACGTGGTGGAACTAATGTATTGTGTTGTCCATATTTTATTCTTAAAAAAAAAAAATAACACCCAAGAAGTTAATGCTTCTCTTAAAATGGTAAAGCATGTGCTAAGTTTTTTGGAAAATTTGATATATATAAAGAGAAAGATATTTGGGCTAAGTGGATATTTAATAATAATAATAATTGGAATAAGGTGTTCTGTGTACATTTTATTTAATAGCTGGTTGGGTCTGGATTGTAATTGTGGTATATAGGCTGTTTGGGAATTAAAAGGAGGTTTGTTGCCCTGAGGCTGTTGTATTTCTTTGAAGAGACAAGGGTGTGACCTGATTATGAACGGCAAGTGATGAGCTATAGTGCGCATGGGCGTACTGAGTACGGAAATTTTGATTTTCTAATCTTTGGTGTTCCATAGATGTAATCCCTATGGCAAATTATTTGATTCCCTTATTCTCAGGAGCCTTCAGAAATCGCCACACAATCCTTGAATAAAAGTAGCAATGCCTTTTTCCCTATAAGTTTGTATAAGGGCATCATGGTTAAATTACATGCATCCTATCCTATTCGAAATTTGTAAAAGGTGAGCTTAGACGGAATGATAAAATTCTTTGATAGTTAGATTGCCCTGTACAAGTGTGGTCTTGTGGTATTCAGGTATATAGAGGTATCGCTTATCTGCGCGGTGCATCGCGAGATAACGAGAAATATACTTCCTATCCAATTGAGTATTTTAGGACTCCAATACTACATCACCTTGGCGAATAAAGTTATTTCGAATGACGCTCAGTATTCGAAAATACTTCGGGCTTTCTTCTATTCTATCGTATAATTTCAGGACTCGATGAACGCGTTTTGCGTGATTCACGTAAGGTTTGCTATAGTTTGGTCTGTACCATTAAAGCAGTCAGAGTTGCGATTTGTCAATGACTGAATTATTCAGCGTTCTTCCCTTTGGAGGACACGACACATGATTCCACTAGCTAGGCGTTCATGCGCTTGTTTTATTTTGACCCCATATACTGAAAGAGGTTGGGAAGGATTTTGTAGGGGTGTTCTTGAGTGCAGAATTGGCACGTGAAATTTTGTAATCCGCTGGCCCTAGCATCCTAATCCGCTGTCGAAAAAAATTACGTGTTTCAGTAGTTCACAATTTATTTTATTTGCGGTTAAAATTTCTGTAATATTGAGAATAGTGTATACAGTAATTTACTTATGTAATGTATAGACCAGCCTCTTTCAGCTCTCGCTCTGCCCAAATAATAGCGCTATTATCGCTATAAGTTTCTCGCAGGGTGCCACGTCTTACCATAAAGTTCTTTATTGCCAAAATACAGCGGCTGGTGCTAAGCGAATATTCTGTTTCCACATGCACTGCCCTTATCGACAGGCAGACCAACAATGACAGTCATGGGGCCAAAGAAATCTATCCCAGTGAATGCTAACGGTGCAACGTATGAGGCAAGGCAAACTTAGCCAATTGTGGAAAACATGGGGTCGCTTTACCGATTTTACAGCGCTGACTGTATTTCGTCTCTTTTTAATAAGTGGTACGCAGAGGGCTTATGTAGTATTTTTGGCGAAAGTCATTTACCACTGTTTCGCTATTTTGCATGATGATATAGCTCGTGATAATAAAACGTGTTATATTGTTATTTCTCGGCAAGATTATTGGTCGCATTTGCTTTTCTGTAACGCAGGCGTTGTCAATCCTTCCATCTACATGAAACATGTTTTTCTCATCTAAGTATGACAACTTATATATATATTACGCTTGATTTCTTTAGACACCTATCATTGCTGAGTTGTTATATATCCTCGGCGTATTCTTTTCTGTGCGCTTGCAGATATAGGATATCCTCTTTTTCCAACTCGTCTTGAGTAAGTTCACCGCGTATTAATGGACATCGCTCCATTTTGTGCTTGCAGTTCTCTAAAAATCGGACAACATACGCCGCAGTTCTCAGCAACCCCTTCAACTTAGAAAAACGATGCACATCAAAGGTGTAAAATTGTATCAGCTTCTTCTGTCGGCCATTTATTTTCTGATTTCTGCAAGAAATCTGGGCCACTGAACCATCGATTGTTCGTGTAAAATCTATTGTTTTTGCTCACTTTGTTGCTTCGTCGGCTGCATTCAGCTTGCTTAGGACCCAGTGCCATTCATTTATTTCAGTGATGTCAAGATTTTCACATATTCGAAAAGCTACGAACTGATGGTATCGACTATGGTCACCGAATGTAGCCAACTAACAACTGTCTTAGAGCCCGACCAAAAAAATCTCTTCGCAATCGAGACTGAATGACTCTCCAATACGTATTTTGCAAATCGGGCACCTATAACAGCCGCCATCAGTCGAATAATTGATACGATTTTCAGCGGTGCCACCATATTTTTTGACCATCTTAAAGAGCATGTGGTATTCTGGACATCAGAAAGGCGAATGTAGCACACGGCCGCATATCCATTTTAGCTTTCATCTACAAATGTGTGCAATTGTACATCGATATCACGATCACGAAGCAACTTAATCCATTGGGCCCATTTTATCGACTGGAAACCTAAAATCTGCTCGTTCCAGTCGACAGCGCTTCTCCGAATTTTTAAAGTAATATTTTTGCATATATTACAAAATGACCTATCAGCCTTAACGGGTCATAAATGGACATTAAAATGCGAAGAATTTCCGTTTTTGTAGGTGGCCTTTAGCCAATAAAGATTTAGTTTTGCGATATTACTGCGGATATTTTAATTGTTATCGCATCCTCACTAGGAACTTAAAAAACGCCAAGTACCTTTTTCGTATCTGATCCATCACTTAACGCCAAGCTTTTTCCTGCAGGCACTGACGTCGCTAGGAGAAAGCAGAATCGCGTTGCTATTCGAATTTCAATTCGGAATATTAAAGACGACCGGGTTATGGATATACTTAACTTCGTGCACTTGCTTCCTCTACGTTGTCTACCGTACAGCGAACGCTATCGCGATGAAGGGGTGATTTCTTTAAAACTAGGTTTTGTCTAGTTCCTAGTGTCTAGTCTACTGATTCCCGCAGTGGAATCGTAATTGTTTTTAAACATTGTTGTGCTACTTAAAGTTGCAAAGCCAGCTTGTTGTTCTAACCACTCTCAGACCGACGCGGATTTTCTGCTTTCTGCGTCCTCCTGTTTACATTCTTTATCTAGAATATGATACTTATTTTTGATGTACTCTTTATCAATTGCCAGTTGAGGGAAACCTATTGTGCGTTTCTCTTCTTCACGTCGAAATTCAAAGGCATTTCTACGTGACTGCAAGGCTCTATATGATTTTGCCGCACGACTGGAAAAGGGTTGGGCAGAGTGCACGGAATCGTTATATAAATTCGTTGAATTGCAAAATTGGCAATGCCAATCAATATCGAATGATACATCGTTGGCATTTCTGCAAGTTTTATGAAATGGATTTTGGCACAGAGTGCGGCAGATCATATTCAAATTTAAAGGGTTAGTGCAGATTTTCACGTGGTTACATGGTCTACGGCCGATTTCAAAATTTTGTCGGCGAATGCTGTAGGGGTAGGCGAACTTGGTGGAGTCGGTATTGGTGGTGTAGGTGGTTGACCCTGTAAGATAGAAATGCTCATATTGTACTCACTTTGCGAACTCGCAGGTGTGTGTCTCAATACAAATACCAGATATGTGAATGCTGATCACTAGATGATCACCACAACAGCCGCTCTAGCAATCGGATGTATAAGAATTTTAAATTTTATTGAGTGCAGAATTGGCACGTGAAATGTTTTAATCCGCTGGCCCTAGGATTATAATCCGCTGGCCCTAGGATTATAATCCGCTGGACCTAGGATTATAATCCGCTAGACCTAGGATTATAATCCGCTGGACCTAGAATTATAATCCGCTGTCCAAAAGTAACTACGGGTTTCCATTAAACAACAATGATAATGGTTACGTAAAAAACTCTTTAAGGTAAAATAATAACGAACATTTTAATTGGATTTTTTTTTTTAAATCAACGTTAGGATTTGAGTGAAAACTTTCTAGTGGGGATTCACACAGAGAAAATTAACAATATGATTGGTTGGCAATAAAAATAATAGCTTAATTTCTATATAACATATATATACAGGGTGTCCCAAAAATCAACGTCAGGCTGGAAACTAAAAAGTACATGACTTAGATTTTCTTTTATAAGTTTGCGATAACCGACACCACTTGACCTATCACCCGTTTCCGACTTGACGTTGATTTTTGGGGACACCCTGTATATACAGTACTAGAATTTGATATTTGTTTCCAAATATTTTTTTAAAGAATTAAGAAAGGTATGGTAAATTAAACAGAATTTGGTATATGCGTGGGTGTCTAAATGCAAAACCAATTAATTAATTATGTGTACATTTCATTTGAAAAATGTCTATTTATTTATTAAATATTTTGTATTTTATTTTTTAAATAAGTTCACTACAGTCTAAATTATTATATTTACATTTTCGTTTTACGATATTTTTATTTATCAAATACCTAACAAAATTAATACAAACTAAAATTATAATGACATGTATAACACATAGGCGGAAGTAAACTTGTACACAGAATTTTTTTTTTTATTTTAATAAATAAACAGTAAGTAGGCATTAATGCTTAATATTCGATGTCTATATACATATGCGTGAATCCGGCTTTTGAATAACTGCGGAGAAGCATTTTGTCTGATAACAAAATTTCAACGTTTTTCCTTTTTCCTTCGATGTACACAATGAACGATTTGCTAAATCTAAAAAAATAGTCAAACGATCTTATAGAAGTTAATGTACGAGTAATTAAAACCCATTACCTTATGTTTTTGAAATTCAGAAAAAGATTGATATAGATGCGTTGGCTTGTTGTAGCAAACTTGATGTGGAGCTCGAAACTTTATTACGAGTTGGTTATGAATTTCTGTGCTAGCGCCTCTGCAATTCATTTGTAAATTATTTCCATAAAGAAAGCCTGAATTTGTTTGAGTGCCTCCATCATCCCCCTCCAGTTGTCAATACTATAATTTGTTATTTTCATTAATATTTGATAAAAGATAAGTAGAAGTATCTATAACAAAATTTTACTTAATTCTTTTTTTTCATACCATTTTAGTGCGAAAAAGCAATTTTAGAAACTGCCGGGGGATGGGAGTAAGAATAAATAATTTTGAACAAACATAATATATTTTACTACATTAGAACCTTGGGGAAAATATTTTTTTTCGTAAAACGAATATCTTATGTTTGTTTGCATTTTTGCTGTAAAACAAAATAAAAATTAGTCATACTATATATGCCAAATTAAAAAAAAAATAACAAAACCATATTTTTCTATTTTAATGGACGAAATCCTACGTTTTCGTAGGTATGCATGAGTGGGGTTACAAGTTAAGCCTAAGTGAAACCATGCATATCAAATCATCGAAGTAACACCCGTTTTAAAGTTTGTATCAAAAACATACAATATATTTATATATACTATATTATATGTTATATTCATTCTTATAATAGATATTTATTCTTAAATTCTTCTGTTTAATCTATTAAGCGAAGAAATTTTCTGACCTTTTTTTTTTTTGTTTGTAAATGTAGTTAGAGCCAGTGGACGGGCTGCTGGTTCTTGATGCCCCAAAAGGTCAAAACAACTAGCAATGGCCGCGAGCCCAAGCTACACTCATATTGTTTGAAAAGAAAAAACATGTAAAGAATCCCTTACCCGGACAAAAAAGTTTAAAGCATAATTGTGAAGGAAAGCCCTCAATTCCTCGCTGTCGTTCTTTTGTCCCATATATCTACAAGAAGCTCTATGTCCCCATTGTACCTTTAGTAAACTAGTTTTCCTTCCTATTCCGCGGCCTTAATTCTAGTTCTCATCCTATTAGCTTTTGTTTCGGGGCAGGGACTTGGCTTCGAACCAAAGTAACCATTTGGACGACAAAACAAACATGACAGACAAAGGTAGAAAACGTGAAATTAGGTTCTCACCAAAATAATTTCTCAACAAGTCCATTGTTTCACGCGCTGCATAGCTCGTAGCGCTGTGTAGTTGAAACCAGAGCTCACCGAGACCATATCCTTCAGGAAGCACATAGTCCGTTAACATATCGCGATAACGGTTGCCATTATCGATAACATTCTGATTTGCCTCATTTTTGAAGAAATATGGACCAATGATTCCACCAGCCCATAAACCACACCATAGCGTTGTTTTTAATGGATTTAATGGTAGCTCTTGGTACTCTCCGGGCTATTCATCAGCCCAAATACTGCAATTTCGTTTATTAAGCTATCCACTGACCCAGAAATGGGCTTCATCACTGAACAAAACTTCACGATAAAACACCGGATTTTCATTGAGTTTTTCCAGAGCCCATTCATTGAAAATATGACGCAAACTCAAGTCTTCTGGCATCAATTCTTGCACAAGTTAAATTTTGTACGCTTTTAGTCCGAGATCCTCATGTAAAATACGTAAAGTTGTCGAATACGCCAAGCCAAGCTGCTGAGAACGACGACGAATCGATTCGTCACGGCCTGCGCGTACACTCTCAGCTTCAGCTACTACAGTTTCTTCACTACGTGCTGGATGTGGTTTAACCGGTCGAGTATCATTTATTTATGTAAACTGGGACTCAAATTTGTAAATGGTATTGGCAATAGTGGTTTCAGTAAGTCGATTATGCGCACCGTAATATCCTCGAATCGCACGAAAAACATTTCTCATAGAACACTGATTTTCGTAATATAGCTGATCAAGTTGGAGACGCTGTTGTGGTCTGAGTCTTTTTATGATGACTTGCCAAATGATACTGAACAAAAATGATAAAGCAGTTTGATAGGAATCACGCGTGATTTGTCAAAAAAATTCTATTGGTAATCAAGCCTCACAATGAATCACCCTTTATTTAGAGAAAGAAGCGTCACCGTAAGACTTCTTCCCTTTTGTGTTTTGAAAGCGTTCGTGAGACGGTTTGTTTCTAGAACCGTATAGCCCGTCAACCCTACCGTACCACAACGCGGAACTATGGGCTTTGTTAGGCGTAAAGGTATAAAGAAGATGACGGTGGTCCTTATTAAGGTTAGTATTTAGTAGGTTAGTAGGATTATTTGATTAATTAGATTTAGGCGCGTCGCGTATCATCACTGTTAGGGACGCGTGAAATTTTAAAAGAGTTAGGGCTTAAGTTAAAAATAGCAAGGGTTAGTAGGATTTCATTGGAGGATTGGGCGGGATAGAGGTAGGAGGGAGCATGGGTCTACCTTTTCTTGTGCAAGAGAAGCCAGTCGTGCTGAAGTAACTTGTGATTCCAACGCTTCCATGTGTTCGAGTGGGAATTATACCGGTTTTGAGATCAGGCGAGTGGAAGCTCAAGCCAAAGGAAGCTGGCTTCAATTTCGGCTCTTAAGGAGAGAATCGAATTGGACTACGCAGATAGTCAACCGACTTAGATGCTGGAAAGAATTTTTTAGGGTATGCCGAAGGGAACTGTGTACACACATCTGGTAGAACACAATATTAGGATGGCTTGCGAACAAATAAAGCAGCGCTACTACCCAGTATCCTCTACGGTTCAGGGCCACATGGATAGGGCATTAGAAGAGATGCTTAGGAATGACATACAATAGTTGAGAAGTCCAGTAGTCCTAGGGCTTCTCCTATTGTCATGATTAAGATGAAGGACGGATCGCTTAGATTTTATGTAGATTACAAGAAGTTAAATGAGGTCACAGAACGTGATATATTTCAGCGAACTTGAACAAAGTGCGGAATGCAAAGTATCTGTCACCTTTGGACGTCATCATCCGCTTATTGCGAGATCCAAGTCAAGGGAAAATCTTTCCAATACACAGCCTTTACCGTGCCTAATCGGGAACTCTTCCAGTTCAAGAGTATGCCTTTCGGGCTACACAACGCCCCAGAAACATAGCAGAGGCTTATTGACACGGTACTTGATGCGGATTTAGAAACGCAATACCTAGAAATTCTGGAGGAAGTCTTTAAACGATTGAGTACGGCAGGGCTGAAGGTCTGTAAGGAGAAGTATAACTTCTGTAAGTTTTCGTTGAAATTTTTAGGGTACGTAGTAGATAGGAACGCATTGCGCGTGGACCCGAAGAAAGTATGAAGCGTGATTGGGATTCCTGAACCTGGAATTAAAAGCTTTGAAGCAACAGTGTCCTGGTACAGGAGACTTATACCAAATTTCGCAATTCTGGTAAAACCGTTGATAGACCTTTTAAAAAAAAGTAGCAAGTTTTTCTGGTCTGAGGAGTGCGAGGAGAGCTTCTAGAGGTCAACGGAGTAATTATTAACCGCCTCGATATTTACCTGTCCAGATTTGTTAAGATTTTGAGCGTCCGTTTCTCGCTCAGACGGATGCATCGGAGCATTGTTTACACAAACTTTCGATGAAGGAGAAAAGGTCATTTGCTGTCTAAGTAGGTTGTTGAATACAAATGAAAGGAACTATTCAATCACGGAGAAGGAGTGCTTGACGGTCCTATGGACAGTGCAGAAGTAACGACCATATATAGAAGGGGTTCGGTTTACGGTCGTGACTGATCACTATTCCCGGATATGGCTGAGCAATCTCAAAGTTCCGTGTGGTAAAAATGCTAGGTGGGGGGTTAGGCTACAGCAATTCGATTCCGAAAACGTACATCGCAAAGGGAAAGATTATGTAATTCTAGGTATGCTCTCTAGGAGTGTTGGGGAAGTAACAGAACTATGATAGTAGAGCAAAGTATGGACGCATGAATCAATAAGATGATTACGAAAGTCGAGTAGAATACTTAAGCTTCTCCTACTACTTAAGCTTAGCTGAAGGGTAGACAATGGACGTTTATTGATGTTTGCTAGGGCTAGAAACGTGGTTGCTCATGAAAATAGCTTAGAATGGAAAGAAGAAGTGCCAAAAATGAAATGTTGGCCGAAAATGAAGTCTGATGTAACCAAGGATGTTTGAAACTGTAAGACGTGTCAAAGTCTGAAACCGGTAAACGATCAACCAGCTGGCTTGCTGGTCGAAAATAGAGAAATATTTGGCGTGCGAAATGATTAAGCTGATTTAGTTGGCCCACTTCCAAAATCGTAATGGGGTTTTGTTTACATTTTTTGTTTACATTTTTTGTTTACTTTTTTTCCTAGGGCGGCGACTTCTAGGACCCTTTGTAAGGATCTGGAAGAGAACATTTTCGTTCTGTACAACGTACTACGTTGGATCGTCTGTGACAACGCTGTCACAGGCTAAATTCACTGCTCTCGATTACCACCCGCAGGCTTATCGTACAGAAAGGATTTACCAAACCATCAAAACCACCCTGCGCCCTTGTTGGAAAACCACCTGTCTTAGGTTAGTCGGTTAGCAAAAGTTGGATGCCGTATCTAGACAGCTCAACACGACATCTTAGTAGTCTCCCCGTAATTTGCGAACTTCGGTAGAGACATCATTAGCTACGAGGGTTGCCGATATTTTACGTGTACGGATACCCTCGCGAATAAATCTGAAAACATTAGGATAAATAGGGAAAATACAGTTAGGGAAGGTAGGGCAAGTGACAGGGGATTAGGGCAGGTAAATAGAAATGAAACATTGGGAGATAGGGAACTCAAGTCAGAAGCTAGGAACGCAGATATAGGGAACGGAAATGTTCGAGCTAGAGTATAGGTTAAGACAGCTTAGGGAAGATTTTAATAAAAAGCTCTCGGCGGTGACGTTGTCATATAACTTACGATGGAGAGATGTGCAAAATACACGCAATGAGGAACGTCACAATCTCCGATGCATGCACACAAACAAAAATAAATAACCGCGCGAATTAATATATTTGCATAAATTTCAGAATTAAACAAATATTCTTTGTAGGATCGATAATCCTGTTTATTATTTTTATTTTATTAATTCTCGTTCCCTTACATAATTTAAAATAACTTAATTATAAAATGTAAAATCGGAACTGTGGTCTAGGTTATTATAGTTTTAAGACAGCCTGGCTACGTGTTCCTTTCTCATATTTATCTTCTTCTTAAAGTACAATATTTTCTTCGATGCTTTTTGGTTCTTAATTAAGCAGATGCTGCTTTGGTGTTGTGTGTAAACATCATTTCGTGTGAAATTCATTTTCTTATCTAGGCAGATGCGCCTTTGGTGCGTGCATGACTCATCCGACATTGGTTTATTATTATTTTTAAACTATATGGTTAAGGGTCCCTAACTCCCCTCTTTATTAAAACCGACTCGATTTTCTAATTGTTTCGTTTTCAATCTTACTATTTCTTTTTTATATGATTTATTGAATTTTATATAACTTTTTGTTTTCTGTATTTGTTCAAAAACATAAGAAGATAACACCATATGGCAGTGATAAAGCATCACCATGTCAATAAGAAGATAACACCATATGGCAGTGATAGAGCATCACAATGTCAATAAGAAGGTAACACCATACGGCAGTGATAAAACATCAACCCCAAATGTATGCAGAGCCAGCACACATGACAGAGCACACAAAGACGAATAGCCGATAACGTTCCACTATTCTTCCACCACTTATAAGGACATAGCAGACGAAACGATGGCAACGGTACCTACGACCGACATCCGTGGAATATACTGCTCCGTTGTGCATAAATATGGTGCGACGCGAAACCATGCGTCACTTGAAAGTAGACTTGTCATGAGAGCAGTTGTACAATACAGTCCACAAATAAATCATTTTATCTTTATTTAATTCTTTGTTTGAGTTATTGAACATTTGGTCCGATCGAGCCGGATAGTAATCAATGCGCAGTGAGGGATTACTAAAAAACAGCAAATAGTGCAGTGCCATAAAATTATTTCAGTGCAAAAAATGCAATTGAGCCAGTGCGAGCATTTTATTTTTGCCTTGTGTGTTTCAACCAGAAAATAAACATTTGTGCGACGCAGTTTGAATCCGAACTAGTGAATTTTTCCCTTAGCCATGCAAACATCGCGTTTCGCGCGGTAAAGCAAAAACAAAAAAAACTTTCGTGCAAGGGGCAGTGGATAACTTAAGCTATTGTGCCAACCGCTCGATTCTGTGCACGTTCGTAGCTATATCCGAAGGGTTGACCTGAATTGCTACGGACCAGTTGGTCCTACGGTAGAGCGAGATCCAAGACAGCAACGTTAGGTCTACAACAAGTTACGTTGAAAGTTCGAGCGATGGGTGATTTGGCGCGACGAAACGTTTTCGAATTTCCAAATTCATAAATTCATAGCCGCAGAGGAATTCGAAAGGGCGGATGAGGCGTTGCTTCAAACCAAGCTGGAGGCAACCAAGAGAGCTTAGAAAAAATTGGTTTTGAGCATCGACAAGAGCTACCACACGGCAGGTGCAAGATTGCGAGCGTGCATTGCAGAGTTGGGGCGTCAAGGTGCGGCTAGAGCTGCTGAGGAGAGTGTTGCGATAAGAGCGGTTCCCTAAGATAACAGTGTTTAGGGGCGACCACACCAAATGGCGCGAATTCCGGGATCAATTCCTCACAGAAGTGCACAACAATCCGAAATTCAAGAACGTTACGAAAATGCGTGAGCTGAAGCTCCGGCGAAGCTAATCAGCAGATGGCAGACCACGGATGTGATCTTAGTTCATTACGAGCCCTCAATCTCGACATCACATCGTGGGACCCATTTATCGTTAATATGCTCAGGACGAGACTAGATGGTGAAACGAACCACGCATGGCAGATGACCAGAGACGATGTGCGTAAAATTGCCACTCTTAAAGAGTTTCTACAATTTCTGGAGCGGAGAGCGAGTGCACTAGACTCAGCCTTTTACGATCAACATAAAAGCTCCGAACATGTAGCAATAGCAGCCGAGCAAAGGAAGGAGATGAGTAACGCCAGCGCAGTTTGAGGAAACAGGGTAGCGGCATTACTCAAGTGCCCATTATGTAAATCACACCACCCGCTATACCGATGTGGAGACTTCTTGGCGATGTCGATCCAGAGCAGGAATGACAAGGTCCGGAGCTGGCAACTATGTGCCAATTGCCTAAGGAGCGGACACACATCACATGCACGTCTTACCGGAACTTTCCGCAGGTGCAACAAGAAGTAATCTAGAGTGCCATATAGCTTAGCAGTGGTCGCCCAGCACGAGCAGCGACAGACAGCCGCGGCACAAGCCGAGAAGAGCCCAGAGCAATAGCAACCAACCCATAAGCCACTAGAGCTGCAAGCAGTCAGTCAAGCCACACATGTGCAACGTGTTGACAACGTGAAATACTGAACGAGACACCTGTAAATATTATGGAGCCGGCGAGTATAGAAATCGGGTAGCTGGAGACGGACCTGCCATTGAAGCGCAGGCTTTGCTGGAGAGCGACAGCCCGGTAAACCTCATCACCGGACAGTGCGTCCAGAGGATGTACATAAAAACGCGTAAATATGATCTCCTAGTGCACGGAATCGGCTCCAAAGCCAACGTAAGACTTACGGGAATGGTAGAAGTGTATATTCTATCAGGATCTGATCCGACGATTGCGCTGAGCTGCGTGATGTGCGTAATCTCTAGAAAAATATCGCACCTTCCTGGGAGAATCTTACCACTGGAGCGGATTGCGGATTTGAGCAAGCTGACCCTAGCAGATCCAACGTTTAACAAGCCTGGTAGGTTAGAGCTGTTACTTGGCGAGCAAGTATGTGCAGAAACTATCAAGAGCGATGTCAAGAGGTGCAATTCCGGACTCACAGCGCAAGACACGCATCTGGGTTGGATAGTGTTTGGTCAGCCGCAACCGACCCAAGGACAAGCGATCATAACAATGGAGCAATAGCAGCTGAGGCGGTTCTGGGAATTCGAAAAGCTGAGCAGAGAACCCACAGTGTCGCCGGACGATCAAGGATAACTTGAGGAGTACACATTACCGAGATTCATCCGGACGATACGTGGTAACCATTCACGGGCGCAAAGCTTGGGCAGTACGAGAGCAGCAGCTATGAAGAAGTTTCTCCAGCTCGGGAGGAAACTAAGTGCGAATCCGCAGCCAAAAGAAAAATACGCAAACTTCATGCACGAGTATCGAGAGCTGAGGCATATGAAGCTGGCAGACGGCACGTAGCGAACGAGGGGGCATACATACCACATCATTGCGTAACTAAGAAGTTTCGTGTGGTGTTTGACGCATCATGCAAGAACGACAGAGGTATATCGCTCTACGACATTCAATTTTCTGGTCCGAAGCTTCAAGATGGCTAAGCAATAATCATCCCTCGTTTCCGGCGATTCAAGATAACGATAACTGTTGATGTGAAGAAGATGTTCTAGTGTGTCTGTCTAGTGTCTAGATGTCTAGTGCGGATCGATCCAGAGCAGTTGGATCACCAGACGATATTTTGGAGAGAGAGCCCAAACGACCAGGTGCAGGAATATTGGCTAACCAATATGTGCATGTGCACCAATGCGCATACGATAACAAGGACGCTCATTCATTGGCACATGAGGCCATAACGAACGATTTCTACATGGAGCAGATACTGAAGAACTAGCCTTGGCCGAGGAGATAATTTCATCACTAAGTGCTGGTGGTTTCGAGCTGAGCAAATTTATGTCGTCAAATGAGCAAGTTTTATTGAAGCGGGAAGGAGCAAGGAGCAACGGATGACATTATGATCAAATAATGATATTATGAGGCGCGCCTGTCTTCGAACAAGCGATCGGTCATCAGTACCGAAGCTATACGATCTATGTGGATATCTTGCCCCAGTGATCATTACTGCGAAGATCTTCATACAGGACTTGTGGCGTTCCAGGGCGCAGTGGGACGAACGAATACCCGCCTCAATGACGCCTACATGGACACATTTCTATGAGCAGCTGCCTATCTTAGCATCAGTGCGAATTCAGAGATGGGTGGGCACTAAGAGAACGACTGGAGCGACTTCATTGTCGGGCTACATTGGATCGGAAAATAACCATTCGAATTAAAGACCTTCGTTGCCAACCGAGTCACTTCTATCCAGGAGCTAACTGGCGATCATCCTTGGAAACATATCGCATCAGTTGACAATCCAACCGACCTAGGAGCAAGAGAAGTCGCTGCAGGGCGAATGATGGAGCTAAGCCTATGTGGGAAGGACCGCATTGGCTAAGGAGTTCAGAGCAAAACTGGACGAAATCACATGCAACCATGAGTGCGCAGCAGTGAGCAGGAGCAACTGCGGAGCAGAAGCCAGAAATCGTCACTGTAGACCTGGCTACAAACTCTTCTCCAGGCTGCAAATCGACGAAATGCTGCCAGGAAGGCCTGTATAGGCAAGTCACTGACAGCTTCTATATGTGTCGCCTTGGTCGATAGGCAGACAAAGATGCATACATTACCCTTATAGCATTTGTCTTCGCGTCCTTTAGATGCTTTTATGGTGATGGGTCCCGCATAGTCAATTCCGACATAAATGGTCTGGACATTGTAACTCTCGGAGCTGATAGTTCTCCCATCAGCTGCTGTACCTTTTTACAGAGCGTCTTATTTGAAGGATCCAATATTTGGTTCTCAAGTAGCATATCATCAATTGTATCCCACCATGAAGCGTTTTCTCGTGTGCATCCCGTATGATTAGGACGGTCAAATGATGTCCCGAGTCTAAAATGATGAGAAGCCAGAAATCGTCGGGAACATGACAGACCTAAGAGCAGCCTATCTGGCCATCGATGACTTAAGTCTGTTAGAGCGCAAAAACGGATGGTGACAGAAAAGCTAATGGACAGTCTTCCCAAAGTTCGAGTACAACAAGCTAGGGCATTTAGACATAGCGGAGTCGAATACGCCTGGCCATTACAAATCAAGGCCGATGCAAGATCTTCGTCTTCGTGGTCTTCGTGTGGATGGCCACGCGAGCAGTCCACCTGGAGGCAGTTAGGAACCAGTCCATGGAGAATTCCTGGCAGCCTTTCAACGTTTTACTTGGCGACGCGGTCTATGCTCAGTGCTTTGTAGCGACAACGCCACAACCTTTATCGGTGCAGACAAAGAGCTTCGAAAAGCGCAGGAGAATACAGGAACTGATAAGTGCGATGGGTACGGAGTGAAAGTTTATCATGCCAGGCGGGCCACATGCGGGCGGCATCTGGGAGCTCGGTGTCAAGTCCACGAAACAACACTTGCCCAGAGTAATGGACAAACACATATTCATGTTCGAGGCACTCTGTACCACTCTAATTCTTTTTGAGGCATACCTCAATTTTCGTCCGCTCAGCGCATTGTCCAACGATCCAAGCGGTACGTGTGCACTTATATCCGGACATCTCTTAATCGGAGAACCAATTGTGAAGCCGCTGGTGACTGATGTCAGCGAGGTACCGCAGGGCCGGCTCAAGGTGTGGAACAGTATCCATCAAATGCAGCAGCATTTTTGGAGTAAATGGAGCCAGGAGTACATCCACACGTTGCAGCAGCGTAACAAGTAGAATCAGGAGCGGGAGAATGTGCAGGAGGGTGATTTTGTGCTTATAAAACAGGAAAACATGCCACCTACTTCATGGACTCTAGGCTGAATCACGGCGGTCCATAGATTTGCATAGCTAACATATTAGGGCGGCAGTCTCATGTTCAATATTTAATAAATTAGGTTTAATAAGTTGAGAATATACTGTGAAAATTTAACTACGATACACTAAGTCATTTTAAAGTTACAGCAAATAATACGGGAGGCGTAATCTGTAGCTGCGGCAAAGCTGCAAACTTTAAACCTGTTTTTCTCGAAACTACTTTTTATTCGTCAGAGCGGATGATTAAAAAAAGCTGTAAGACCGATGAAATTTTAACACATGAATAGTTCTATCCGGTACCAGAATCAGATTTTTTTTTATTCAGTTTTTTTTTTATCTCGATTTTAAACCGACAAAAACAGTTGATTTTGGAAAAAAAATTTTACAAGGCTGTCAGAATTACAACCGTACTGAATAATCTTTTTGGAATTCTGATTTCAGATGTTTACAAAAGCAGCAATCAGGGGGGAGAGCCACCTAATTTTTTTGAAGAAACCTACTTTACCTCACCAAAATGATGTTAAAATATTTTTTTTTTTCACAACATTTTTGTTTGTATTAATTAATAGCCAAATAATAACATTAATTATCATAAGAAGATTGTATTTAATTTTCCGCAAAAAAAAAAAAAAAAATTCCTTAAACACTTCAAAATTTAACCTCGGACATGAAACTGCCCCTTTTAAAAAGTTTTAAAGTGCGCTCGTTTATTCGACTACCTGTCAAAATTCTCATTTCCTTATCCTTTTCCTTAAATGTTGTCAGAAGGAGTTAAGTTTGTAGTATGAAGGACTATTTAGAAAATTTACCAAACAAAAATGGTATAATAGATTAGACAACAAAAAAAAATTAAATCATCAGTTTAATTTTTTACGCCAAGGTTACAGTTGCTTAGGAATTTTATTTGAAATATCTGCATTATTGACTTCCTAGTAAAGGGGTATTACGAAATACGTATCGAAAGATTTAAGAAATGGGATCAGTTTTGAATACACGACCTCTCGTGGGAGATTCACAAATAAGAAAGTAAACTTTTGGCAGACTAAAGAATGCTGGAAGTTGTCACAACTGATCCATCAATCAGCGTCCTAGAGGGATGAATATTGCTATGTGAAATGTGGTTGTATGCAATTTGGTACGAATTCGTTAGCAATTTAGTGCGCTTGAATTGAAGTTGTAATGATAAACTGGTGATATATAGAAGATTCGAACTAATTGGCATCGATTGTGAAATTCGGGGAACGGATTGACTCCTTGTTGTTGACATGAATACTGGGCGAGTACATTATAGTGTGTTAATGATTCCTTGATTGGCAGTGAACACAATTTAGTGATTGGTTGTCGAAACTCTCCATGTTGGGTTTTGACCTTCACTACTCTTGTCAACTGGTTTGATCCAGGATACGTCTCTGTAATTCGCCCAAGGCTCCATCTTGCTGGGGGAAGCCGTTCGTCCTTGATCAATACGTGATCACCTGCCTTTTACTGAGGACACCGCTTTAGCCATTTTAGGCGCTGTTTTAGTCGAGCTAGGTATTCGACCTGCCATTGTTTCCAAAAGGTCTGTAAGTGTGCCTGCAGGATTTTCCATTGAACTTGAAGGGATTGTAATGTCTGGTTCAGGAACTGTTAAAAGAGTCTCTCCTATCAGGAAGTGAGCCGGTGTCAGCGCTTGGAAGTCATCTAGGTTTCCTGATGAGAGGCCTAGAATCCAAGCACGCCTCAATCTGCGTCTGAAAGGTCGCAAACTCCTCTAATGTAAGTGTTTCGTTCCAGACAACACTCTTCACATACTTCCCACAATTCGACAAAGTGGGGAAAAGCAGGCGGAATGAAGTCCCATTTCGTTTCTTATGTGGATAACACCTCAACTAACTTTTTCCAATGGTGGAGTCCAGCCTTTAGAAGGCGGCTTAATTCGACCTCTGCTCCAACAAAATTTGTCCCGCAGTCACTGTAGACCTGGCTACAAACTCTTCTCCAGGCTGCAAATCGACGAAATGCTGCCAGGAAGGCCTGTATAGGCAAGTCACTGACAGCTTCTATATGTGTCGCCTTGGTCGATAGGCAGACAAAGATGCATACATTACCCTTATAGCATTTGTCTTCGCGTCCTTTAGATGCTTTTATGGTGATGGGTCCCGCATAGTCAATTCCGACATAAATGGTCTGGACATCGTAACTCTCGGAGCTGATAGTTCTCCCATCAGCTGCTGTACCTTTTTACAGAGCGTCTTATTTGAAGGATCCAATATTTGGTTCTCAAGTAGCATATCATCAATTGTATCCCACCATGAAGCGTTTTCTCGTGTGCATCCCGTATGATTAGGACGGTCAAATGATGTCCCGAGTCTAAAATGATGAGATGCTGCTGACTGTATGGAATGTTTGCATGCTTGAGCCTTTCGTCGACACGAATAATTCCTTCTTTGTCTGTAAACGGGTTGAGTGCTCTGGCCCGGCAAACTCCCTCGGAAAACATCTGGCGTTGAACGAATCGTGCAATAACCTAAAATTCTGATGAGAAGGCCTAAGCGTGAAAAGCACTAGGTATTTTTCCTTCCTCCGTAGTCAAATTTGATGTTTGTTCAGAAATTTCAAATTTCCAATTGGACCTCATAAATGCGGGCCCATTCCACCAAAGAGTTGCGTGTACCAATGCAGAAGGTGATAAACCCTGAGGGTGCTAAATCTGCTGGGTTATGTTGCGTTTTATGTATTTCCAGATGTTGCCCGGTGTGAGTCTTTGAATCTCACCGAAACGATTTCTGATGACAGTTTCCCATCACGACGAGGGTGATCATTAAGTCAGTCCAGGCGTACATAGCTATGTCATCGCGCGGAATTACGTGCGCAGTGTAATAAAGAAGCTTGGGAAGCAAGACTGCACCATACAGCTCTAGCCGAGGAAGACTTACTGGCTTCCAAGGTGCCACCTTTGATTTGGAAATAATCAAATGCATTTGGACCTTTCCCTAATCATTGCAGCACCATACGCCTTCTCCGATGCATCGCTGAACCCATGCAACTTCTGGTTGAAGTGCTAACCACATGGATCCACCATGGAAGACTTATGTTGTTAATTGCCTCTAGACCATTGTAAAATGTGTTCCATTCTTTCAAAATCGTTGGTTCAATTGTTTCATCGCAAAGTTGCTGCATGAAACACTTGGCCTGTAGGACACATGGTGCAATTTATCCTATGGCATGATACAACAGTGCGATCGCCGACAAGATAAATCTCTTCGTTGGCTGTGGATTTTTTGGAGGAGTGAAATGATAGCAGAACTGATCTGCTTGGCTACTTCCATCAAGGTTCGTATTGCGAGATATGGAGCTGCAATTATTCCAAAAGTGACAGTCTTGAGTCTAAAGACCTTGAGCTGATGTACGGCATTCTTACGCCAGAGTATTGATTGGGAATTGGAGTCCTTTTCTGTCACCCAAATCTGCCGATACATTTTTTCAATGTCCGCAGAGAAGGTAAATCGAAAAGAATCCTATTGTAGAATTACGTCGATGACATTTTGTTGCAAGGGCGGTCCTGTCATCAAATGGTCATTGGGAGAGCTTTCATCTGTGGTTCGAAACGATGCGTCTAAAACTACTCTCAGCTTTATTGTGGAACTCACTTCCTTGCATACGGCGTGGTGAGGTAGAAAATAATGATTGGTGTTAGTAAGAGATTCTTCACGGCTACCATGTGATTCATTTGCAGATATTCATCCAGACAAGCCGTATATTGATCACGTAGTTGGATATTTGTTGCGAACCGTTTTTCCAGACTCTTCAACCGTTCAAGGGCACCTTCCAAGAATCCCTCTAGGAGCGCAAATGTCGGACAGCGAATTAAAAATGAAAGCCTCAACGGCTGTTTTGAAGTTCATTTATTGCGAGAGAACTTCGCGAGAATGCGCAGAAGGGTGATTTAGTGCTTACAAAACAGGCAAACATGCCATCTACGTCATGGGCCCTAGGCTGAATCACGGCAGTCCATATGGGCAAGGACGGACTGGTAAGGAGCGCCGACGTTAAGACCGAGGATTCAACGCTGGTGCGACCCATACAGAAGCTTTGCGTTCTCCTCATGCTGCAGAGCGATTGCGACAATTAAAGACCACGCTTCAAAAGAGGGGGAGGTTAAATGTTCAAAAACATAAGAAGATAACACCATGTGGCAGTGATAAAGCATCACCATGTCAGTAAGAATATAACACCATATGGCAGTGATAGAGCATCACCATGTCAATAAGAATGTAGCACCATATGGCAGTGAAAGAGCATCACCATGTCAATAAGAAGGTAACACAATACGGCAGTGATAAAACATCAACCCCAAATGTATGCAGAGCCAGCACACATGACAGAGCACACAAAGACGAATAGCCGATAACGTTCGACTATTCTTTCACCACTCATAAGGGTATATCAGACGAAACGATGGCAACGGTAACTGCGACCGACATCCGTGAAACAAGCGACTGCGTTGTGCGTAAATATGTTGCTAGCGAAACCATGAGTCACTTGAAAGTAGACTTGTTGAGAGCAGTTGTGCAATACAGTCCACAAGTAAATCGTTTTTATTTTTACTTAAAAGTGTGTTTTTTTCTTTATTTTATTCTTTGTTTGAGTTATTGAACAGTATTTAATTATGGAATGTATGATTTTCATTATTACATAAACTATTACAATAATTATTACAACGGTTATGATTGTGTATATAATTGATAATACAGAATGTTCCTGAAATAGAATCGTTTTTTTGTTTAGACTATCAATAATATTTAATGCATATAGTTCTTCTCTTTACGAGTATAACAGTGTTTATATAAAATTCATTATTATGATTTCTTGCTATTAGTTTTTTAATAGTTCTATCGACAATTTCTATAATTTCTTCCATCTACATTTACAACATTTTCATATGTGATTAATTTCACATTATCTATGATTTCGCTATTATATTATACTCTATGATTTCCATTAGATAATAGTACTCCTGGTTCTATTGCTAATAAATCAAAATTGTATTCTTTTTCAATATACTTCACAAATATTTTTGTACTTTTAATACTGGGTATTTATATATTATTATAAAAAATTTCGTCTGTTCTAGCAATTGCTAGAACGCAATTCCCCATCGCGGTCTCGCCATCTATGTGCGAGTCCTGTTCCAATCTGGAGCTCAATTTAATGTGGTTAAAATTCCATCTGAGTAAGCAAATTATCCACTACTGCTTTATTTACAGAAGCCCCAAACTGGACAGCAACTCGACCTTTCAGGAGTTTAATGCGCTGTCTGACTCCATTCAAAGAATTGTATCCCTGTATCCTCATACTGAAATCGTGATTACGGGCGATTTCAATATACACAATTCTGTTTGGCTTCGACATTCTGGACAGATAACACCCGAAGGAAGGTATGTTGAGATCTTCGTTGCGGAAAATAATTTAACACAGCTTGTGAAAGAGTCCACACGAATACCAGACATTGATAGTCATACCGCTAACAAAATGGACTTGTTATTAACTTCTCACCCTGACAAGTACTGCGTTGATGTACTCTCCCCTCTAGGCTTGTCGGACCATTGTGTCATATCTACTAAATTCTCGTACACCCACCATACAGTAAATGAAAAGATTCTTAAAAGAACCGTATGGCAATACGAGAAAGCCAATTGGAGCTGACTAAATAACTTCTTTAGGTCCTTTAACTGGTCGTTATGTTTTATCCATATCGACGTGGATGCCGCTGCTGACATGATCACAGAAACTATTCTCTTTGGAATGAGATGCTTTATCCCTCATCGGATAAAGAGTATCAAACCAAAAGAAAAGGCATGGTACGACTCGAGCTGTAAAGAGGCTGTCAGGGTTAGAGAATTGTTTTTTCGGTCCTGCAAGACCAACAGAAGAAAACCGAAAAAAGTTTAAAAGAGCCAGAAGTGACTGCAACGTTTTTCTCAAGCGAGTGAAATTAGGACTCTTTCCGAGCAGATGGAAAACAGCATTTGCCAAGCCCGTCCCTAAAAAAGGCGAATCTTCTTCTCTATCCTCTTACAGACCCATTGCACTTACGTCCCTTCTTTCTAAGGTCATGGAAACGCTCATAAACCGTCAGCTCATGAAATATCTCGAACCACGAAAACTTCTCCATGACCGGCAATATGGTCTTCGTAGCACAGGTTCACTGGTAATTTGATGGCATGTCTCACCGAAAAGTGGAACCAAAGCGTACATCAATCTAGCGAAAGCAAGATAGTTGCACTTGATATATCTAAGGCATTTGACAGAGTTTGGCATCAGGCTCTCTTGTCGAAAATGCGTTCTCTCTCTTCTTCAATGGATTAGAAATTACCTCTTGGAAAGTTCAATTCAAATTGTCTTGGACGGTTTCAAGTCTGATATTCACAAAATAAATGTTGGTGTGCCCCAAGGCTCCGTTCTGTCTCCGACATTCTTTTTAATTTTCATTAATGATCTCTTGTCTGCTACTTCTAATCCAATTTATTCCTTTGCTGATGACAGCACTCCCTGCTTCTCATATTCGTTCCCGGACTCACGCCCCTGCTCTTCGGCTATAGAACGGGAACGGCAGCGCATGCTAAGCTCATTAAATTCCGATACTAACAACATAACCAATTGGGGAGCTATCAACCGAGTGAAATTGAATGCTTCAAGAATTCATTGTCGTCTACTGTCATTAAAGTGAAATTCAAATACCAACCATTATCCATAAATTGCACTTGCATCGTCGAAACCGATAAACTTTCCATTCTCGGTATGTGTATCAGTAACAACTCACGTTGGAATGACCACATATTCGATGTCGCCAAAAATGCTGCGAAATGTCTAGGTTTCCTCAAGCGATGTAAGAAATATTTTACCCCCTCTGATCTGGCCACAATATATAAGGCATTTATCCAACCAAAACTGGAGTACAATGCCCACATCTGGTCAGGTACTCCTAGAACATATCTGCACCTGCTAGATAGGATTCAAAACCGTGCGATAAAACTATTTGTTGATACTAATATCAGTCAATCAACTGACACCCTCGAACACCGACGTAATGTCTCCTGTCTCACTTTGTTTATCGCTATTTCTACCACCAGTGCTCCATTGAAATCGCCAGTAGCATTCCGCCCATTCAAACTTTCGACCGTAACACCCGGCTCGGTATGAATGCTCATCAGTATACCCTCAAGCCCATTTTCGGATGTACTCTAAAATATCGTGATTCTTTCCTAAGCCGTACAACTCGCTTATGGAATGCTCTGCTGTCCTCTGTGTTTCCTGGTCGTTATATCTTGCAAACATTTAAAAACAATGTACATCGGTACCTGTCTTTTCTTCCTCCCTAAATTTCTTTCGCCCGCGCTGTGTACTAACATTTTAACCCCTTAAGCGCGCGGGGTTCATTTTCATTTGCTATAGTTCATTTTCTAAAATATTTATTAATGTAACTTCCTCTAACTCATGTTCTGCTATTTATTTTATGTCTGTTATATCTAATGCTTCCGAAAGATATTCATTATTCTTTCCTCAGTTTATTGTTCTAGTTAGTAAGAGTAACTCTTCATGTACGTGTTCTAAGATTATATGTTTTTTTTTTTAAATTTCGTCCTTTGAAATTCTTTAGAATTTGTTTAAATCTATCGGGGGTATCGTCAAGATACAAATGTCTCGATAGGGAACGTTTATTGTGAACGGGCTTTAGTTTTTTATTTGACAGGTGTCATACATATCAAAAGTCATTGAGCAAACAACATCATATTTTTTCATCGTGTTAAAAATGTTGAATTTTGTACCAGAAAATGATGACTTGCGGAAAGCATTAATTTTTTGTTTCCATTTCAAAAAAAGTACTGCAGAGTCGCATCGAATGCTTGTCGAGGCATGCTCTATCAGAAGCAACATGAAAAAAATGGTTTCAACGGTTCAGGGATAACGATTTTGATGTTAGAAAAGCAGAACGTGGAAGACCACCAAAAAAGTTTGAAGACGCCGAATTGCAAACAATATTGGATGAAGATTACACTTTGAGTCAGAAACAAATGGCTGAGATGTTAAATGTTGCACAAAAAAACAATTTCTGACCGTTTAAAAGCTATGGGAAGGATCCACCGTATACACCAGACTTGGCTTCTTGCGACTACCATTTGTTTTCATCGATGGGACACGCATTAGCTGAACAGCGCTTCGAATCCTACGAGAAAGTCGTAAATTGGGTGACTTTTTGGTTTGCTTAAAAGATGAACAGTTTAATTGGCGTGGAATCCATAAATTGCCTAAAAGATGTGAAAAAAGTGTTACCAGCAATGGCCAATACTTTGAATAAAATAATTTTTACTTTCCCATTAAAAATTAGTGTTTTATTTTTACAAAAAAAAAAAAAACCGGTATACCTGGTAGAGTTTACCTTCCTCTGATTCCATTAGATTATTTATTTCGGTTTATATTTCAGCATAATCTTCGTGATCTGGGATACCATATATAAATTTAATTATTGACCCTAATAAATTTATAGATCTCTTACTTCTAGTATGCTCTTCTATTTGATTAGCTTAATTCTTTAATTTCTTTATCCCAATTTCTTTTTCTTGAGTAGAGTTGTAATTGCTATTCATTATATCTACGAAATGGTTTAAATATTTCTGCTAAATTTTTTATATGAAATTAAAGAATATGTAAACATCATCGGTTTGAGTAAGTACGTATTTGTTTTCCGTAACCTCTTCTATTTTTGCTGTCCCTTGAGTATGTTTTAATACATTCGAAAATATTATAAGGAATTTGCAGGGAAAGAATCATTTTTTACGTTATTTTTATGTACAACTATCCCTTTCGTTGTTAAGATCGTGTCCTCACGGTCTCCCTTTACTATCCTTGCAATATACCCTGTAATGTTTTTGTTTCTAATCCCGGAAATTTTAACCATTATTTTTTCTCCTTGTTGGTAGACAAGAGACTTTTTTGATTGAGTTTTGGGTGTATATATTATATGAATCTTTAAACTTTTCTTGATTAGAGAACACTTCTTGAGGTTTGTAGCCTGTGACTGAATGAATGAATTGTGTTATTTAATTCACGCAGTGTTTTAAGTATTTCTTTGAATAAATTGCTATCGTCTTGTACCATAAATATTCTTGTTTTATGTGCACTTTCGATTTGCCCGTTTGCTGTCGATCTATAGACAAGCGTTTGCACTTTCATGATTCTGTATTTTATACAAGTTTGCCTCACCATCTGAGTGTTGAAGCATCTTTTGTTATCCGTCATAAGCCTCTCGCAATTTGGGAAAAAGTTTTTAATTTTTTCATTTATTCAACTTAAATATTACTTACAAAGGAAGATTACATAATCTTATAAAGTTAATATAGAATATAAAGTTAATATTGGGTATGTAATTTAAATAGTGCGGTTTTTTTTTCAAAATTTGAACGTTTATTTAAGAAAAACATGTACAGTAGTATTATTAAAAATATTGCCCATCTGAAGCTATGACTTTTCCCATCTTTCTGGCAATTTGTGGATCCCATCCCAAAAGAACTGCGCCGGCTTGGCAGCCAAGAATGAATCGAGCCAATTTTTGATATTCTGCTCTGAGGTAAACCATATTTCAGTGAGGGCGTTTTGCATCGACCGGAACAAATGGTAGTCAGAAGGGGTGAGGTCTGGGCTATAAGGCCTGCTGTTTTGCAAATAGTTCTTAGCCGGAATAGCAACGTGGGGCCAAACGTTGTCATGATGGAAAATTATTGCCTCGTGTCTGGTCGCATATTCCGGGCGTTTTTCGGCTACTGCTCTCTTCAAACGGATTAATTGTGTTCGGTAGCGTTGTCCATTGATGGTTTCACCCGGTTTTAGTGGCTCACAATACAGCATACCCATCTCATCCCACCAAATACAGAGCATTACCCACGCGCCATGGATATTCGGCTTTGCAGTTGATTTGGCTGGTTGGCCAGGTTTCACATATGATATTTTGCGCTTGGGTCCATTTTTCATCACCAGTAACAATCCGATGCAAAAATGACTTCATTTTGGGGCGTTTCAGCAGCATTTCGGACATGCAAAACCGTCTTTCGACGTCTCTCGGCTTGAGCTCATGTGGAACCCGCAAAAACACTTTTTCAGGCACAAAGTTCGACATATTTGAGTGAAAAAAATATTATTGTTTATGCTTCAAATGATTGACATATACTGAAATGACGTACAATGACAGTAGCTTTTCAACGCATGTTCCAATGGAATAATACAATATACGCCATCTCTTAGCAAACCGCTCTCTCGTAGTCCCTTAGTTATAGATTCAATATAAAATATAAAAGAAAAAAATAAGAATTAAGTATTATAAAACAGAAAAAGTATTATTATTATTATTATTATCAAGGGAACGATGAAAATTAATTTGTAGGGTCCGGTGTACTATGTCCATGTGGCGCGTTTTGTCAACAGCTCGCGGAGTACTAAGTTCCCATGTGGTCACCCACCTAAGTACTTACCGCGCCCAACACTGCTTGATACAGAAAAAGTAGAAGTTTATGATAAATTCATAAGTTCATAAAGTCAACGGCCTCGCCACACTGAAAGCATCGGTTCCCACTAGATCACCGAAATCAAGCAGAGTTGGGCGCGGTAAGTATGACATCTAGCAATTGAGTAAAGCATATCCGAGTGTTTGGTCTACAGACAACACCAAGTACTAACTTTTCAGCTTTGCATGAAATTTTAATAAACAAATAGTCAATCAGACACCCAGGAAGTGACTTGTGTGGTGACTAAGTGGTTTTCGTAGGTTTATATCAACACACCCACCAGTGCGGCTAACACAGTTGGCTTAATATATTGTATTTCGTAGCCATTAAGGGAGCAGACTTATTTTTGCATGTTGCTATGCAGCTAAGTTTCTGATACACACACTGCATCGAAACGAGAATTTCCCAAGGTATAGCGGAATTCGTCAATTGTGGGCAAGATGCTTTGTACGTTAAGATGGCAGATGTGTAACCCATTACTCTAAGCTCCAAGCACCCTTTTCATGTTGTAGAGTTGTCAGGATGGGACTGACTTACTATATTATCGTCCTCCAGGTTCATAATAAAAAAAAAACAGATAATTAATATAATAACTGAGGGAACGAAAAACACGAATATTTCTATGCAATAAAACAAATAGTAATGGATAGATTCGCCGCGCTCGCTAAATAAAAATTTTTTTTTAATTTTGGTCAAAAAATAAAATTTTTTTGAAATTCATAAAATTAGATGTAAGGATACGATGTAAGTAAAAAAAAAGTAAAATTAGTAAAATATTTAATTTTGAAGAAGACGGCAACTCTATACATTTCTTTAATTACTGTTTTTGTTGTTGCTGGCAATTGCTTTTAAGTCTTCGAAGCTTAGAACGTGAAAGCGTTGGCCTTTTATTACTTTAATTACTGTTGTTGTTGTACTTGCTGGCAACTGCTTTTAGGTCGTCGAAGCTTAGTACATGAAAGCTTTAGCCTTCTGATGAAAGGTTTACAAACACTGATCCACGATTTATGTAAGTTGCGAAGAGTTGATCTTTTTGCTTGAGACGAACAGCACTCTGAAGGAGAGCACAGTTAGCTCTAGTCAGATTCTTATTAAGATACCATTTGGCACTGGAGTCAATACCGATATCATGGAAGCAGAGAGTTTTCCGTGACTTTTTACGATATTGCTTTGCTGCATGAAGAACGGAGTTTTGCTCTCATATTGTGGCGAATTGCAGAATGATCGGCGGGGGTTGGATGTGGTTGTTTCGGGAGAAACCCCGAAAGATGATTTTTAGTGGCTGACAGTTATCCTTACTGCATAGTGCTTGAAACACAGACAGCAGATTTTCGCTGTTCACTATGGGAACGCCAAACATAACAGCATCTGCGGCGATTTCTCTTCTCTCCAATTAGTCGATCCGAAGCTCTTGCTTACGTGTGACGCTTTTTTTTCTGTGAAATTTATCGGCAGTATTTTGAAACGAAATAGATCCCCGGGGCCTGAGGGCTCTTTGTAATCTTTAATCTTTAATCCTGCATTAAAATGTTTGGTGCATCTAAAAAAAGGATTTTAGAAAAAATTACTGGAGTCCATTACAATGTTTACCGGATAGTGACATTGACAGCCTCCTATAAAAGTCATACAAAAAACTGGTGATTACGTCCATAATTTGATGAATTCACTCAACATTACGGATTATGCAATTAAATACCTGTCAATCGGTATCAAAATATCATGTAATTCGTTGGACTCTTACAAAAAGTTCCAAGCAAATTAAAAGAAAACAAGTGTCAATTTTCCACCTATGATACGCAAAAAAAATAAAAATTTTAAGGCTGTTATCTACGGCATGTATGACACCGATTCTCAATTGGTGAAAAATAAACTTTTAAAAGGTAGTTATAAGTGCTTAGAAGTCAAATTATTAAAAAATATATTTCATTTGAAATCGGTACCGTAAAACTAAGTGACCTAAAGAAAAAAGTTCGCGCTTTATTTCATATACAAGTCAGCTGGAATTACCAATGAAAATAAAAACTTATTGTGCATCATGTGCTGGCCCTCATAAAACTGCTCTGTCGTTCATAGACCTCCGCGGAGTTTAAATGTGTTTCGACTTGTAAGTGAGAAGTGACGCTTAACTAAAACATTAAACAAATTGGATTTAGGGTCCAATTAGCGCAGCGGTAGTGTGTTCGTTTGAGACTGCAAAAGTTGTGGTTTCAACTCCGAGTAGTCGGCAGACACTTTTTTCCTTAAAGTTTGGATTAACATCAAGTGATGTATTGTGCTGAGCGGACCGCTATGCCTTTAGCGGGATCTGCTGAAATGTCAGGTGAGGCTTTGAGTGGTTCAAGCCAAACGCCAAAGACAAAGAGAAAGAGAAAGCTACCAAAGGCCGCTGTAAAGCTGCTTGGCGGAATGAGGGAAGGGAACATCTTCGCTTCATTGGCCGCAAGCGAATCTGACAATGAAGAGGAAGAAATGGAGGCCATAAGTAGCAGCATAAGAATGCTACAACAAAGAGTGCTGGCCATAAAAGAAAGTCAAATGGTAATAAGGAAGAGGGAAGAGCTAGAGCAGTCACAACAACAGCAGCTTGCTCAAAAGCAGAAGCAACAACAACACCAAACAAATAAAGTAGCCGGTGCTACAACACCAGCAACAGCTTAAACAGCAGCAGCCACAAAAACGGCAACAGCAAAAACAGCAGCAGCAGCAGCAACAACAATAGCAGCAGCAACAACAACAACAACAGCAGCAGAAAAAGAAGAAGGACAAGGTGCCTCCTATCAACACCTATAAATTGGAGGTAAATGCTACCAAGGACCTGTGTAGGCTGGTCATTGGTAATATTTTTAATATTAAGAGATTGGGAAATGATCGCCATGCCATCCATTGTAATACAGTGGAGGGCTACGCGAAAGTGAAAGAGCTCCTAAAGGAAACGACGACGGAGCACTACTCTCTCACACCGAAGTGTGAAAAGCGGCAATCGATGCTGCTGAAGGGTTTGGAACCGTCTTCTGATCCTGAGGAGATCCTGGCACTGTTCAAGGAGAAGGAGTGCGAAAGACTCAAGTTTGTGGTGGTAAACCCATTTACCACAGCTAGAGCCAGGCCGGAGAAACGGAGTCTGCCGTTCTTCCTGGTGCAGTTCAGTCCCTAAAGCCGTCTGGATAGTCTAAGGAGTATCAATATCCTAGACTACCAGGTGGTTCACTGGCACGCCGCGTCGAACCACAGTTCCGAGGAGTGTGCTCTGGGCAGGTACGGAGCGTCCGATAGGACGCAGCTCTCGTGCGTGTTATGTGGGAACGTGGGATACACCTCAAACTATCGGGGTTGTCCTACGTTCGCTGATATTACAAAATCAAAACCGGCTCAGCAGCAGAAAATGCTGCGGAAAGCATTAATTTTTTGTTTCCATTTCAAAAAAAGTACTGCAGAGTCGCATCGAATGCTTGTCGAGGCATGCTCTATCAGAAGCAACATGAAAAAAATGGTTTCAACGGTTCAGGGATAACGATTTTGATGTTAGAAAAGCAGAACGTGGAAGACCACCAAAAAAGTTTGAAGACGCCGAATTGCAAACAATATTGGATGAAGATTACACTTTGAGTCAGAAACAAATGGCTGAGATGTTAAATGTTGCACAAAAAAACAATTTCTGACCGTTTAAAAGCTATGGGAAGGATCCACCGTATACACCAGACTTGGCTTCTTGCGACTACCATTTGTTTTCATCGATGGGACACGCATTAGCTGAACAGCGCTTCGAATCCTACGAGAAAGTCGTAAATTGGGTGACTTTTTGGTTTGCTTAAAAGATGAACAGTTTAATTGGCGTGGAATCCATAAATTGCCTAAAAGATGTGAAAAAAGTGTTACCAGCAATGGCCAATACTTTGAATAAAATAATTTTTACTTTCCCATTAAAAATTAGTGTTTTATTTTTACAAAAAAAAAAAAAACCGGTATACCTGGTAGAGTTTACCTTCCTCTGATTCCATTAGATTATTTATTTCGGTTTATATTTCAGCATAATCTTCGTGATCTGGGATACCATATATAAATTTAATTATTGACCCTAATAAATTTATAGATCTCTTACTTCTAGTATGCTCTTCTATTTGATTAGCTTAATTCTTTAATTTCTTTATCCCAATTTCTTTTTCTTGAGTAGAGTTGTAATTGCTATTCATTATATCTACGAAATGGTTTAAATATTTCTGCTAAATTTTTTATATGAAATTAAAGAATATGTAAACATCATCGGTTTGAGTAAGTACGTATTTGTTTTCCGTAACCTCTTCTATTTTTGCTGTCCCTTGAGTATGTTTTAATACATTCGAAAATATTATAAGGAATTTGCAGGGAAAGAATCATTTTTTACGTTATTTTTATGTACAACTATCCCTTTCGTTGTTAAGATCGTGTCCTCACGGTCTCCCTTTACTATCCTTGCAATATACCCTGTAATGTTTTTGTTTCTAATCCCGGAAATTTTAACCATTATTTTTTCTCCTTGTTGGTAGACAAGAGACTTTTTTGATTGAGTTTTGGGTGTATATATTATATGAATCTTTAAACTTTTCTTGATTAGAGAACACTTCTTGAGGTTTGTAGCCTGTGACTGAATGAATGAATTGTGTTATTTAATTCACGCAGTGTTTTAAGTATTTCTTTGAATAAATTGCTATCGTCTTGTACCATAAATATTCTTGTTTTATGTGCACTTTCGATTTGCCCGTTTGCTGTCGATCTATAGACAAGCGTTTGCACTTTCATGATTCTGTATTTTATACAAGTTTGCCTCACCATCTGAGTGTTGAAGCATCTTTTGTTATCCGTCATAAGCCTCTCGCAATTTGGGAAAAAGTTTTTAATTTTTTCATTTATTCAACTTAAATATTACTTACAAAGGAAGATTACATAATCTTATAAAGTTAATATAGAATATAAAGTTAATATTGGGTATGTAATTTAAATAGTGCGGTTTTTTTTTCAAAATTTGAACGTTTATTTAAGAAAAACATGTACAGTAGTATTATTAAAAATATTGCCCATCTGAAGCTATGACTTTTCCCATCTTTCTGGCAATTTGTGGATCCCATCCCAAAAGAACTGCGCCGGCTTGGCAGCCAAGAATGAATCGAGCCAATTTTTGATATTCTGCTCTGAGGTAAACCATATTTCAGTGAGGGCGTTTTGCATCGACCGGAACAAATGGTAGTCAGAAGGGGTGAGGTCTGGGCTATAAGGCCTGCTGTTTTGCAAATAGTTCTTAGCCGGAATAGCAACGTGGGGCCAAACGTTGTCATGATGGAAAATTATTGCCTCGTGTCTGGTCGCATATTCCGGGCGTTTTTCGGCTACTGCTCTCTTCAAACGGATTAATTGTGTTCGGTAGCGTTGTCCATTGATGGTTTCACCCGGTTTTAGTGGCTCACAATACAGCATACCCATCTCATCCCACCAAATACAGAGCATTACCCACGCGCCATGGATATTCGGCTTTGCAGTTGATTTGGCTGGTTGGCCAGGTTTCACATATGATATTTTGCGCTTGGGTCCATTTTTCATCACCAGTAACAATCCGATGCAAAAATGACTTCATTTTGGGGCGTTCCAGCAGCATTTCGGACATGCAAAACTGTCTTTCGACGTCTCTCGGCTTGAGCTCATGTGGAACCCGCAAAAACACTTTTTCAGGCACAAAGTTCGACATATTTGAGTGAAAAAAATATTATTGTTTATGCTTCAAATGATTGACATATACTGAAATGACGTACAATGACAGTAGCTTTTCAACGCATGTTCCAATGGAATAATACAATATACGCCATCTCTTAGCAAACCGCTCTCTCGTAGTCCCTTAGTTATAGATTCAATATAAAATATAAAAGAAAAAAATAAGAATTAAGTATTATAAAACAGAAAAAGTATTATTATTATTATTATTATCAAGGGAACGATGAAAATTAATTTGTAGGGTCCGGTGTACTATGTCCATGTGGCGCGTTTTGTCAACAGCTCGCGGAGTACTAAGTTCCCATGTGGTCACCCACCTAAGTACTTACCGCGCCCAACACTGCTTGATTTCGGTGATACAGAAAAAGTAGAAGTTTATGATAAATTCATAAGTTCATAAAGTCAACGGCCTCGCCACACTGAAAGCATCGGTTCCCACTAGATCACCGAAATCAAGCAGAGTTGGGCGCGGTAAGTATGACATCTAGCAATTCGCTCATATTGTGGCGAATTGCAGAATGATCGGCGGGGGTTGGATGTGGTTGTTTCGGGAGAAACCCCGAAAGATGATTTTTAGTGGCTGACAGTTATCCTTACTGCATAGTGCTTGAAACACAGACAGCAGATTTTCGCTGTTCACTATGGGAACGCCAAACATAACAGCATCTGCGGCGATTTCTCTTCTCTCCAATTAGTCGATCCGAAGCTCTTGCTTACGTGTGACGCTTTTTTTTCTGTGAAATTTATCGGCAGTATTTTGAAACGAAATAGATCCCCGGGGCCTGAGGGCTCTTTGTAATCTTTAATCTTTAATCCTGCATTAAAATGTTTGGTGCATCTAAAAAAAGGATTTTAGAAAAAATTACTGGAGTCCATTACAATGTTTACCGGATAGTGACATTGACAGCCTCCTATAAAAGTCATACAAAAAACTGGTGATTACGTCCATAATTTGATGAATTCACTCAACATTACGGATTATGCAATTAAATACCTGTCAATCGGTATCAAAATATCATGTAATTCGTTGGACTCTTACAAAAAGTTCCAAGCAAATTAAAAGAAAACAAGTGTCAATTTTCCACCTATGATACGCAAAAAAAATAAAAATTTTAAGGCTGTTATCTACGGCATGTATGACACCGATTCTCAATTGGTGAAAAATAAACTTTTAAAAGGTAGTTATAAGTGCTTAGAAGTCAAATTATTAAAAAATATATTTCATTTGAAATCGGTACCGTAAAACTAAGTGACCTAAAGAAAAAAGTTCGCGCTTTATTTCATATACAAGTCAGCTGGAATTACCAATGAAAATAAAAACTTATTGTGCATCATGTGCTGGCCCTCATAAAACTGCTCTGTCGTTCATAGACCTCCGCGGAGTTTAAATGTGTTTCGACTTGTAAGTGAGAAGTGACGCTTAACTAAAACATTAAACAAATTGGATTTAGGGTCCAATTAGCGCAGCGGTAGTGTGTTCGTTTGAGACTGCAAAAGTTGTGGTTTCAACTCCGAGTAGTCGGCAGACACTTTTTTCCTTAAAGTTTGGATTAACATCAAGTGATGTATTGTGCTGAGCGGACCGCTATGCCTTTAGCGGGATCTGCTGAAATGTCAGGTGAGGCTTCGAGTGGTTCAAGCCAAACGCCAAAGACAAAGAGAAAGAGAAAGCTACCAAAGGCCGCTGTAAAGCTGCTTGGCGGAATGAGGGAAGGGAACATCTTCGCTTCATTGGCCGCAAGCGAATCTGACAATGAAGAGGAAGAAATGGAGGCCATAAGTAGCAGCATAAGAATGCTACAACAAAGAGTGCTGGCCATAAAAGAAAGTCAAATGGTAATAAGGAAGAGGGAAGAGCTAGAGCAGTCACAACAACAGCAGCTTGCTCAAAAGCAGAAGCAACAACAACACCAAACAAATAAAGTAGCCGGTGCTACAACACCAGCAACAGCTTAAACAGCAGCAGCCACAAAAACGGCAACAGCAAAAACAGCAGCAGCAGCAGCAACAACAATAGCAGCAGCAACAACAACAACAACAGCAGCAGAAAAAGAAGAAGGACAAGGTGCCTCCTATCAACACCTATAAATTGGAGGTAAATGCTACCAAGGACCTGTGTAGGCTGGTCATTGGTAATATTTTTAATATTAAGAGATTGGGAAATGATCGCCATGCCATCCATTGTAATACAGTGGAGGGCTACGCGAAAGTGAAAGAGCTCCTAAAGGAAACGACGACGGAGCACTACTCTCTCACACCGAAGTGTGAAAAGCGGCAATCGATGCTGCTGAAGGGTTTGGAACCGTCTTCTGATCCTGAGGAGATCCTGGCACTGTTCAAGGAGAAGGAGTGCGAAAGACTCAAGTTTGTGGTGGTAAACCCATTTACCACAGCTAGAGCCAGGCCGGAGAAACGGAGTCTGCCGTTCTTCCTGGTGCAGTTCAGTCCCTAAAGCCGTCTGGATAGTCTAAGGAGTATCAATATCCTAGACTACCAGGTGGTTCACTGGCACGCCGCGTCGAACCACAGTTCCGAGGAGTGTGCTCTGGGCAGGTACGGAGCGTCCGATAGGACGCAGCTCTCGTGCGTGTTATGTGGGAACGTGGGATACACCTCAAACTATCGGGGTTGTCCTACGTTCGCTGATATTACAAAATCAAAACCGGCTCAGCAGCAGAAAATGGAGGTCAAACATTCACCTGTTAGGTTTCAAACACCAGCCGTCACGTCCCAAATTTCCTACGCCAAATGGCGGCAGGTAGGGGGGCTACGGTACAGCAAGCGACTGTTGCTTCTCCGGCGCCAATGCTGAGAACAACGGAAGCTGCACCTATCATGCTGGCCATCTTGCTTGCAATCCAAGAGCAGAGGGCTCAGCTGCAAAAGCTGGTTCAAGAACAGTCCAAACGGGTGGAGCAGATCTACGCCGTGCTGCCGGGCCTAACGCAACACATGTCGTATTGGGTACGCACATGATGGAGCAAACTTTGAAGATCCTTGCGGTAAATGTTAATTCACTGATTAGGATCGAACGAAGAGCCGCGATGTTTAAATTGCTACAAGACCAAACTCCTGATGTGCTTTTCGCTAGCGAAACCAAGCTTACCGATAAGCACAAACTGGAGTACAATAATTATATTGTTACAAGAAGAAACCGGACCCGATCCAAACGTGGAGGCGGTGTCGCGATCTTCATTAAACAAGGTATAAAATTATACAGAGTGTACAAGGGCGTGTTGCGCAGGTTCCGGGTGTTAGAAGCTGTGGTCATTTACATCCCGCTCCGCAGTGGAAAGCGGCTGTACTTGGCCTCTGTTAATGCACCTGATGCTTCACAATCCACTTTATTCATTACAGAGCTCGACACGCTTTTTCGACTTCTGAGGCTGGAATCGGTGGAGAATTATTTTATAATCAGCGGAGATTTCAACGCTAAACACAGAGATTGGGGAAATCATTTGCCAAATACTAGAGGGAACCTACTACTAGATTGGTGGGGTCAGCACGATGTCATGTACAGACTCGGTATTAAAGCGACGGAAATTACATCGTTTCCCAGAAGCGGGTCTTATTTGGATCTACTGCTGTACGACGAACGTATTCGACTGACAGGTACGAATTTACAAACGCTAAACTGTCTGTGCACATTCGTGTATGACAGTGACCATTGCGGTTTTAGCACCGAAAGTACAGTTCCAAAAGAAATTGCGGAATTGGAGGAGTTTGTCCAAAGATATTCTTACAACTACAGTAAGGCTCAATGGACACGCTTCTCCGCAACCTTGACAAGAGAACTCTACTCGAACACGCTCCATCCACCGTCCAATAGGAATTTGTCAAAGGAGGACATCGACAAATACCTAAAACAAATGGGCGAGGCAATTAAAAAAACTATGGACACTACAATACCTCGGTATCGACGTACGACTAACGAAGACCTGATCCGCAATGCTACTATTGACGCATTGCACCGACAGAAAAGTAGATTTCTGTCAGGACTCAAAAACTTGTACATACATTTTACTGACAGACAACACCCGGAGATCAGGACACTGAAGTCGTCTATTAAAAATTTACAAACGCTAATAAAAGAGAATTACAGAATTTCTGTAAGTTTGCATTGGAACAACAAGGTTCAGGCTGTAAACACCAGCAACCCGAATATGTTCCCGCAAATAAATAAACAATTACGGAGAAAAAATCAAAATGACCTTCAGTGCCTTTAAATAGCCCGGTCAACAGACAACGAACGGTTACTGACAATAGCAGGTATTGATCCAAATGAGGCCGCTGATGATGATGACTTCTTTGTGATCGAGGATCCACAGGAGAAAGTTGTGGCCATAGGGGCGACTTTCCAGGAAGTATACAAGGCCAATGATACCATTGGCCCTAATTATGACCTGGACGATCGTGTCTTCGACTTCTACATTCGAAATGAAGTAGAGAACTGGCGATCCGAGGGCTCTGGTTTCACCCGGTTCAGCGACGAAAACACGGCAAATAATGTTATTATCAGAGAGGGTGTCCTACCCCCGTTCATTTCGAAGGAAGAACTCCATGAGACCTTGGACACAATCAGGGATAAAAAATCAGTGGGGACCGATGGTATTCCGAACATCGTGCTTCGACATCTTCCTCTAGAAGCGGTGGACATTTATACCACCCTATTTAATAATGCAATAAATAATGCACATTATCCAGTGCATTGGAAAACAGCAATGGTTCAACCTATCCCCAAAGAGGGAAAGGATATATCCAATCCGACTAATCTCCGGTCGATTAGTCTCCTTCCGAATATGAGTAAGGTTTTTGAAAAAGCTATCAATAGAGCTCTGTCTAGCTGGGTTGGGGACAAACATATAGTTCCGGATAATCAATTCGGTTTTAAGGCAAGACATGATATCTCACATGCCGCGTCTAAACTGGTGTCCGATATACAATGGAATAAAGGCAAAAACCAATGTACTGGTGCCTGCCTTGTTGACTTGGAGAAGGCCTTCGAAGAATATATAATAAATTATTATAAATTAATATAAATTATAATAATAATATAAATATTAAAAATTAATAAATATAAATATTAAATAAATTTTCAAAGATTTCAACATCCGAATTTTCTCGAATATATGTTCGAACTCTTAGTAAATTAATTTCAACACTTATTGTTAATCAACGCAATAACGAATGGAACCAGAAATTAAGTTTCTTGGACAAATGTGGGAAGCTCTTCTGGAATATAATGCGGTTTCTAAAAAAACAAACACAGAATTATTCCAGGACTTTAAAGCCCCTCTTCTTTTAACTTTACCGATAAGGAAAAAGCAAGTATTCTAGCTGATGTCTTCAAGAAAAATCATTCTATTGCTTCCAATATCGGTGATCCTCTTTTAACCACTGTAGTAGATTCAAGGATTGAAGAACTCAATACATTAAGCTGTCTAACTCCTCCAAAAACGTACATTTCCGAAAACAATGTTGCTATCCTGATAAAGCATCTCAAGGCAAGAAAAGCTTAAGGCCTCGATCAAATTAAAAACACCTTTCTGAAACACCTTCCTGAGATAGTATTAAAATATATAACTTTCATTTTCAACTATGTATTCTCTAAAGATGCAATATTTTCCAGATACTTGGAAAAAAAAACGCTAAGGTTATACCAATCCTTAAATCTGCTAAGCCTCCAGACAACGCAGAGAGTTATAGGCCAATAAGTTTACTTAGCTCACTAAGCAAGATGTTTGAAAAAACTATAAAAGACGAGCTTATGACTTTAATTTTTGAAAACAATATTTTGCCTGATGAGCAATTTGGTTTTATCACTATTCAACAAGTTTCAAGAATAACCAAAATTGTAAAAACAAATCGTGAACAAGGGAGATCAACAAGAATGATACTTTTAGATATCGAAAAAGCTTTCGACTATCAAACTATCAAGCTATAGTCCTCGCTATTTTTACTTGTGCAAAATTATCCAAAGTTTTCTAAAAAACCATGTTGTTCAAGTTCACGTCAACAACTGTATCTCATATTCCTTTGATGTCAAATGTGGTGTGCCTCAAGGCTCAGTACTTGGACCTATATTGTATATATTTTTACAGCCGACTTTCCAGTGTTATTAATTTGCGAGACTGCACTATTCGCTGATAAAACTGCGAATCTCATCAGTTTCCCCTCAATATAGAGAGAAATTTAGATGGAGCGATGGAAGAAGTTCATGTTTATTTCAATAAATAGAAAATCAAACTTAACGTTGACAAGGTAAAGGCTCTATTTTTCACACAAAAAAGGAAAGCTTGCTATCTTCCAAGTGGCAGTATCACCGTGACCGGAAAAACCATATCCTGGGAAAGTCCAGTTAAGTATCTTGGCATCAAACTTGACCAAAAGTTGGTCTTTAGTGATCATATTACCGCAACATTAAAGAAAATAAATATTGCAATATCCTCTTATCAACCGAAAATCCTGTCTTTCACAAGACAATAAGCTGATAATATACAAAGTAATCTTTCAGGCAATAATATGCTATGACTGCCAATTATGAGGTCAAGCTGCTCAGTGCCATATTAAACGATTGCAGGTAGCACAAAACAAGGTACTGAAAATGATGCTTTACTTGCCCTGGCATTATCTAATCCTAACCCTAACCCTTCATCAAAGAGCAAAAAAATTATTAAGCTTAGTTTCAACTTAAAAAAAAATCCTCTTATTAAAAATTTATTTACGCAATATGGATAAATGAACGTTACTAATATTTAAATTTTCATGTTTTTTGTTTATTCATATACTTCATGTATTTTTGTTAATTTTTCTGTCCACTTATTTGTTAACTTATTCATTTATTTAATTTTTCTTTTTGTTAATTTATTTATCTATTATTTATTTATTTATTAAATTATTTATATTTATTTATTTATTTATTTATTTATTTTTTATTTATCTAAGTGTTATTTTGTTCATCTATTAAAATCTTTATATAATTTGTGTTTATTTATTTACTCAATTTTCAGAGTTTTAATTGAAGTTTTAATTTTAATTTAAATTAGAGATTTAAAAGAGGTATTGCTTGCCATTGGATTACTATCCTTTTGTATTTTTATATTTTTGACTTACCATTTTTCTCTTTGTTCGGTTACTATTTATATATATATTTTTTTTTAATAAAAAGGGTTTTTCTTTCGCTTTTCCTTTTGTAAATCATTATTTAATCCATATTTATATATGGATTATATTTCAACTTTTGTAAAATAACGTTACAGATAAAAGATATTTCAATATCATTTATCAGCAAATCGTACGCTTATTAAAAGAAATTGTTAAGAAAATTCGTGCGAAATAAAGATCTATCTATCTATCTCTTTTCTCCAATGAATCGATTTGACTGTTTATGTTATGCAGCTTTTCCTTTAGTACTTAATATTCAGGACATGTTTCTAATTTTTCCAATCGTTCTATAACTCCACTTATAGTGGATTGCAAACCTTCTAGGCGCGCTACCCATGATTTCTCCAGCTCAGCGATGGTTTCAAGAAGGTCGGTTATGATTTTCGACATTTCTGTCCGTATTGTCACAGCTAATGCTTCGTTTTGGCAGTTGAGACATTCATCGAGCTGTTAAAGGGTAATGGATGCTTGAGGGGAAGAAGAGTGGGGCGGTGTCGATACCGAATGGGTTGTCAAGTTTTTGCTAGACCTGAGAGCCATTATTTGGCTTTAAACAAAGTGTGTAGTTAAGAACTATTATGTTTTATGATGTGTTATGATATTTTGTTATGCACTTTTGTTAAATACACATTTTATTTAAATTAAGACCATCTGGCACTTTAGATAAACGCAAAGTAAACTAAGAAAGCAACTTAAAGCACGTCTTTTCACTCTGAAATATATTTCCTCAATTTTATCATAAAGTCTCTCCTTTGTTTCTAATTCTCTTGTGAATATATACTCCGAAAATTTAACTTTTGATACTGAAATTGAATATTTTACGTTGTAGTATATATCTATGTATATGTGTGTTCCTACATGTGTTGGAATTTCTTAATCCTTCAAATGTTTTCTAACTGGACTTCTTTCGCATTTCCTGAATAAACTGGCTACGCATTTTTTATCAAAACTGTTTGCCTTTTTCCCCATGCCTTACCAATAATATTTTATATATATGTATCTCTTGAATGTTATTTATAAATCCTCTCTGAGCTCTCTTATGAGTGTCTTTCACTATCTTTATTTGTTCTTCTAGATTAGTAATAACTTCCAATTTTATAGGTGTGTGAATCAACCTGTTTTCTATAAAGACTTCTTGAACTTTTTCTGACTTCTGGTTTTGCATGTATTGCTATTATCCTGTTAGTTCGAAGCATTTTCTTTAAATTACCCAATAATTCGTCTTCCGTTGTGAACTAAATAGTGTGCGTTATCTTATTTTTAAAAACGGTTTGTGTTTTTATTGGTTCGGACTAATTCTACTTATAGGCTATATGTGTTAAATGATTAGCTCACTACTTTAATTTCATCTTTAGTTGAGCTCTCTTTTGAGTCAACTGTACTTATTGTTGAAGTATTTATTTGTTTTAGTGCAAGCCCGTCAGTGACTACATTTAAGTGTCCGTTTTGTATACTAACCGTGCACCGAAATCCTCTATTATACTTTTCCATCTATATAGCTTAGTGTTCGGTTTTTTCCGCTATTGAATATACTAATGTTTGGTAATCGGTGTATATGTGTAGTTAAATATGCTCCTCAGTATATAGTACATAATTTCTTAACTTCTGCAATGCCCATATGATGGCTAATAATTCCTTCTCATTTGTTTCATAACTTTCTTCTGTTTTTGTCAGAGTTCTACTTAAAAAAAATAAAGGTTTTCTGGTTTGACTAAGGTCGGATCCAATAGCTAGTTAGATGCGTCTGTCGTTAGTTTAAGAGATTTACTATCTGGTTAGAATAGCTCTACGTGTTTGTTTAAATGTGCTTTCAAACTACTATGGCTTTAATTGCTGCATCGTCTAGATTTATAAAAATATTTTTACTGTTAGTTTTTCCAACTTCATCATTTTCTCCTCTTGGTTGTATAGTCAGGGGCTTGGCTATGCCTGCATAATGCATATCTTTTGATAAATTTCTATAGCATTCCTAAAAAACCTCTCAATTCTTTCAATGTTTGGGGTATAGGAGGTGTATTTATTGTTTCTGCCTTTTCTGAGTTTGTTCCTATTTTATTATTTTTCATATATTTTATATATGTCCTACATACTCGATCTCGGTCTGAATAAAATTTGATTTTTCATTTGATACCTTTAGAGTGGCTTTATTAAGACCGCTAAAAATTATATTTATGTGTTCTATAAGTTCTTCGGCTTTGAGAGAGTATATAAGAACATCGTCAATATAAACATATACAAATTTTCCGACATATTTTTTAGGATGTCTTCGACATATCCTATTATTCTATACAAAATGTCGTTTTTTCTCTATCCCCTTTTTTAATCTTAATCTGGTGGAATCCTGATTTCAAATTCAGCGGTGTTGTATTTTGCCTTACCAAAGTTTTGAGTTTTCGTATTGATACCTGGAATTACGTATCTATGTATCTTTAATTGTGTTATTATTTAATTTCTGAAAATCTACTACCATGTCTTTTTTTGGTCTTCCATTTTTATCTGGACCTTTTTTAGGTACTAGGGACTGTTATAGTCGTTATTGCTTCTCTTAATAATACCTTCTTTTAATTATTTAGCTATTTCTTTATTAACAAATTCATTATCTGAGACTGGGTATGGATACTGTTTTGACAATATGGGTTCTTCGTTTCTAGTTCTAATTGTGGCTTCAATAGTTATTATGAAGAGCAGTGGGCATGTGCCAGTGTTTTCCTTCATATATTCAGTTTTTCCTACGATATAGTTTAGTTTATTCTCAAATTAATTTTCACGACTAATGGTGATTATTGATATATCTTTCAAATTCATTTCCACATTGAAGTCTTCTAAGCACTCTTTCACTAATCATCAAACCGTCACTGTCAATTTATTCAGAAAACTCAACATTTTCATCATGGTCAAGTACACTACAGATATTCGGAGTCGGTGACTGCAACTTTAAGAGCGTTAACTCCAATTTTCGGTCATAACTCTCGCCCTAGTAGACAGGCAATAACATTTCGGCCGAAACGGCCGCGATTTCGCCTTCAATGCTGGCTCTGAGCTCTTACAACGTCGTCGGCGTGTTGGCATAAACCAATGACTTAACGTAGTACCACAGAAAATAGTCAAGCGGCGTTAAATCGCACAAACGAGGCGGCAAATGTCTTGAGATAACACGCTCCCCATACTTACTCTTCAATAAATCGATTGTATCGATTGATCCTAATAATCGGTGATTATGGCGCGATAGCACTGACCATTCACAGTAACGTGACGATCGTTATCGTCGACGAAAAAATATGGTCCAATAACGCCACCGGCATGCAAACTGCACCAAACAGTTAATTTTTGTGGATGAAGTGGTGATTCATGAAGCACATGTGGGCTTTCCCCGACCAATAACGCATATTTTGTTTATTGACGAACCCATTGAGCCAAAAATGAGCTTTGTTACTGAAGAAGATTTTGTGATGAACTTCATTATCTTGGCGCATCTTCTCCAGAACCCGATTGGAGAACGTACGTCGCTTCAAATGGTCCATCGGCTTCAATTCTTGAGTCAGCTTGATCTTGTATGGGTGTAAACCAAGATCCTTACGCAAAATACGCCATAATGTGGTCTGAGCGACGCCCAATTCTTGAGAACGCTGTGGAATTGGCTAATTTGGATCGTTTGCTACGGACGTCTGAACGGCAGCGATAGTTTCGACACTTCGAACAACCCGTTGTCTCACTGACACGGCAACATCACACAATTAATATGTAGAGCCAAATTTTTGCACAAAACTTGTTATTGCCTGTCTACTACAGCGAGAATTATGACCGAAAATTGGAGTTAACGCTCTTAAAGTTGCAGTCACCGACTCCGAATATCTGTAGAGAATTTTTATAATTTGTAGACGTTGCTCGTTAGTGTACTTGACCATGATGAAAATGTTGAGTTTACTGAATAAATTGACAATGACGGTTTGATGATTAGTGAAAGAGTGCTTAGAAGACTTCAATGTGGAAATGAATTTGAAAGATATATCAATAATCACCATTAGTCGTGAAAATTAATTTGAGAATAAACTAAACTATATCGTAGGAAAAACTGAATATCAGGAAGAAATAGTTAGATTGATAAAGGAAAGCACTGGCACATGCCCACTGCTCTTCATAATAACTATTGAAGCCTCAATTAGAACAAGAAACAAAGAACCTATATTGTCAAAACAGTATCCATACCCAGTCTCAGATAATGAATTTGTTAATAAAGAAATAGCTAAATAATTATAAGAAGGTATTATTAAGAGAAGCAATAATGACTATAACAGTCCCTAGTACCTAAAAAAGGTCCAGATAAAAATGGAAGACCAAAAAAAGACAATGGTAGTAGATTTTCAGAAATTAAATAATAATACAATTACAGATACATAGATACGTAATTCCAGGTATCAATACGAAAACTCAAAACTTTGGTAAGGCAAAATACAACACCGCTGAATTTGAAATCAAGATTCCACCAGATTAAGATTAAAAAAGGGGATAGAGAAAAAACGACATTTTGTATAGAATAATAGGATATGTCGACGACATCCTAAAAAATATGTCGGAAAATTTGTATAGGTTTATATTGACGATGTTCTTATATACTCTCTCAAAGCCGAAGAACTTATAGAACACACAAATATAATTTTTAGCGGTCTTAATAAAGCCACTCTAAAGGTATCAAATGAAAAATCAAATTTTATTTAGACCGAGATCGAGTATTTATGTCCTAAATAAGGTAAAGTATTTATAAAAAAGTATTATAAAAAATAATAAAATAGGAACAAACTCAGAAAAGGCAGAAACAATAAATACACTTCCTATACGCCAAACATTGAAAGAATTGAAAGGTTTTTTAGGTATACTATAGAAATTTATCAAAAGATATGCATTATGCAGGCATAGCCAAGCCCCTGACTATACAACCAAGAGAAGAAAATGGTGAATATTTTTACTGTTAAAAATATTTTAACAGTAAAAATATTTTTATAAATCTAGACGATGCAGCAATTAAAGCCATAGTAGCTTGAAAGCACATTTAAGCAAACACGTAGAGCTATTCTACCAGATTATAGTAAACCTCTTAAACTAACGACAGACGCATCTAACTAGCTATTGGAGCCGACCTTAGTCAAACCAGAAAACCTTTATTTTTTTTAAGTAGAACTCTGACAAAAACAGAAGAAAGTTATGAAACAAATGAGAAGGAATTATTAGCCATCATATGGGCATTGCAGAAGTTAAGAAATTATGTACTACTTACTGAGGAGCAGATTTAACTACACATATACACCGATTACCAAATATTAGTATATTCAATAGCGGAAAAAACACTAAGCTAAATAGATGGAAAAGTATAATAAAGGATTTCGGTGCACAGTTAGTATACAAAACGGACACTTAAATGTAGTCACTGACGGGCTTGCACTAAAACAAATAAATACTTCAACAATAAGTACAGTTGACTCAAAAGAGAGCTCAACTGAAGATGAAATTAAAGTAGTGAGCTAATCATTTAACACATATAGCCTACAAGTAGAATTAGTCCGAACCAATAAAAACACAAACCGTTTTTAAAAATAAGATAACGCACACTATTTAGTTCACAACGGAAGACGAATTATTGGGTAATTTAAAGAAAATACTTCGAACTAACAAGATAATAGCAATACATGCAAAACCAGAAGTCAGAAAAAGTTCAAGAAGTCTTCATAGAAAACAGGTTGATACACACACCTATAAAATTGGAAGTTACTACTAATCTAGAAGAGCAAATAAGGATAGTGAAAGACACTCATAAGAGAGCTCAGAGAGGATTTATAAATAACATTCAAGAGATACATATATATAAAATATTATTGGTAAGGCATGGAAAAAAAGGCAAAAAGTTTTGATAAAAAATGCGTAGCAAGTTTATTTAGGAAATGCGAAAGAAGTCCAGTTAGAAAACATTCGAAGGATTAAGAAATTCCAACACATGTAGGAACACACATATACATAGATATATACTACAACGTAAAATATTCAATTTCAGTATCAAAAGTTAGAGAATTAGAAACAAAGGAGATACTTCGGTTATTAAGAACCAATCTGACAGAGGAAACCGAAAAACGAGCCAGGAATGACTGCAGCGTCTTTCTTAAACGTGAGAAATTTCAATATGACCAAAAGCTGAGGCAAAAAATACTACAATATCACAAAGGTAGTAAAAATTATTGGTCGTTCGTCAAAAATATTAGAAATTCTGCCTCATTCTCCATCCCAACGCTAATTTACAATGATATTTCAGCTTTCAGCTCTTTGGACAAAGCCAATCTGCTTGCTGCAGACTCTCTTCTTCAAGGTACTAGAAATTACCTTTCGGAACGTTATATTCAAGTTGTCTTGGATAGTTTCAAGTCTGATATTCACAAAATGATTGGTGGTGTGCCCCAGGGACACATTCTGTCTCCGACTCTCTGTTTAATTTTCATCAACGATATCTACTTTACACATGCTTTGGCATAATAAGTGTAATAATACCCACTCAAGTGTTTCGCTCTTTAAAAAAATAATAATAATAATAATAATAATGCTTCCAAAGCACAATGCTTTTTGCTGTCGTTAAAGCAAAGTTTCAACACCGACCTTTTACCCATGAATAGCACTTGCATCGTCGAAACCAAAAAAATGTCCATTTCCAGTATGTGTGTCAATGCCAACTTATGTTGAAATGACCACATATTCGGTATCGTCAAAATACTACGAAGCGTCTAGGATTTCTCAAGCGATGTAGAAAACCTCCTCTGATCTGCCTCAATATATTAGGCATATATCCGCTCGAAATTGGAGTACAATGCAGAGATTTGATCGGTTGCGTCCAAAACATCGCTGGACCTGCACCTATAAAGAATTCAAAACCGTGCGATAAGACTCATAGGTGAGAATACTATCATTCAGAATATGGATACCATTGAACAGATGTGTCTCTCTCTGTTTAATCACCATTTCACCACTTTTAACCGCAACGTCAACCACGCTTTGAATGCTCATAAACATACCCTCAAGTCTACTTTCGGATGTACTCCAAAATATCGTGATTCGTTCCTAAGCCGCCCAACTTATTTCCTAGTCATTATAACCTGCAGACATTTAAAACCAACGTTCATCGGTACCTCTCTTTCCATTCTCCCTGATTTTCCTTCGTCCGCGCTGTGTACAAGCATTTTTAGGGTACGTAAATCCCTTGAGCGCGCGCAATTTAACTGTGAGGTTAAATTGGTGAAATAAGGTTTTCCCCTGAACCTACGTGCTGCAAGATGAGGCAGAAAAGGAAAGAGGAGAATGGCACGCCAAGGATTTAAAGCCTTACCGCGCCGACCCCGAGGATCCATCAGATAACTTAAGTTGCCTAATAAACTGTGACAGTTACGCAAAAAGTTACACAAGAGCTGATGGCATAGATGAATGTTTACCCATAGTTTAAATGATAGTCTCCTCTTTGTAGCTAGCCCGTAAACAGAAATGTAAAGATACATTTCCCAGGACGTAAGTGTGGGATTAATTCGCGTAATTCACGCCCTAAAAATCTTCCATTCCTTTGTCCATCTGTTGTCATGAATGCCAGGGCACAGATTTAATTGACTGGACCCTTTGTAACCAGTTCCCCCATTCGATCTCGCGGTTGTTGTTTTGCCCCATATGTCTGTAAGAAGGTTTATGGGCCCCCATTGTAACCTTAGTTAACCTGTTTTCCTCCCTATTTGGCGGTCTTAATTCTAGCTCTAAACCTTCCAACCAAAGTAACTACTTAGTCGACAAAACAAATAGAACTAACAAAGAAGCCCCACAAACGTAGAATAACGTAGAATAACAGCAGCAAGTTCATGGCAAGTCACGGATTTGCCGCTGCTACAAAAACTTTTCCCCCTTAGGAGGAATCAAAGGCTCAGCCACATAGGCAAGTCCCGTCAAAGGTGCTCTATTCAAGACGCCGAAATGCGTCACGCATCATTAAAACCTTCGGATCTATTCCGGAGGTGGAAAGATTGATTACACCTGAGCGAAAGCAATTGGTCAAGTTGAAGCTCTTGGTCAACTTCTTGGCCATTATTCGACAAAACCCGGGATAACAAGCGACGCTGGCTGGCACCAAGGGCATATCAAGCTCATCGCATGTGTCGCATCTCTTAAGGATAGGGAGGATATCTCTAGCAGACCTAAATCTCGCACCTAGATTAGGCTCAGTAATCCGACACTTCTGACTTACGACTGTAAAGCTGTGAAACAGGAGAAGCAAAGGGGCCCTTATAGATGCGCGTTGATTGTGATTAATAAATATCCCTGAACCTTCTAGCGCAGACTTAAGGCGTGATCCGATTCGGATTCGAGGCAATACACCTTAGGGTCTACAAAAAGAATGAGCTGGATGCTGATTAGCAACCTTCTCCTCCTTTAAACGAAAATTCAAATTCAGCCTTGGATCTGGAAACGTCGGTATCCTTTTCTGTAATGGACAGCGACGACTCCAATTCATCCGGGTCGACTATCCAGCCGTCGGTCTCCTCTTCTGACACTCTGTCGGAAATGGAAACCGACGACGAAACAAAAAGAGATCCTACACGATAAGAGGAAGAAGATGAGCTCTTGAGCTCCTAGGAAGGGTGGTAGTGGTAGCTGAAAGGCAAAAACTAGCCTCATCATCGAATGCGACGATAACTCTCATCACACGGTATCGTTTGCAATATTGGCAGTGAACCCACTTTTATAAGAAGAAACCGACAGGAAGTGTTAGATATCACTCTTGTCTCAGACAACATCACTCAAACGCTAACAAACTGGATGGTATCGACTGAACACTAGTTTTCAGATCACAGATATATCCATTTCAACCTGCATGAGGCCCCCCCCCCCCCCCCCCGTCAAACAGCATTCCCAAACTATCGAAAAACTGATTAGATAAAATACAGAGAAATACTGTCAAAAATACTATCCTCTGAACTCTCAAGTCCCCCGCGAAACACCAATGAGCACGACATAAAGGTTAATGAATTCAACCTATCTCTCAATCAGACTATGGCTTCTTTCTGCTCTCTGATTCAACCTTGGGGCAAGAAAATGCCGCACTGATGGACTTCTGCACTAGGACCGCTTAGAAACACCTACAGAAAACTTTTCAACCCTCCAAAAAGTGACTGACTTACTGGGACACATACAAAGAATCCTTCAAAATATATCGAAAAGAACTGAGGAAAGCAAAGCCTCAAGCTTGGAGATCATTCTGTGACAAAATTACAGAAACCCCTGAGGCATCGCGTCTAAGAAAAATCCTCTCTACAAATCCTGTGATGCCTAATTATTTGAAAAAAACCTATGGCTCCTAGACAACCTCAAGTGATGAATCACTCAATTTGTTACTGGATACCTACTTTCTAGGTAGTTCCTCATTCGCGACAAACAGTAACCAAAACACTTCTACTGCAACCGTGAACAAAATTCATGCTATGATTACAAGAGACAAACTGGTTTGGGCGCTGCATAGCTTCAAACCATACAAGTCTACGGGTCCGGACGGTATAATGCCATCAAAGAACTCCTTCAGTTAAATCTTAACATATTAAACTGTTGGGCGGATCGCTGTGGATTGGGAGTAAGCCCCCATAAAACTGATCTTGTCCTCTTTTCCAGGAAATATAAAATTCCAACTATAGAGCCTCCTTCAACGGTATCAGTTTTTTTGATAGGAAACTAAACTGGAAACCTTACATTCAAGAAAGAGTTAAGAAAGCTACAGTAGCTTTATTCTCTTGCAAAAAGCCATTGGAAACGAATGGAGCCTCCAACCTCGAATAATCCACTGACTATACATCTCGGTCATAAGACTGATACTCACTTACGGTGTGGTTGTCTGGTGGACGGCCTTAGACATTGCAGTCAACTGCAGAAAACTAAGCCGAATCCAAAGAACAGCATGTCTATGCATAAACGGAGCTCTACGCTCGACTCCCTCGACATCTTCAGCAGGCAAGTAGTTGCGACTGCATCTATTCGCCTTAAAGCGACTACAAAGTGGACAAATAATCCATTTGGCCACGCTAATATTCTTAATATATTAGGAATCCACTTAGAGAACATCGATCAAACCACATCTAAACTTGGGCTTGACAAAAACTTTCATGCGATCTTTCCCTCTAGATCCTTCTGGGAGGAAGATACTTTAATGGAGGACAAGTTTATCCATTTATGCACAGATGGATCTAAAACCGATAGCGGGGTTGGTGGAGGTATTTTCTCAGATAAGCTAAGCTTCTCCCTCCGTCTCCCAAATCACTGTAGCGTGTTGCAAGCGGCAATTTTGGCGATTAAAGAAGCTCTGTTCAGGCAGAAGAAAAACGTGATATCTGCAAAGAATATCGTCACTCTTCCTATTCTAACGGAAAAGGGCAGCATTGTTATACCAATCGCTACGTGCAAATTATTATTTAAGCTGGATGCTAGTAAAATAACAGACCTTAGATGGACCGGCGGGCCAACATGTATAGCGACTTAACAGAATTGTAGGCAAGCATGCAACAAGGCTTGGCGCTTTTACAAACGATTTCCGTAGAAGCTGCATGGACGAGGAGGAAGAGGAGACAATCCTCCACCTTCCCTCTTCTCTGTATATGTCCAGCCATCTCCCAGAGAAGAAAACTCTTCTTTTACAAAGACTTCAACGATCTATGGTAAAAAATAGAAACCTTAACAGTCTCTTGCGCTTCATTGTAAGCTCAAATTGGTTCCATGAGTGAGGGGATCATAGATCCACATAGAACTAACCCACTGCTGTATGTTGGAAACCCCGTTGGTTTTACGATTCCCTTTAGCGCCCTTTCGGATTTTCTTCATCCGTTTGTTTTCCCCCAAGTTTGGTGTTTTGCCAGTCATTCGGCAGTCATGAATTTGTAATGTTTTTTTTTTTTTTTAATTTTGCTCCCCCTGGATTTGCAACCATATCAACTGCAATCGCAAAAAACCATCCCGAAAATTTGGCTAGAAGTCAGAAGCTAACTGTTGTACTACAATATCATACGGAGGAATACATTAAAATGACAACACTGAAGATTTGTCGGTAGATACCTTGGCTGCAACGTCATCTTGAGACACATTGATGTCACAAGGAAATGCAATTTTGTAGATATTACTGTGAAAGAAAAAGAAGGAGCAGGATTACCAGACTGAAAATTTGTTTAATCCCTTACAACGCTTTGAAATATTCTAAGGTATTTTCTACTATGCAGAAATGTATATTATTACCGTCAGGTAAAGGGAGAAAGCATTGCTTGTAATTTTCAAGGAGGTTCTTCTCTTCTGTCGAGAGACCCTTCTAAAGACCTGTTGCACTACTTATATATATTGTATTTGATTGACAACAGCAACTTAGCTCGACACAGTGCGAAAACAGAAACACCGAGAATGTTTTTCAAGCGGTCTAGAGAAAAAAGAGTTGAAGCCTCCCTCATTCGATGGCCAGACATCATGGTCTACTTATAAGAAGCAGTTTGAACTGGCTGCGTGCGAACGGTTGGGAGAATGACAAAAAGTGCTTTGAACTAACAATGGCCTTGCGCGGTCCTACAGCAGAAGTGTTTCAAACAACAGACATCGAAAAGCATAAAGATTATGTGGCTTTATACAGGATATCGAAAAACAGTTTGGCGATAGCCACATGCAGGAGCTTCACAAGGTCCAATTGCAAAGCCGAATGCTGCAACAAGGAGAAACAATGCAGCAGCTTCAAGCAGATGTGAGTAGACTGGCGAATTTTTCCTACCCCACCGCAGGCCAGAAAATTATTGACGAAATGGCAAGAGACGCATTCATCAGGAGAATTGCAGACTCGAAGCTACAGTCAGTAGTAGGGGTGGCCGGGAAAAGAACTCAAGCTGAAGCACTTGCCTTCGCTCTGACAAGGGAAGTAGCCAATCAGGCTTCCAAAGGAATACATTTCGCCAGAGAAGTACCATTAAATGCTTTTGTGCAAAAATTAGTATCAAGGAACGAGATACACCACAAAATAAATGAAGAATGCGCTGTTGGAGCTGTAATAAAATAGGACATTTTCAAAGATAGTGTAAAGAACCGGTGCGACGAAAGACTGCTCTCACTGTAGTAACAAACAAATAGAAAAAGAAATCGGTAAAAACGGCTATCAAAAAACCGGTAAATTTTCTCAAAGCCATCAGCCGGAAAATGTTGAGCACCAATTTCGTAGAGCAGAAGTTGGAACCAGGACCATATATCTCCCTGACAAAACGATGCAATGAAAGCTTTCTAGTAGAAGTAGTCAGTGGAAAAAAATAAAGATTATGTGGCTTTATACAGGATATCGAAAAACAGTTTGCCGATAGCCAAATGCAGGAGCTTTACAAGGTCCAATTGCAAAGCCGAATGCTGCAACAAGGAGAAACAATGCAGCAGCTTCAAGCAGATGTGAGTAGACTGGCGAATTTTTCATACCCCACCGCAGGCCAGAAAATTATTGACGAAATGGCAAGAGACGCCTTCATCAGGAGAATTGCAGACTCGAAGCTACAGTCAGTAGTAGGGGTGGCCGGGAAAAGAACTCAAGCTGAAGCACTTGCCTTCGCTCTGGCAAGGGAAGTAGCCAATCAGGCTTCCAAAGGAATACATTTCGCCAGAGAAGTACCATCTTTTGAATGCTTTTGTGCAAAAATTAGTATCCAGGAACGAGATACACAACAAAATAAATGAAGAATGCGCTGTTGGAGCTGTAATAAATAGGACATTTTCAAAGATAGTGTAACAAACTGTGGTAACAAAAAAATAGAAAAAGAAATCAGTAAAAACGGCTATTAAAAAACCGGTAAATTTTCTCAAAGCCATCAGCCGGAAAATGCTTGAGCACCAATTTCGTAGATCAGAAGTCGGAACCAGAACCCAGGACCATATATCTCTCTGACAAAACGTTGCAATGAAAGCTTTCTAGTAGAAGTAGTCAGTGGAAAGAAAAAATGGATGGCAACAATAAACACTGGTGCCAAGGCCTCAATCATCAGGAGAGATCTTGTGCAGAAATCCTGGTTGCATAACACCAGTTACAGCTACAGGTATGGAATTAATATCTAAGGTAAATGGTGAAGTTCGTATAAAAATCCAGCTGGCCGGAATAGCCTTCCCTCATATTTTTCTGGTGGCTGACATATAGAACGAGTGTATCATTGGTACCGACTTTGATTAGTTGTGTGCTTTGGGGCACAAACCCTGAAATACGGAAACATGGAGATACCAATTATATACTGAAACACAGTCTTAAAAGACTTATCTGCAGAAATCAGATTCAAGAGCCTTCGTCGAAAGCAATTATTTGGGAAGGCCCTGGTACTCACCAGCCAGAAAGCAAGGAAGACTTCATCGTGGAAAAGATCTTAGTGGAACCAAAGAACAACAAGATCCCTGTAAGGATTTTGAATCCAAAGACATTCAGCGTAAAGGTGGAAAAGGGGAAACAGTGGAAAAACGTGTACCTGTTAAGGCCATATCGACCACAACGGAAACAAATCATGTAACACCGGTGGCAATACCTCAGAATATGAGAATCAAGAACAAAATTCTCAGATTCTGTAATCTGGATCAAGCGCAGAGAATTCTGTCAGAAAAACTAATCCGTGAGTACTCTGATATATTTGCTACACAAGGCGGAGAATATGGACGTACACAACTTGTTCAACACCACGTTGACACAGCAGACGCCCGACCAATCTGTCAACCTACAAAGAGTTTTCCATTTGCTAAGCAGAAGTTGCCGAAAAGATGTCGAAGATGAAGTTTGAGGCGGCTGACTACCGACTACCAACCCACATCCGAAAATCAATAAAACTTTGGATACAGTTAGTTTGAAACAGTTAGGACTGGAATATTACAAGGCCTCACGTGAAAACTTGCTTAATGTATCTGGATGACGTTATCGTCATAGGTAAGACGTTCGAGGAGCATCGAGAATACCTAAAAGAAGCATTTGAGAGGCGAAAAGTTGAAAACACTAACTGAAAAGCTTCTTAAGACTCACCACGTTTTACAGGAGGTTCGTAAAGAATTTTGCTGGTATTGCGAAGAGTCTACACCAACTTAGGAAAAAGGCCGACAGTTTAGATGGTCTGGTCCAGTTTGACAACCACCTCTGGGAATAATATCGAAAGCTATCACACCATTAGTTTCAAACTACTACACCACCCGCCCGCGCCCTGGAGAAAAGCCAGTAAAAGAGTATCCATATCCCTTGGTGCGCGCGCGGGATTATAAAAAAAAAAAGTGGCAGCTGTGCAATGCCCCCATCTTGGGTTACCCTACACCCGGAAAAATGTAGGATGTGGACATAGACGCTAGCAATGTTGGAGTCGGGGCTGTGATCTTCCAAGCTCATGATGGTCAAGAAATAGTGGTCGCATATTACAGCAAGGTACCCTCCAAACTTGAAAGGAACTACTGCGTAACTCGGCGCGAGCTACTGGTTTTAATTCTCGATACGAAGTATTTCCATAAGCTACTCTATGGACCATGCTGCTATGAAAAGGCTACTCCAGTTTAAGAATACTGAAGCCAAGTTGCGAGAAGAATCGAGCAGTTGCAGACTTTGTAGTGCAACACCATAATGGAAAACTTAACTGCAGAGGTAAATGTCAACACTGCAACCGTAAAGAAGAGAAAGAGCATGTCACTATCCACATGGACAGGAATGAGTGAATAGAGGGTTGAAGAACAGACGACATCCGTTTCCCCGAACAGGCAGATAATGATATCGAACCATTATTGTTCTGGAAGGAACACCAAGCTGGCAGTAGATATCGGGCCGGAGCCAAGCTCAGAAGGCATACTGGATAGTAGGAATCGCTTTGTTTGCAAGATGGTTTGCTGAAAAAACGGGAAAATGCAGATTGATCAACATCTCGTATGCAGCTAATCGTGGCACGGTCCAGATTCAGCCAAGTACTCTATAAAAACCATGACGTAATCTCAGGAGGCCATTTGGGAATAAACAAAACATTGGATGTCGAGAATTCGTGCAAAAAGTGCATAGGTGTGCGGCTACCAAGGGCATAAAAAGAAAGCAACAGAGACGAATGTATCAATACAATATCGGAGCACCATTCGAACGAATAACCATTGACATCGCTTGGCCATTTCCCGAAACCTTGAATGGCAACTGACACACCCTCGTGGTTATGGACTACTTCACTAAGTGTTTGCATTCCCAAATAAAAAGGCTAAGACCGTAGCACAAGAGATAGTCAGCAACTGGGTGAGCAGATGTGGAGTCCCAATGGAGCAACATTCCGATCCAAGACGAAACTTTGAATAGAAAGTTTTCCAGGAAGTGTGGAAATATCTGGAAATGCACATACCCCATTTTTAATGGTCTACCGAAACGCGGTCCATAATTCAACAGGACACAAACCATCCGAGATGTTATTTGGTCAAGCAGATCAGCAGTAGGTGGATATCCACATATGGAGCCCAAGGAGGTAAACGACTACGCGCAGCAGGATTCACAAATCGCATGAAAACAACCGAGAAAATATGAAGCCAGTGAGCAACCGCGTAAAAACTACCATAGGTACAACATCAAAGCGAAATCTTCCGTCTTCAAAGAAGGAGATCTGGTGTGAGTGTATAATTCTCTGCGTCAGAAAGTAAAATCGGCAAAATTGTAGAAGGATTGGGAAGGACCATATAAGGTAACAACCCGTATCAATGACGTTGTCTACCGTATCCAGCGTGAACGAGGAAAATTGAAGGTGGCCCATTTCGACAGAATGTGTCATTTCAACGGAATGATCAATGACGAAGTTGTTCAAGACGAACAACTTTTGGGAGGAAGCGTCATATATGATTCCACAGAAGAAGATTTCGATAGCAGAATCATGAAACGTTTTTGTGTGGAGAGGTTAATCGAATTTTCTTGGCAAAATGGAAAATTGTATGGAATGTTTATGGCACGAGTTTTTCTTGAAATTTGTCATTGGTGTATAAATATCAGCATCCCCAAGGTATACAAGTCAGTTCATCAGTTGAATTTGAAGTGTGAATTAATAGAGTGACAAACGTTTTTGTGTGGAGAGGTTAATCGAATTTTCTTGGCAAAATGGAAAATTGTATGGAATGTTTATGGCATGAATTTTTCTTGAAATTTTTCATTGGTGTATAAATATCAGCATCCCCAAGATATACAAGTCAGTTCATCAGTTGAATTTGAAGTGTGAATTAACAAGTGATTACGTATTTTAAATAAAAGATAAGGAAAAGTAAATGTGGTTGAAATAAACGATTGGTTTGTGAATCATTACTGTATTAAAGAAAGAGATTGTATTAAAAGAGAATAAGTTCTATAATTTCTACCCACGTAAACATTTTACAATATCTTATGCTGAAATATACAGCAGGATCAACTCCTGTGGCAAAGAGACCAGTACTTCAAACTGCTTCATTATTTTTGTTCAGTAATGTTTGGGAAGTCATCATGGAGAGACTCACATCACAACAGCGTCTCCAAATTGTTCAGCTGTATTACAAAAATCAGCGTTCTGTGAGAAATGTTTATCATTCGGAAATTTGAGTCCCGGTTTACATAAGTAGATAATATTCTACCGGTAAGACCACATCCAGCATGTAGTGAGGAGACTATAGCAGCTGTAGCTGACAGTGTACGCGAAGACCCTGACGAATCGATTCGTCGTCGTTCTCAGCAGCTTGGCTTGGCGTACGTGACAAATTGGCAAATTTTCCTTAAGGATCTCAGTTTACAGGCATATAAAATTCAAACTGTGCAAAAATTGAAGCCAGGCGACTTGAATTTTCGTCATACTTTCAATAAATGGGCTCTGGAAAAACTCAACGAAAATCCGGTGTTTTACCTTGAAATTTTGTTCAGTGATGAAGCAAATTTCTGGCTCAATGGATACATTAATAAACAAAATTGCCGTATTTGGGCTGATGAGAAACCCGAAAAGTACCAAGATCTAACATTACATCCATTAAAAACAACGGTGTGGTGTGGTTTATGGGCTGGTGGAATCATTGGTCCATAATTGCGTTATCGCGTCATGTTAACGGACTATGTGCTTCCTGAAATGTGAGCTTTGGTTTTAAGAAGATGGCGCTATGAGCCATACAGCGCGTGAAACCATGGTCTTGTTGAAAAATCATATTGGTAAGCACTTAATTTTAAGTTTTTCTACGGTAAATTGGTCGCCTAGATCGTGCGATATCACACCTTTAAACTAATTTCTCTGGGTAAATGTAAAGTCTCAGGTCTTCAGGAATAAGCCAGCTACGATTGATGCTTTAGGAGCCAACATTACTCGTGTTATCCGCGAGATACAAATAGCTGTGCTCGAACGAGTCGCCCAAAATTGGATCTTCGAAATGGACCACCTCAGACGTAGTTGTGTCCATTATTTACATAATATTATTTTTAACTAGGTAATGCCATGAATTGTTCCTTTAACTAGTAATAAAATTTTTAAGTTTTCCTTCAAATTTATGTACTTTATCTTACATTATAAATCAAACTTTACGATGAATCACCCTATATTTTACATAAATTTTATATTTTCCCCTTATATTTTACATAAATCGTATAATCGCTATTAGAACTCAAAAGTTAAAAACCAGATATTTTAGTATGCTTGTAGTCCTATTAACAGCCTCTGCTTGGATTTATTTAAATCGCCCGTGTTTATTCCAGTCTGGGAAGGTATGGGTTAAGTAGTACCGTTGCATACGTACTTTTGGTCTAAACGTTCAATCCAAGGAGATGACGTAGTATATAATGACCAAGATTGTTTTCTTAAAATGAAAATAAGGAGATGTGAATAATCAAATTAGCGGAAATTACTAAGTTACTACTGTAGCTTTGAAACCAAAAAAAAAATAAATAAATAAATAAAACACACAAAAAAAAACTAATTTTACCAGCGCGATACTTTAAAAAATAAGTTTATTACCGATGCACCCGCCAAAGTATCTTACGTGACTGCTACAAATCCAAAAATGGCTTCCACAAAATTTTGCTCCCCAGTAAGTCGGGCTGAAGTCATATTCATCTCCGCATTACTCTCTTGGTCGCCACCCGATTTTATGTCTAGAACCGCAAGTTTAGCAGTAGAGTGCCGAAGACTCCTCCAGAAGTTTGTATGGTCGCTCTTCTCACTTGACCGTCCGTGGCTACCACAGTGCTGATCAAAATTTTTCTTGGACGGCAGTTTCTTGACAGATGTTCGTCCACTATTATTACCAGATCCCCTTTTTAAATTGACTCTAAGGAGCCACATCGACCGTCTGTTAATATTCGCCAAGTATGCTTTCACCCAATTTCTTCCAAAAAGTATCGGTCATCAACTGCGAGCACTTCCAGATTTTTCTCAGGTCGGGAGCCTCCAGATTGCAAGGGGGCTTGGCTCAATTCGAGGATCCAAAAAGGAAGTGATTGGGCGTGAGGGCTTCGTCATCAGCTGCTTCACGCGATACAAAGGTGAGGGGCCTCAAATTGATCGTGTTCTCAATTATACCAAGAGCTGCTCGTAAAGTTTCTTCACCAACCTTATTGCATGGAAGTATACTATATAGCCCTTGCTTAACTGACAGTACTAGACGGTTCTAGGAACGTTATTCGATGGAGCTTCGGGAGAATGATCGGTGTTTTACAGTCGTAGCCTACAAGCTGCGCTAACAAGATGTGATCGCTCATCCTTAAGCCATCATAGTCGTCTAGAAATGGTGAGAGTTTTGCTAGTGGGCTGCTTCTTGGCAAATAACTTGGTTTCTTCCGAAATTGATTCTTCTTCAATATGTCAATTTCGCTTGGATACACTGCACGCTGGGCTTGCGGAAAAATTGCCACTTGCCTGATTGCTTCAGAAGTATGTCCAGCGATGTTATATATATAAAGAGAATAACATACACATTCGTGTCCAACTGCTGAAGCGGTTTTCCTCTACAAGGCAATTTCTTGACACTGCGCTAGTGTGAAGAAGGTATGGGCTAACTTCTTCATTGCTTTTCCGGTGTTTGGGGCCACATCGCATCTGACCGCTGGACCGCTAAACCATTCACTCGTAGCATGGTAGTCGTGCTGCAAATCCCATTAAGTTGCCTTGTCGGCTACGTTGAGTTTCGTTGCAACCCATCCCCATTCGCCAACTCGAATAATAACGAATTGCTTGAATTTGCGGTGATCTCCCCTTAGCAATGGCAGCACGGTCCTATAGGAAACTTACAGAAGAAAGTCGCAAGCCTTACGCCGCCGAGGACTGCAGCCTGGAGCTCTAGCAGTGAAACAGAAATTGGACGCTTCGGGGCAACCTTCGCTTTAGCGCATACAATCGTAACATCAGTACTGTTTTGACAGGTGATGCCGAAGTAGGATACAGTCGCATATGCGTTCTCGCTTGCATCTACAAGGGTATAAAGCTGAACCTTCGAATCAGCTTGACTTAGAATTGGCGAATAGCATCTAGGAACCCTTATATCAGTCACTTTCTGCAACAAAGTTGTCCACCAAAGCCACTTTTCAAACATGCTTGCAGGCAGCTCATCGTCCCAACCAATCGATGTTCTCCAGATCTCTTGAGTAAAAGTTTGATGCAAATTAGGAAATATGACAGGAATTCCAAGGGGTCTAAGTACCTCACGTTTGGTAGGTACAATCCACCTATCAAGCACATCGGTTAAACTTAAGGACGAATGTAAACACATCAGATGAAGTACACCAATAAAGTCCCAGGACCTTCTTTGCTGACGGAATATCGTTCGCACTAAATGATTTAATTGGTCCCCCGTTATCTCCTTTTTGGGCCTATATAACATTTGTTGAATTGGAGATCCAATTGCGGATGTGGAATCCAACGTCCTGGTTCTTTGGCTAGATGGTTGCCTTAGCTTTGGTATGAACGCTGTCGATGAAACCATTTACATAGTGGTGTTAAAGTATACCTTCCACAGACTTTGGTATACTACCTATTAACAGCATAGCATTTTTATTTTTGACCTGGTGGGCTATACATGGTGAACACTTGGCGTCGAAAGTCATGACATTCATCCGCAGTTTCGTTGCACAAAAATCTTTGCACATCTCGGCCCTCCTCTCGAGCTCGTAGTTGGTGGAACATTTCGGCAATGTTCCAATCTTCCCGCATCGAAAACATCGAAAACCGTATAGAACCGTCATCAAAACTACCAGTTAATCAGCATTGTACGAAAGCAAGTACACGAAATAATACATAGCGACAACGGCAGACAATTTTTATCTAAAGATTTCCAAACCTTTTTATCAAAATTCGTAACGCAGTATACTCTCCACAAGCAAACGCTTCAGAGGGTGAAAACCAGTCTATTTTTGCGGCTATAGGAAGTTATATAGGTGAATACCAAAAAGATTGGGATTGTATTTTGAAATACAGCAGGATCTGTGTACCTCAGTTCATAGTTCTACTGGAGTTACCTCTAACTATTTTTTTTCGGACAACAAATGACAAAAAACGGGGTTATGTAAAGACTTCTGCGAAGCTCTCGATGATGGGAAATTTGTTTGTCTACCACCTGACATTAAGCTCAGTGTCATACGAGTATAGTTGAAATAAAATCTTAAGCTTGCTTAATTAATCGGGATGCATATAATCTTAGAAGCTCAAAATAATCTTTAATCCAGGTGATGTAGTTTATAGACGAAATTTCGGTTTAAGCGATGCCTCAAAGCACGTTTATTCAAAACTGAGCCTGAAATTATTGAAATGCAGCAAAAATTGGAACGTCAATGTACGAAGTTGAAAGTTTTGACGGGAAATAGATTAGCGAAATTATTGAAATGCAGCAAAATCTGGAACGTCAGTGTACGAAGTTGAAAGTTTTGACGGGAAATAGATTAGTGTATTTCATGTAAAAGATTTAAGAAAATAATTTCGGATATTTTACACCTGGGTCATGGATCGGTTGTGTATTAAAAGTTCAGGAAAAAATGATGCTTTCGTGTCTTAATAAGGCGTGAGACGATTTATTAATTCACGAGGTTGTGGCGTCATGAGCTTAAACTATTGCAACACAAAAAAAAAAAGGAATAAAATCACAATCACAAAATTTCCAAAAAGCTTGGCTGTTTAATTTAAACTTCAGAGCAAAATTTCTTCGTGTTTTATTATTTCAAATAATACAGAGTCCTTAGCGGAGTAATCAAGCTCAAAACCCATAATGGCGCCTTACTAAAGTCCGTTAAAATTGTATACCTACTTATATGAATATACATATAAAAATAAAAGTGTAATCAAAAAGTTAAATTTTACATACATATGTATATTTACATAAAATATCATATACATATACATTACATAACGCCAGATCAACTGTATTATGCCGGTTGCTCTAGTAGCAACAGCAACACCAGAACAGAAAAATAATAGGACCACATAGAACAGCAGATACCTTCAGTAACAAAATAGCGTATTGTTTTTCTGTGAACAGTTTTAAAGTTTTTTTATGTTTATCAAAATAGGGTCATGCAACTGTACAGTTCTGTTATACATGCTCACAGAACTGTTAGCACAGTTACCGTACAGCTACTATAATTCTTTTAATATTATTCTAATTTTCTTAACATTTTATAATCACGTCAACTAACTTAAATTTAATGAGAAATATAACTACGTACATACTTATATCTATATGTTATGTACAGATACATACATTTGCAAAGAAACAAAGTAAAAAAAAAACAGACAGAGAACAGGGGATTGTGCACAATCTACAGTTCAAGACCTCAAGATATTAAACGTAAGTTTAATTAATCTTTTTATGTCCTTTCTTTGGTTCTTTGTGGATTTTTTTTTTAAACATACCTATAGTTCGTTTTTTGTTCAAATTTTCATTTAATTACATACCTATAATAAATACTATCCTACTTATGTATCTACTGATACCTATGTAGTAATACTTATATTGGATTAATTTTTTTTGCTCCTACTACTTACAACTTAAACACGAATTTCCTTTTTTTGTTACATGTACATGTACCTATATACGGATAATATTTATTTAGAATCTAATATCTAATATCTAACATCTAATATCTAATATCTAATATCTAATATCTAATATCTAATATCTAATATCTAATATCTAATGTCTAATATCTAATAAATAATATCTAATATCTACATATTGTAATATCAGATATCTAATATCTTATATCTCATATCCAATATCTAATATCTTATATCTAATATCTAATATCCAATATCTAATATCTAATATCTTATATCTAATATCTAATATCTAATATCTAATACCTAATTTCTAATATCTAATATATAATATCTAATATCTAAAATCTAATATCTAATATCTAATATCTAACATCTAATATCTAAAATGTAATATCTAATATCTTATATCTAATATCTAATATCTAATATTTAGTATCTAATATCATATATCTAATTTCCATATTTTTTAAGTAACTAAATGAATAATATGCTACTTTTAGAGAAATATGGTATTATGATGAAAAGTTTACAAATGAAATACAAATTTGTATTAATTGCTAAGTAGATATGTCTTAAATTCAATTGAGTTAACTACTTAAGGGCGGTGCAAGTATCGTGTAAGGGACTTTTCCTAGTAACGCATTATGAGAAAGGGAATTAGTCATGGTGCAAGTCATACTTGCAAGGGGAGGGTTTTCTCAGATGTTAGCAATGCCCATAACATCACTCTAGATCAGGTACATATTTTCATAAAAACTTTTCTTATCTCAATATTTCAACTTCTTTGCTGAACTATCTTTGTTTGTCATTCCTCATTGTTTCCCCTTCAATATGGCATGATTTTTTTGTAGTAAAGAAAGAGCTGCAGCAAGATCCCACCCCTCCGACGAGCTAATCGCTTGCGATCGCGGGCATGCATATATATCTACATATCTACGAAATATTTTTTTCTCCTCTTCGCCACTAAATGGCGCCCAACGTGGGGCATGAAAGGGACTCGTACCATCTAAAATGTCAGCAAAATGGACCGGTTAATTTCCTGTAATTTGCTATTCACATAGTAGTATCCGAGCTCTCCCTATTGGTGTAAATAGAATACCATATTTTCTAATGAGAGATTATGCCAACCAAGATCGACTGACTTGTCGTGTCGGTTAGATCGTTGGAGATTGAAATTTGATGGTTTTTCGGAAGGTATTTTAGTTGAAGATTTCATCTTTAGAGTAGATATGCTTAAATGCAATTATTATTGCGATGCTTAAATGAACTTTCATCATCTATTGTCAGGAACAGCACACGAATGGTATTGGCAATTTCTAAGAGGGAATCCTCGAGGTGGTTGGCCAAGATTTCGCCGTGCGTTAGTAAGACAATTTCGAATTCACGAAAGCGATTTTAAATTATTACACATGTTATGGATAGAAGACAACAGTCCCGGGAAAACTTTGAAGATTTTTTTAATGTCATCCTGCAGTTAAAGAGTCAAGAGTCAGTCTATTAGAAACAATGAACTTATTCAAATCTTTTGTACGAATATAAGTCCGAAACTGATGAAATTTACATATCCAATGAAAATTCATACCATTGATCAGTTTAAGGATGAATCTCGTTCGACGCAGACGATACCGGAATAAGAACAGCTGATGCGTGCACCAGTACAGAACCATTCTTTTCTTAATCAAACAATTCTAGAACAACAAAATTCCTTGGGTAGTTCAATGAAATCTTATTTTAGAGGTTTATCTTATGAAGAGCGACTTAAAAAATATAATCAGTTGTGATCAAAAATATTCCATATCGAGGAACTAAAACTAGCTGACGATAAAAATAAGTTTTTAAAACTCGCTTGCGTTACAAGAAAAGAAAAATTTTCAAACAAATAATTTCCAATTGTTTCCCCAGCGACAACTTAAATTCATGGCCATAAGCTAATGTAAAAAATTTTAACATAGGTTTACTTGTAGAGCTAGCATTTCTTGCCTTGGTAGAGATTGTTTAAATGTTGTGACAAATCTGCATATTCCAATTCCTGATTTCTCATCATTTATTCGAACGGTTGATAGAAAACACCAGTCAACAATCAGCATGAAAGAGTAGATTTTTATTTAATACCATCACTCGCCCAACCTCTCTACTTAGGGAATAACTTTTGGCGAAAGTTTCAAATAGCACTAAATTTAGTCAGCGGAATTGAACTGCTTTCAAACATTAGTAATGATAACAAAAAAGATGAGAAAAAATTTATTGAACTGACAGATCCTGAAAGTTGCAAATTAGAGGAAGTGGTTGAAAAGTTTCCATTCACCAAGCTTGGTTTAGGAAAAACAAACCTAGAAAAACTTGTGATTGATACCAATGATGCCCAGCCAGTTAGGCAAAGGCATTATCCTGTGTCACCACCTATCCAGAAGATGATTTACGACGAATTGGATCGCATGCTTTCTTTAGGAGTTATTGAAGAGAGTCAAAGTTCGTGGAGTTCACCCATTGTTTTAATTCGAAAGCCTGGAAAGAACAGTGTGTCTGGACTGTCAGCAACTGAACTCGCTCACAAAGAAAGATTCGTACAATAACTTCCTCACATTGGGGATTTGTTAAGCCGTTTGGAAGACACACATTACATCAGTAGCTTGGATCTGAAGGATGTGCTTTGGCAGATTCATCTAGAGGAAAGATTCAGAGAGCAAACGGCCTTCACTGTGCCAGGACAACCTATTTATCAATTTACTGCCATGACTTTTGGGTTGTATAATGCAGCTCAAAGGATGTGCCGGTTAATGGATAAAGTGATCTCCAGTGCACTCAGAGAATAAGTTTTTTTGTATCTGGATAATTTGTCAATCATCTCGAAGGATTTTTGTAGTTATATGGATATTTTGGAAAAGGTTGCAAACTGTTTAACAAAAGCAATTTCAACAATCAATGTAGAGAAATCCCATTTTTGTTTTAAAGAGCTCAAGTACGTAGGATAACATTATCGGAGCGATCATTTAAAACCAGATCCAAGTTAAATACCTACAAAAAAAAAGTTCCCAGTTCCAACTTCACAGAAATAAGTTTGACAGTTTCTTGGATTATGTGGATGGTACCCGAGATGCATACGCAATACGAAGAAAAATAAACCTTTAGAAATGACTTCCGAAGCATTAACATCTTTTGACGCTCTCAAAACAGCTCTTACTTTAACACCAATTTTATCCAATCCAGATTTCTTCAAGCCTTTCATAATTCAATGCGATGCCTCAAGCTATGGTATTGGTGGCATACTGTATCAACTCGCCCATAGCGTATTTTTTTGAAAAATTCAAAAAGAGCCAACGCAACTATGCTGCAATTAAGGCGGTGAAAAATTTCAGACCTTATGTCGAAGGATCAGTTTTCATGATTGTGACCGATCATGTCAGCCTAAAATTGTTGATGGCCTTACAAGATCTCAGCGGTAGATTGGCACGATGGTCGCTAAAACAACTCACTAGAATCCCTAGAACTTAGATCAGCAGTCCTAAAAAATTCTGAGAACTTTCCAAAATTTAAAGTAGACAATGGATTTAGTTATAAAAAAGCCGACCTAAGCGATGATAACCAGCTAACTGAATTTAAGTGGAAACTTTGGGTACCTGCCAAACTTTCCAAAAATTAATTGAAAACTCTATTTAAGCTTAAAAAAAATTGCCTTACTGTCCGAATATGACCGTAGATGTGCGAAATTTCATTCGTAATTGCAATATTTGTAAAACAAACAAACCTTCTAATTCCATCTTAAGACCTCTTATGGCGTACATCAAGTAATCAATAGACCATTTCAAAAACTGTATATTGTCACATATTGAAATATAATAACTTAATCCCCTAAGTGCGTGACATCCACTCAATGATCAAGATGCTGCTTATTCACCACACTTTTAGCAGAGCTTAAATCTCTTTCCGTCATTATGTTTTTATGAAGATATTGTAGGAGAGATAGATCAATATCGTAAGCACATATACATATATCGTAAGTCTAGTTTTGTAAGTTAGTCTTTAAGTTCTTGTCAGAGTTGATAAAAAACCGCGGTGGTAAAAATAATGTTTTTTTTTATAAATTTAATAAAAATTGGGGTTTCATTTAGTCTTTATAAACCCCATAACTACATATATTGATCTCATGGGATCATATCCTAGAACTAGAAAAGGCAACGCTTTTGTTCTCATAGTTTTAGATGCCTTTTCAAAATATGTGTTTCTTAAAGCCTTACGAAAAACAAATACCAGCTCGATCATCGAGTTTCTCCAACAACAGATTTTCCATCAGTATGGTGTATCCAAAATAACACATAGCGACAACGGCAGAGGAATTTTTATCTAAAGATTTCCAATCCTTTTTATCAAAATTCAGATGCGGTCATATCCGAAATGCAGTGTACTCTCAAGCAAACAAGTGTAGTACGAGCAAACGCTTCAGAAAGGGTAAACCAGTCTATTTATAGGAAGTTATATAGGAGAAGACCAAAAAGATTGGGATCGACACCTTTTTAAAATACAGCAGGCTCAGTGTACCTCAGTCGGTAGTTTAACTGCAGTTACACCTAACTACTTTTAATTCGGACAACAAATGACAACACACGGGGGTATGTACAATTTTTTGGGAATCTTAAAGGATTGGGGAATTTGTTTGTCTACCTGACATTAAGCTCAGTGTCATACGAGAAAAGGTAAAACAAAATCTTAAGCTTGCTTTCGAACGCAATCGGGATGCATTTAATCTCAGAAGTTTAGAAGCTCAAAATCCCAGGTGATATAGTTTATAGACGAAATTTCGGATTAAGCGATGCCTCAAAGCATATTAATTCAATATTGTGCCCGATACTTTTGAAATGTAGAATTACAAAAAAAATTGGAGCGTCAATGTACGAAGTTGAAAATTTTGACAGCAAAAATATTATTTCATGCCAGAGATTTACGAAAATAATTTCGGATATTTTACACCAGGGTCATGGGTCGATTGTGTATTAAAAGTTCTGTAGAAAATGACATTTTCGTGTCTAAACAAAACGTAAGACGATTTATTAATTCACGACTTTTTGGCGTCATCAGCTTAAACAATTGCAAGAAAAATTTTTGGGTAATTTGATTCACCAATCACACAAAAAAAAAATGATAATAAAAAATAAACAAATAAATAAAATGCCGTTTACGAACATACACATATTGATGTGGGTTGCAACGCGGACGAGAATGCGGCGAATTGCACAACGACAGCGGCCGAGAGTGTGCAAAACGTGAACAAGAGGGAGTGAAGCTGCAACCGGCAATGTGCACACACCGATCTTGTTCTTTTGAATACATTTTTTCGCTAAAGTTTTCGCTTTTCCAAATTCAAACGGGCGTTTTTAAACGTACATGTATATCGAAAATACGATCTAACAAGATCCTAATTTACTTATATAAAAGCATTTACAATTTTTTGGCATCTCTCTTTGTTTTACTGACTTCTATCTTTTAAGGCCAAGCGTATATGTAACTATATGTATAGGGTTTTCCAATAGGGACTTGACAACTTTGAATTTAATTTGTGAACGCACTCTTTCACTAATCATCAAACTGTCACTGTCAATTTATTCAGTAAAATCAACATTTTCATCATGGTGAAGTACACTAACGAGCAATGTCTGCAAATTATAAAAATTTTCCACATATATTCGGAGTCGGTGACTGCAACTTTAAGAGCGTTAACTCCAATTTTCGGTTCTCGTAATTGCACTGATAACAAGCTTAGTGCAAAAATTTGAATCTACATATTCGCTGCGTGATGTTGCCGTGTCAGTGAAACAACGGGTTGGTCGAAGTGTGGAAAATATCGCTACCGTTCAGACGTCCGTAGCAAACGATCCAAATCAGTCAATTCCACGGCGTTCTCAAGAATTGGGTATCGCTCAGACCACATTATGGCGTATTTTGCTAAAGGATCTTGGTTAACACCCATACAGAATCAAGCTGACTCAAGAATTGAAGCCGATGGACCAATTGAAGCGACGTACGTTCTCCGATTGGGTTCTGGAGAAGATGAGCCAACATAATGAATTTCATCGCAAAATCATCTTCAGTGACGAAGTTCATTTTTGGCTCAATGGGTTCGTCAATAAGCAAAATATGCGTTATTGGTCGGGTGAAAACCCACATGTGCTTCATGAATCACCACTTCATACACAAAAAATAACTGTTTGGTGCGGTTTGCATGCCGGCGGCGTTATTGGGCCATATTTTTTCGTCGACGATCACGATCGTCAAGTTACTATTAATGGTCAGCGTTATCAAGCCATTACTTGATCACCGATTACTTTTTGGCCCGAATTGGAAGATATGGACTTGGACGACATGTGGTTTCAACAGGATGGTGCCACAAGCCACACAGCAAACGCTACAATCGATTTATTGAAGAGTTAGTATGGTGAGCGTGTTATCTCAAGACATGGGCCAGTCAATTGGCCGCCTCGTTCGTGCGACTTAAAGGCGCTTGACTATTTTCTGTAGGGCTGCGTTAAGTCATTGGTTTATGCCAACGCGCCGATGAGCTCATTGGATAAGCTCAGACCCAACATTGAACGCGAAATAGCGGCCGTTTCGGCCGAAATGTGTGGCCGAGTCGTTGAAAATTGGGTCCAATGAATCGACCGCTGCAAACGTGCCCGCGGTGGCCATATGAACGAAGTCGAGTTCCATTCATAAATGTTTTGATTGTACTTCAAGTCTATAATAAAGTTTTTGAAATATCTCAAATGGTTTGCCCTTTATTTAAAAAAAAAGTTGTCAAGTCGTTATTAGAAAACCCTATAGTAAGTTTTACCTGGTTTTGTTGTACTGAACTGCTACAGCCAGGCAGTCTTGTTGGGCTGTCTTGTAGACAATACTTTCCAGTCGTTGATGTAGTTGGTTGAAGACATAATTGTTTGCTTCGTTCTCGCAACAGCTTTTCTTCCTCCAGTCGTTTTTGCAGACATCGAAGATACTGATGACCCTGCATTTTCTTCCATAGAATTACTTAGTGCTGTTGTTGCAAGTGCAGCTGTTGGCTGGCAGTTGGTGATGGGCAATCGTTTATAAATTCCATTTTATCGCAAATAAAATATTGTAGCTGTTTCTATAGCTCCTATCATAGTGTTTATACCAGGTAATTACCGCATGAATTATTATTTTCTTCTTAAATTGGTCATAATTTTGATCATAATTTCAGATCTGTTTTCTGAATTTTGAACAAATATTTATGACTGACCTTCTGATGAATGCATAAAAAACTGAAATTTAATGAACAGTCTTATATGTAGCTTCTTTATCTCGTAATATTCCTTTATAACTTTCTAATTTTTGCTTTCAGAAAAAAAAAAACAGTACTGCTTCGATAATGTGAACCTCGAAGATGTGAATTATCAAAAAATAGGAACCAGAAAAATTTTGCATTATATGTATTCTAAAAACTAATACAATTTTTGATTTTCGAATATGCTTAGTTTTTCGCAGAACAAAACACCTCCTCAAAAGAAATTCTGTATCGTATTCTGCATTCTGTTTTTTTGTTTTGAGTTCCCGGCGAGAAATCAATAATACGCGGTTCTTATTAAAAGGTTTGTAAAACCAGTACAATTTTGTACTAATAAAAGAAAAATCTGAAATTGTAATAAAATTACAAAGAGATTACACAGAGCTGCACTTATCTGATCAAGGTGTCCCTAAATCCACAATAATAGCAGTTAAAATAAAAACTAGAAAAAAAACTTTTATTTTTTGTAATGATGTGGTGAGAAATCTATACCAGGTGTACCGGTATGAAAATAAAACACTAACTTTGGTGTATGGGAAAGTAAAAAATATTTTATTCAAAGTATTGACCATTGCTAGCTACACATTTTTTCTATCTTACAGGCAATTTATGGATTCCACGCCAAAAAAAACTGTTCGTCTTTTAAAACAGAACAAAAAGTCCCCCAATTTTCGAAAATTCGAAAATTCGAAGTGCTGCTCAGCAAGTCTGGTGAATACGGCAGGTGGAGACACAAGAAAAACAAAATAATTTCGCTGAAATTCTAAAAAACATAGATTAGAGAAACGCCGTTACAATGCAAAACTCATGGGAAAAAATACATGAGTCTTTAACTGTGCTTAAGTGCTTTCATTTCATTATTTCACGAGACTTAAGTCGGGAATCTGCAGACCTTATCCCATTAAGTGGAAAAAGACAAACATGTCGATTGAAGTCATTCAGTGCTCGAACATTTTGTTCGACTAGGTCTTATTTCTCTGACACCTTAAATAGCGATAAAATGTACGTTTTTAATATTGCTAGATGTACATATATATTTCAGTTTTACAGTTTAAAACAAAGTGTCTTAAAACGGAATTTTTATATCTGCAATGATATAAATTTAAATATTGCAAGCCAGTCATCATACTGTTACTTTTCACACTTGTAAATAGCCAAATAAACTACTCGCAAATTTTTTTTTCCCCAAAACGATTATTGGTGGTAAGAGAATATTAAAGAACGTAAGTATACGAATACTTTATACTTAATACAGCATATCGAGTTGAATATCTTTGCGCAAAGTAAAACTCATTGATTGTCACATTCAATGTTCTATGCGTTTTTGATTCTTAGATTATACATATATAATAATCATTGATTATATCAAATAATTGATTTCATATTTGAGTATAAATATATCTACAGTTTCTTTTTAATTTTTCTTACCTCTAGATGGCTTTTTGCATGTAATGACCACTCGTCTCGTGTTGAAAACATCCGACCACATAATTCACATGTCCAGGATAGTTGTTGCTGATGATGGTGCGGAATTATAATGCCTGCTATTGCAGTACTTGTCTGTGGATGAGGATTTGACTGTATCACAATGTTTGTAGAAGATTGTTGTATAGAATCTATTATATTTTTGTTATCTTCTCCTTCTGGTTCTTTTTTTTTAATAATACTGTTTAATCGTTTTCCCAATGGAGCTATATTTGTGGGTGTGACGTGTTTAAATTTGTTCATATGTATAACAAGTTTATCTCTTCGAGCGAACGCTTTATTGCAAACCTTCAAAAACATTTATTTAGAAGCATAATATAAATTATTTTAGAAACAATACCTCACATATATAAGGCTTCTCTCCAGTATGAATACGCATATGAATTGTTAATTTATCCTTCCTCGCTAGTCCTTTTCCACATATTGTGCACTCAAATGCCTTACTCGTACCTAAATTTTTTTGAGTACATAGATTTACTATCATAATAAAAAAATATACTCAAGAACAATTTATTATATATAATAATAATAATAATAATCGTAAAAATGTGTTTGATAGTAGTTCGTAGGCTACTACGCCAGCTCATGTATATCAAGTCTGCTCAAGAAGAGACTCAGAAATACAAAAATTCTGCAATTATCATACTGTAAAATGTTTGTGTGGTACAAAGGATAGAACTTATTCCTTTCAATACAATCGCTTTATTCAATACAATCCCATTTCACAATGTAATGGCTTACCTCAACCCTTATACTTTTATTTATCTCTTTCTTAAACGACTTCATAACTCCCAAAATTCACAATTCAGATTCAACCGATGAACTGACTTGCATACCTTGGGAATGTTAGATTTCGAGAACAATCTGCGCCATCCACACAATTTTCCATATTGCTAGAAAATTCGATTCTACTCTCCACTCACCAATAGTTAATGATTCTGCTATAGAAATCTTCTGATATGGAAACATAGATGACGCTGCCCACATTCAAATGGATATCACACTGCTCCCTCTCTTAACTTGTTCGTCCGGAACAATTTCGTCATTCACCGTTTCGTTGATATGACACATTCTATTCAAATGGACCACTTTCAATTTTCCTCGATCCCCACGCTGGAAACAGTAGACCTTTTGGTCTACGGTATGGACCTTCCCAATTCTGTTGCAATTTTGGTGATTTTTCTTTCTCACGCAAAGGATTATAAAGCCACAAGCTTCCTTCGTTGAAGTCAGAAGATTTCGTTTTGATGTCTAACGTAGTCTTCATCTTTTCTCGAGTGTTTTCATGCAATTTACAAATTCCGCTGCACAGGTCATCTACGTAGTCGTTCCACTCCTTGGGCTTCGAATTTGGTCGGAGTGTAGGGTGTAGGTCAATTGAGACCCCAAATCTGCTCACCCAGTTGTTGACTATCTCTTCTGCTACGGTCTTAGTCTCTTGATTTGGAATGGCAAACACTTCCGGCCACTTACTGAAGTAATCCATGACAACGAGGGTGTCTCGACTGCTATTAAAAGTTTCGCGAATCGATGTAAATGGCTACTCGTTCGAATGGTGCTCCGACATTGTATTGTTGCATTCGCCCTTGTGTGGCTTTACGTTTAGGCCCTTGGTAGCTGCACACCTTATGCACTTTTTTCACCAATTCTCGATATCTTTTTAGCGCTTAGACAATAGAAACGTTGCCTTACCTTTTCCAACGTCTGCTTTATTCCCAAACGGTTTCCTGAAATTCCGCCATGTATTTCATGGAGTACTTGGTTGACTCTGGACCATGGCACCATCAGTTGCATACGAAATATTGTTCCATCTGTACTTTCCCATTTTCTGTTCAGCAGACCATCTTTCACACAAAGCTAGTCCCACTTGCCCAATATGCCTTCAGAGTTTGGCTCCGGTCCGATATCTTCTGCGGCTTGGTCTTTCCTCGTGTTCATTTCAGGCCAATATTGGTTCGATGTCAATATTTGACTGTGGAAAGAAACGGATTTCATGCGTACTCCAACACTTTTTTCTTTCGCTCCTGATCATTTGGATAGTGGCCCCTTCTTACGCTTGTTTACGGTTGCAGTGTTCACATTTAACCCCACACGGTCAACTAGAGAGAGCATCAGCTATTGACTAGAATTTTCCCTTGTGGTGTTGCACTTCAAAGTCGTAGCTCTGAAACTGCTCGATCCATCTCACAACTTGGCCCTTAGGGTTCTTAAATTGAAATAGCCGTTTCAGAGCTGTGTGATCTCTCTGAAGAATGAACTTCTGTCTATAATGGTACTTATGGAAATGCTTCGTAGCCAGGTTGCGTTCAGGTCTAGTGAGTACCTTGCTGTAACAGAACTTGAGAGATCACAGCTCCGACCCCAACGTCTGTGTCCACGATGAACATTATACCGTGTGTGAGGTAACCTAAGATGGCGGCATTGCACAGCTGCCGGCTGAGTTCTTCAGATGCTTTCCCTCACTCTCCAGACCATCGGAACTATCGGCTTTTTTTTTCGTAAGTTAGTGTAGGCTCTTCGTAATATCAGAAAAATCCTTTACGAACTTCCTGTAGTACGTGGCAAATCCCAAGAATCTTCTCATTTGGTGTTTATCTTTGAGGGCATGCCAATTTTTCACGGCTTCGATTTTATCAGGGTCCGTCCTTACTCATTCCGTAGATAAGTTGTGACCCTGATATTTCACTTCTGGACGAAACAAAGCACACTTTTCTAGGTTCAGCTTCAAATGAGCATTTCACAGCCTCTTAAAATTTTCTTTTGGATTCTCTCGATGCTCTTGGAATTTTCTACCTATGGCGATAATGTCGTCGAGATACACTCGGTAGGTCTTCTGCGTGAGCCCTTGCAATGTTGTTGCATTAGTCGCTCGAATTGGCTGGAGCTTTGCATAGTCCAAACGGCATTACTCTGAACTCTCAGAGACCGCTTTCTGTATTAAAGGCATTTTTCCACGATCCGTACGATTTATTTCTAGCCAGTAACCGCTCTTTAAGTCAAGAGCTGAAAACCATTTCGCTTCAGAAAGTGTATCCAAAGTGTCATCGATTCTCGGAAGTGGGTAGCTGTACTTTTTGATGACAACGTTGAGACGTCGGTAGTCAATACAATACCTCGTGCAGCCGTCTTTCTTCTTAACGAGGGCCATTGGAGATGCCCACGGACTCTGCGATTCTTCAATCAATCCTTCAACTTTTATCTTCGACACCATCTCTGAAACCACTGTTTGCTTTGCTAATGGAATACGTATTGCAGGTTGACGAACTGATTAGACGTCTCTGGTGTCAATGTGGTGTTGAACAATTTGCATACTTGCATACGCAAGTATCTCAGCTTGCTCACTGATTATTTTTTTGCCAGGATTCGCTGAGAATTTGTTGCACGATTTGCTTCCGTTGTGGTCGATATAGCCTCAACAGGTACACAAGTTCTCACCATCTCTCCCTTTTTCACCTTTGCACTGAATGTCTTTGAATAAGAATCCCTACAGGGACAATGTTATTCTGTATTTCCAGTAAGATTTTTTCCACTATGAAGTCTCTCCTACTTTCTGACTCCATCAATTGGTTCCGACGAAGGCTCTAGAATCTGATTTCTTCAGATAACCACTTTTAATCCTGAAGTATTGGCGTTTTCGTATATCATTCTATCTCCATGTCACTTGCCCATGTTATTTCATGACATCTGTACTAATGATACAATCGTCGTATATGGTATGTCAAACACCAAAAAAAAACTTGAGAGAAGGCTATTCCGACCAGGTGGATTTTTATACGAACTTCACCATATACCTTACTTGTTTCTCCCGTAGCTGTTCTCAATCTGTAACTCCTGGTGTTATGCAACCAATATTTTTGCACCAGATCCCTCCTGATAATTGAAGCCGTGACACCGGTGTCACGTTGCCTTCCGTTGTTCCTTTCTGCCCCACGAAGTTGTTGCTTTAATATTTCCAAACTTATGGCTTCAAGAAGGTTGACCAGCTTCTTGATAGCCGTTTCTGCCAGTTTCTTCCTCCACTTGCTTGTTATCACAGTGGGGGCAGGCTTTTTGTCGCACTGGTTCTTATTACTGCCTTTGAAGGTGTCCGATTATGTCATATTGCAGTTCCAGCAGCGCATTCTTCGTCTATCACGTCGTGTATCTCGTTCCTTGGCGCTAAGTCTTTCGTCTCTGACGAAATGTGTTCTCTTGGAACCCTGATTAGCTGCTCCCATTACCAGGGTCAAGGCAAGTGCTTCAGCTAGAGTGCTTTTTCCGGTCATCCATGTAGCTATGACAAATGTGCCATTTTGCTCGTGTCTGTTTTAAGCTGCTTCAGTTTTTTTCCTCGTTGCTGTATACGGCTTTGCAATTGAACCTTGTACGCCTCCTGCATGTGGCTATCGACAAACCGTTTCTCTAGCTATTGTTAGGGCAAAGCGCTTCTCCTGATTGTTCCAGCCGTTCGCTTAGACATCCATTGCAGACTGCTTCCTATAAGTAGTCCATAAGGTCTGGTCATCGAATGGGCAAGGCTTCAACTCTTTTCTCCTTTTACCGCTTATAGAACATTGTCGGAATTTCTGTTTTCGCACTGTGTCGAGCTCTTTTGCCAGTTGCTCAAATTTGCTGTTCATTTATATGAATATTTGATCAACATTCTTTTCTTTTCTATCAAGTTTGTCATCAATATTCTTCTCTATTTTGATGATGATATAAGTTTCATCATCGCAGCTTTGTCATTTCCACTACTCATTTAATCTTCCTCGTTAACGTCAAAGGAGTATGTATCTGGATCATGTCCCGCGTTGTTCAACTTATTGAGCTTGGATTTGAGTTGGACGAGGGTTAACTGCAATAATATTCGACCCATTATAGCTTTTCCAAACAATCACAAAACACTTTTCGATTCGATTCTATTGTCCATTCAACAATGGTTGATGCTTCTGCTATAGAAATCTTCTACATGGAAACATGGATGACGAAAATTAATCATCCAATTTTGTTTTTGAATTTTCTTTTTAATAAAAAAAAAAAGATTTTGAGTAATGGAAATTCTGTATTTGAACCTTTACAATTGTTTCTGTTAAGTAAAAAAGATGATATCCGCCAAGTGGCTACCTCCAATGTTGATACACATTTGTGCCCGTTTTATCACTTTTCCCATGATTCCGCAAGATTCCGCGCATTCCTGTCGAATATTCTCTTTAAGGGCTGCGATTGTCTGAGGCTTGTTGGTATAAACCCGTGACTTCAAGTAGCCCTAAAGAAAGAGGTCTGGGATGGTTAAATCGGTCGATTTTGCTAGTCATACCAAATCGCCAAAACAGGAGATTATGCGAACAGGAAACGTTTCCTTCACAATATCCATTGTGACTCGTGACTATTCAGTTGCACCGTCTTTTTAAGAACACATGTTCACCGATCTCCGCTCATTCAATTCCAGCAGTAATAAGTCGTTTATCATGGCCCTGTAGCGTTTGCCAGTAACAGTGACCGTATTGCCGATGGCTACCTCAAAAAAATACGGCCCAATCACTCCTCCCGCATGAACACCGCAACACACAGTTACTTTGAGTGGATATAATGGCTCTTCGTGCATCACACGCGGATTTTCAGAACCTCAGAAATGAAAATTTTGGTTATTGACGTAACCGCTTAAGTGGAAATGCTCATGATGATTTTCAACACAAAATCGTCCTCTTCGTTGTTGAGATTAATGATGGTTTTACAGTAATTCACACGCGACTGACGGTCAGGAGGCATTAACTGATGCACTGTTTGCACTTTGTACGGGAACATGTGTAAGTCTTTCACTGAAATTCGTTGTAGGGTATGTCAAGTGATACCCAATCAATCGTATGGTTGATAATTCTTCGTTCTCAGTGACATCGGCAGCACCATCTGCGATATTCTCCTCTGGTTCCACTCTGTTCGAGTCGAAATTTTTGCCAAGTTAGAGCGACACTATTAGGAAATCGACGTCGAAATTCACGCTGCGCTAACACAACCGATCGATTGTTGGTCAAAATCATCGACACAATTATTGCTTGTCTTTTGTATACTACAGCTGTCTAGTTTACAAATGTCAAATATGATTGACGTACGACGCCATTTGCAAAATAATATTCCGATATGGTGATTAATTTTGTGCTACCTTTTGTAAGCCCTTAAGCTGCTGTCAACTTTAAATAATCGAAAAAATCAGTAGTTATTGTCATATGTAAATGTACCATACGTTTATTTGGCTAACATTTTTTTATATGGATGTTAAAAGTGCGTGGCATAGAAATCATTATATAATACTCGTATATTAATTAACAAAAACGAATCTTCTGATTACTCTACAGAACCGATTTTCATAAAGTATATAACGTCGGAAAGCCCTTTTATGAAGATGTGTATTGCACACTCTACTCTTGCGTTGTCTCTCATATTTTTAGAACAGCTAAATTTTATTGGCTAAAAACTTAACATCATGATTATGCTTATAAAAGGTGGGTTTAAAATGTCTTGAAATATCTTTAACTTCAATTTTAACCCGCCATAGTGATGGATAACGCTAATAATACACATTCTAGAAAAAAAAAAAAAAAAAAAAAGACAACAAAGCGCCTACATCTTTCACCAGAGAAGAAACGAAATCGAAACGTGGCTGAGTTGTTAATGTAGTCAAATGCCACAAAGACAAACTTGGGGTACATATGGTAGATGAAATGGTAGGACTCAAAGTATTGCGATTGCCGGCCTTACCGGTGCGAGCTTAGTCCCATAGGATTGATATGCGCTCAAGTAAAAGAATCCGTTGCAAGCCAAACAGCTGCCAAAACGGCAGCACCAGCCTCGGTGTTCTCCTCTGGTTCCACTCTGTTCGAGTCGAAATTGTTTCCAAGTTAGAGCGACACTATTAGGAAATCGACGTCGAAATTCACGCTGCGCTAGCACCACCGATCGATTGTTGGTCAAAAACATCGACACAATTATTCCACGCTCTTGCAAAGTATAGCGCTCCAATGCTTGTCTTTTGTATAATGCAGCTCTCTAGTTTACAAATGTCAAATATGATAGGGTGATTAATTTTGTGCTACCTTGTGTAAGCTCTCAAGCTGCTGTCAACTTTAAATAATCGAAAAAATCAGTAATTATTGTCATATGTAAATGTACCATACGTTTATTTGGCTAAAATTTTTTTTTATATGGATGTTAAAAGTGCGTGGCATAGAAATCATTATATAATACTCGTATATTAATAAACAAAAATGAATCTTCTGATTATTCTACAGAACCGATTTTTATAAAGTATATAACGTCGGAAAGCCCTTTTATGAAGATGTTATTGCACACTCTACTTTTGCGTTGTCTCATATTTTTAGAACAGTTAAATTTGATTGGCTAAAAACTTAACATCATGATTATGCTTATAAAAGGTGGGTTTAAAATGTCTTGAAATATCTTTAACTTCAATTTTAACCCGTCATAATAATGGATAACGCTAATAATACACTTTCTAGAAAAAAAAAAAAGACAACAAAGCGCCTACTTCTTTCACCAGAAAAGAAACGAAATCGAAAAGTGGCTGAGTTGTTAGATGTAGTCAAATGCCACAAAGACAAACTTGGGGTACACATGGTAGATGAAATGGTAGGACTCAAAGTATTGCGATTGCCGGCCTTACCGGTGCGAGCTTAGTCCCATAGAGTTGATATGCGCTCAAGTAAAAGAATGCGTTGCAAGCCAAACAGCTGACAAAACGGCAGCACAAGCCGCGATATTCTCCTCTGGTTCCACTATGTTCGAGTCGAAATTTTTGCCAAGTTAGAGCAACACTATTAAGAAATCGACGTCGAAATTCACGCTGCGCTAACACCACCGATTGATTGTTAGTCAAACACATCAACACAATTATTCCACGTTCTTGCAAAGTATAGCGCTCCAATGCTTGTCTTTTGTATAATGCAGCTGTCTAGCTTACAAATGTCAAATAAGATAGGGTGATTAATTTTGTGCTACCTTGTGTAAGCTCTTAAGCTGCTGTCAACTTTAAATAATCGAAAAAATCAGTAATTATTGTCATATGTAAATGTACCAAACGTTTATTTGACTAAAAATTTTTATTTTTTTTTTGATGTTAAAAGTGCGTGGCATAGAAATCATTATATAATACTCGTATATTAATAAATAAAAATGAATCTTCTGATTCTTCTACAGAACCGATTTTCATAAAGTATATAACGTCGAAAAGTCCTTTTATGAAGATGTGTATTGCACACTCTACTTTTGCATTGTTTCATATTTTTAGAACAGCTAAATTTGATTGGCTTAAAACTAAACATCATGATTATGTTTATAAAAGGTGGGTTAAAAATGTCTTGCAATATCTTTAACTTCAATTTTAACCCGTCATAGTGATGGATAACGCTAATGATACACATTCTAGAAAAAAAAAAACAACCAGGCGCCTACATCTTTCACCAGAAAAGAAAAGAAATCGAAACGTGGCTGAGTTGTTAGATGTAGTCAAATGCCACAAAGATAAACTTGAGGTACATATGGTAGATGAAATGGTAGGACTCAAAGTACTGCGATTTCCGGCCTTACCGGTGCGAGCTTAGTCCCATAGAGTTGATATGCGCTCAAGTAAAAGAATCCGTGGCAAATGTAGTGTAAGTAATATATATATATATATATATATATATACCTTTTTTCTCAAGAGCATAGTTTCATCAAAACAGGTAGGGACAACCCTATGGTAATTCTCTTCAGAAATTTCTGTCAACAAATATACATATTATGGTTACTCTATGAGAGCTTTCAAAAGTGAAGTCTCTATGCATCTCATTGTAACCAGAGAATATTCCCATCTTCCCTGTTGCTACAAATTTTTGTTGAATATATTATATTTGTTATATATCAATATATCATTCGGAAAACAATAAAATGGCGGTAACACTGATGCACCTTTATTCTCTAACGTGGAGTTGGTTTTTTGATCGAAATTAATTCTTATAACATGCCAAATTTTATTAATTCACACAAATTGCAAAATTCACCACTCTTCTTCGCATTAAAATTCGTTTTAGTTTTATTATTTTAAACGATAATCTCTACTCATTAAGTCTTACGTTGTTTCTTGTATACAATGGGTATTTATAATGCATACTATGCAATATGATATAATAATAATAAAAAAATGTTGATAATAGGTTGTGATAAAAAATTTTGACTAAATAATACATACATACATACATACTCTTTTGTGATCTTAATTTAATCGTACCATATGTTTCTATGCGTTTATGTTTGTGAGTACAATATGTTGAAATTAACACATCGTTTTAGGTTTCAGGCTGATTTTGTTTAGTAGCTATATTGGTGGGGCATTCACTTGTCAGTTCATGATTCACAATAGTGAAGAGATACTAAAAAAAAATGTTAACCACTATTCTTTCTGGTTGTTAAATACAAAGCGACAAACGACAATCAAACCAAAGTGACAGCCAAACAAAATCAACTTGTTATGTTAAACGCAACCTTGTGCACATAGGTTTTATAACAAATGTATTATTGTACAATAGTACGAAGATATGTATGTACTTGAATATGTATTTACTTTTTGATGGGTTGGTCTTCCGGATTCCAGATGAAGCTTGCTGAACTTGTTGCAATGCTTTAAGCCTACTTGCAGGATGCATTGACCCTCCTTCAACGTAAGGTTCCGTAAAAGGTATGAGGTTTGGTCTTGGAACGTTGTAAGGAATATCTGGCGACCAACTTCCTAAGCTTTGCAGAACCCGCACACCACCTTCAAAGCCCATGCCTACATCATCTGGAACTGTAAATGTGCTTTCTCCACCAGCTGAACTAGATGAGCTTATTTGAGGCACTTTAATTGTGTTTGAGTAATGTTGTTGTTGTTGCTGTTGGTTTACAGAATTTACATTTGTTGGAGAGTTTTGGTTTTGACTATTTTGCTGTTGAGAGTTAGCTTGATTAGATGGGTTTGTATTGTGTTGAGTGTCATTCCTTTGTTTAAAATGTATTGCCGCTTGCGCCATATGCTGCTGAACCGCCATATGCGCTTCTATATACGCATTTTTTTGAGCAACCGTCATTTTATCCATGTTTACTATTCCGGACTGAAAAAAAAAAATAATTTTTAAAAATTGTTTTTTTAACATAATAATAAATGAAACAATTTTTTTAACTAATATTTGAACTGCAGTAGAATTAGTAAGAAACAGTCCTGACCCTAGATTTATATGTATATGTGTACTTATTGAATACGTTTAGGTTAAATGCTCAATTTGAATACTAAAGTTACAAATGCGATGAGATTGTTATGTGTTCAGAGTTTTTACAAAATTTTGGACTTTTCCTAGATTAATAAGGGCATTCACTAAAACTAGTAAATTTACGAGTAATTGTTTGAATAGACGAGGTGCTTTACTAGGTGGAGTGAAAAGTAACCTCCTTGACCGCTAGAACGCGCTGCTACTGCAATGCTACTTGTCTGGCATCATGTTAAGTATGGACAAAAACGATTTTCGTTCTCTCATAAAACATAATTTTTTGAGTAGCAAAGAAGAGTTGGATAAATATTATGGGGCTAATGCTCCGTCAGATTACACCGTCAAATATTGGTTTCGACAGCAACTTCACTACCGATCAAGTCCGCAGCGGCAGGCCTTCCGATGCTGTTGCAGAGGACAATGTCAAAAAAAATACATGAAATGGTGTTGGCTAACCGGAAAGTGAAGGTGCGCGATCTAGCAGGTACCACAAGATTAGTATTGAGCGCACACGCCATATTTTGGCAATATTCTTCATATGAAAAAGTTATCCTGCCGCATGGTGCTGCCCATACTCACTCGTGACCAAAAACACGAACGCGAGAGCACTTCGAAAAAGTGTTTGGACTTGCTGATGCGGAATCGGGCGGACTTTTAGCGTCGATTGGTAAATGTTGAACATCAGAGGACAGAATGAGTGCCCGGAAATGGACTGAAGCCGGCACGAGTGCTCCAAAGCGGCCGAGGGAGGCTCAATGCGTCGGAAAGTTTATGGCGTCGGTTTTCTGGGATTGTCATGGCATACTCTTCGTGGACTACCTCGAAAAAGGAAAAACCATCAACAGCGAGTATTTCTGTGCGTTATTGGAGCGATTGAAGGCCATAATCGCTTCAAAAGGTCCTCACATCTTGCTTTTGCAAGACAATGCACCGGCGCACAAGAGCATCGCAATCAAGGCTAAAATCAATGACACACGGCTCCAATTGCTGTCGCATCCACCGTATTCGCCCGGTTTGGCTCATCTCTCCCAAACCTCCAAAGATGGCTCGTCAATAAAAAATGCAGCTTACGCGAGGAAATCATCGACGCGTATTTTGAAGACCTTCTGGAAAATTACTTTTCGGACGGGATCAAGAAGTTGGAAAATCGCTGGAATAAGTGTATCAAACTAAAAGAAGACTATATTCAATAAAATAAAACAAACATTTAAAAAAAAAATTTTTTCATTCCCAAGGATGTTACTTTTTACTTTTACATCCACGGAAACAAGTTGCGTAATCAACTGTCATCAAACTGTCACCTCTCACTTAAAAAAACCGAAATTTAGTGAAAAAAAAGCCTTATGACATTGTTAAAGGAGTCTGCGTAACAGTTGTTACTTATTTCAAATAAAAGCGTAATCAATTTCATACCTTTTCAGGTCCTCAAAAACGAAAAACAAAAAAAACGAAATTAAATTCTTGGCGAATTGACAATTTTTTAAAGCAGTGTAATTTTCCGAGTTTTACAGCTTATTTACTCGAAAATATATTAATAAATTTATACGGTTTTCGTGGTTTACGAGGGCTTAACGAGTTTAAGTGAATACCCTTTATTCATCATGAGGTTTGATTTATAATGTAAAATAAAACACATAAATTTAAAAGTGAACTTCAAATTTTTATTATAGGTTAAAAGAACAATTCATGGTTTTTACTTTTCGAAAATGATATCATGTAAATGTTGGCCACGACTACGTCTGAGGTGGTCCATTTGGAGGGTTGAATTTTCGGCGACTCGCTCGAGCATAGCGACTAGTATATCACGGATAACACGAGTAATCTTGGCTTCCAAAGCGTCAATCGTTGCTAGCTTATTCCTGACGACCTGAGACTTGTTTTTAATTGATGTAATAGTAGCTCTTGGTTGATCATCAGTCCAAATACGGCAATTTTGTTTATTAAGGTATCCATTGAACCAGAAAAGAGCTTCACCACTGAACAAAATTTCACGATAAAACACCGTATTTTTATTGAGTTTTTTCAGAGACCAGAGACTGCTGAGAACGACAACGAATCGATTCGTTACAGTCATCGCATACACTCTCATATACAGCTGCTATTGTTTCTTCACTACGTGCTGGATGTTGTCTAACCGGTCAAGTATCATCCACTAACGTAAGCCGGGATACAAATTTGTGAATAGTATTGGCAATAGTGGTTTCAGTAAATTGATTATTAGCACCGTAAGTTCCTCAAATCGTACGAAAAACATTTCTCACGGAACGCTGATTTTTGTAATACAGCTGAAAAATTTGGAGACGTTGTTGTAATGAGAGTCTTTTCACGATGACTTGCCAAGCGATATTGAACAAAAATAACAAACCAGTTTGAAAGGAGTCACGCGTGATCTGCCAAGAAAGCCTATTGAAAATCAAACCTCACGATGAATCACCCCTTATTTTAAATAACTTGTTAAGGATCTGAAAAAAAATTCAAAACAACTGGTATGGAATTATTTTAATAACATATATGCTCGAGAATATACACAATTTTGTGAACTTTTGAGCTTTAACGTTTTAAATAATAAATGAACTACTGCTTGTTAAACATATACCTGCAGTTACACTTTAAACTACTGCCGTTTACTTACAGTATGCCAGCCAAATTTGACAGACTGATGTAATTCGTATTCGTATTCGGAAGAGAAAGACCCTCTTTTCGGAAATATGATAAAATTGTTAGTTTGATCATAATAATTGTAAGATTCTTTTCAGAAAAAGGGTCTTTATATTTTTATTCCAGAATAATGAAAAACAAAAACACAAATATGATTATATCCGGCCTATATATGTCCAGGCATTCAATACGTAAGGTAAAATATTGAAAAATATGTTTTGTCGGAATATACGAGGGCTGTTTGATGAGTACCAGTATTGGAAGATAGGTGGCGCTAAATGGCGCCAAAATGAGTGTAGCATAATTTAGTATAATCCCGGCTGCAAAATTTGGTGAGAACCCGACGCTTAGTTTTGTTTTAACACTTATTTAGGCATGAGAAAGCTGTCCGTGCGATAGGTGTCGCGTTTGCTCGCACCGGAGAACAAGCAGCGCAATCGTGCGACCACTTCGAAGACGTGCTTGGTCCTTTTTAATCGAAATCCAGAGGAGTTTCTGCATCATTTCGTGACCGTCGATGAGACATGGATTCGTTGGTACACACCAAAGACCAAAGAACAATCGAAACAATGGGTTTTACCCGGTGAACGTGCTCCAAAGAAAGCAAAGACCTTGCCTTCAGCCAGAAAGGTGATGGCTGCCGTTTTTTGGGACGCGCGAGGTGTGATCCGCGTTGAATATTTGGAGAAGGGAAAAACAATCACAGGAGCATACTACGTCGATATATTGGGGCGATTCAATTCCGATTTAAAGATAAAACTTCCACGTGTGGTGAAGAAAAAAAAGCTCTTTCACCACGAAAACGCACCGGCTCACACCTCCACAGTCACCACAGCCAAATAGGTCGAATTGCACTCCTCCTTATTCTCCAGATTTGGCTCCCGGTGACTTCATTTTGTTCCCAAACGTTAAAAGATCGCTCGCCGGAAAAAAGTACGGGTAGAACGGGGAAGTTATCGCCGCCATGGGGGAGTATTTTACAGGCCAACAAAAGTATATACATCGTACTATACGGAGGGGTTGAAAAAGTTTTAGCAAGAGATTGAAAGGGGGAAAGGTAGTTCAAAGGGGATTATATTTTAAAATAAATTGTCGAAACATAAAAAAGTTGCGTTGTCATTTCTAATCCGGGTATTCATCAAACAGCCCTTGTATGTTCAATTTCTAATCCAATTGGTTGTCCCTAGTGTACCTACATAATTCGGTTAAGATATATATGTCTCCCATGTGTCTGCATTTCTACTGCGCTGCTTCTTAGATTGGCTGCGGACCTAGAAACCATTCTATAGTCCGCTTTATTTAAGATCACCTCGTTAGTGAAGCCATTGGGTGATCCAATTATGTTTTCTTTAGCCTCTTCCTCGAACTCGGCTGGAACTTGAGCTTTTGTACCGAAACACCGAGAACCGAAGACTTTCGCGAATCCTCGTACTTATTATAAGATTACATACATTTCTTTTTTTTTCTACTCTATTCAGCATTGCGCTACCGACATCCCTATATCATGAATGACTAAACAACACTTTAAGATGAACCAGCATATACGAAATACTGTGGAGTTTTCACGTTATTTAAGCCACCCGACGCTAATTCAATGTGCGACTTAGTCATCACTAATTTCTTGCTCTTTAGAGACAGAGCCTAAGTGTTTAAACTGTTTACACTTCGAGACGATAAATGCTCCTAAGTAGATCTCATTAGCTAGGTTTTCGGGTTCGAGGAGCTGCAATAGTAATGATATAGTATATGTATATTTTGACATACCAAGAGAGCACACCACTCTTAGTTCTAAAGTATTTGTATGGTATAGTCGCTCTCTTACATGTTAGTTTATAGCTGCATATATCATACAATGTATGTAAAAGAAAAGAGTTCATTAAATTTGTGACAACCGAACCGAAAGACGGTTAATTTAATCGGTCTACTAAAATCTCAGAAGTGGGATATCCAAAAACGAAACAACGATTTTACGGTTCCGCAGCTACGAGAGTGTCTGCAACGCCTGAATTTATCGACGGTTGGTACAAAAGGAACTCTGGTGATAAGGTTATATGCACCTGTAGAGTGATGAGGTCAGCCTCCTGTAAAAGGTGACGGTGGTGAAGACGCAGGAAGTAATTCTGATTCCAGACAGGAGGACAACAGTAATGTTGCACGTGGTCCAGACGGCCAGATAGTTCGACAACGGAACAGTGCAGATAACGGAAACTCCGGTGGCGTGGTTGAAAATAACGGGGATGTCGAACGAGTGAACGCTACAACTAAAAAAGAATTGGAATTGTGCAAAAAAGAGGTAGAATTGTTAAACAGAGAAAAAGAAGTACTAACGAAAGAAAATGAATTGTTGCAAAAGATGGTGCAAATGAGTGCGGTAGAACAAAAGAGTGCAAAAGGTGAAGTGAATAAGAAACAAATTGGATTGATGACAAAAGAAGATGATGGCATCTAGTTTTCCGTCTACAAAGACATGGTGCCGGAATATGACGGAGGGGAAAATTAAGATGTGTGGCTAACCCAACTACGAGGTGTGCAAAAAGTATACAAGGTAACGGAACACATGCTACGTACTCTTCTCATCGCGGAGTTAAAAGGAAAAGCACAGCAGTGGCTACAATCCGAATTATGTCTAGGAAAGTGTAGATGCTCTTTTCGAGCAACTTGGAGATATGTTTGGTTCAAAGGAGAACAAGGTGGTGCAACGGAAGAAATTCGAGGCTCGAAAGTGGAAGCTCACCGAAACTTTCACGGAATACTTCAACGATAAGACGATTATGGCGAGTGCTTTGCAGATGGATGAGGACGAATTCTTCGAGTATGTGGTCGATGGTATATCGGATGACAACATCAAGTTGTATGCACAGGTGCAGTGCTTCAAAACCAGAGCCGAACTCCTTGAAGCGCTGAGCAAAGCGACACAATCCAAACACCTGTATAAACAAGCACTGACATCACAACAAGGTCGCGCAAAACCAGTTCCAGATGGAGAAGCCAGTACCAGTTTTCGTTGCTATAATTGCAATTCGGTTCGACACTTTGTATCAGAGTGCCAAAAACCGAAACCGACTTATGGAGCCTGTTATGCGTGCGGCTCTTTAGAATAGCTATATGTGGAACTTATCACTAGGGCTTAAAGCTAGGCATGGTGAAGGAGATCGAATTTGACATTTGGAAGAGATTTACAAGGGGGTGGGAAAGTGTTGGGGAACACTTTTTAAGAAATATGAATGGAAGGCCATCTGGGCCGGGTAAGTATTCATCATTAAGTTGCTGTAATTTATTTTCTATTACTGTATGATCAAATCTTTGAGAAATAGGGCCCCTCAAAGTGGGGAAGTTAAGCAGATATTTGAAATAAGAGGGATTCGGTACGAAGGAATTATCAGCAAAAGATTGCTTAAAGAAAGTAGCAAAAAAGTTGGCTATGGTATGCGGATCGGTTGAAGATGTGTTTTCGTATGAGAGGGATGGAGGAAAACCGTCAGATTTTTTTTTTGTAGTTAACAAATTGGTAGAAAGACTTAGGAACGTTTATAAGCCTTGATTGCGCACAATCAAGATATCGCTGATAGAGAACGTTATAAAGCTGGGCGAATTTAAGGTATGCCCCAAGATAATTTGAATAGTCAACAAAAGAGTTGGATTGGAGGAAAACTGCCCATAATTTGTTTCTCTTGTTACGTAAAGAACGAAGTTTACGATTATACCACGGAGGGCTCGTAGAAGGAGTCCGATTGCGCGAAAAGGGGACATAGAGAGAAATAGAATTGAATAATTCTCTGTAGAAAAAGAGCACTTTTTAGGGGCATATTGGCGAAATCAAAAGAACACTCACTAAGATATGCGTTAATTTTGCGGAAATTCGCTTTATGAAAGTCGTAAGAGGAGGCGGTTACAGATGGGGTTGAGCGAATAGGAGAGTGGTGGAAAAGAGAAAGAAGAACTGGTGGATGAAAGTTACCAATGGTCGATAGTGAAAGGGGACAGAGCGAGACAGAGGAGTTGATGGGATCAGTGGTGAAAATGAGGTCTAATTGTCTACCCATATAGTTGCGGATGCCACTAACTTTTAATAAGCTAGAGTCTGTGAGCTCGTCTAAGAAGAGACATTCTTTACTCGAGGTAGGCTTAGCGATAAAAAAAGATTCGTCAACAGATTGAGTCCAGTGCAGCTGGGGTAAATTGAAATCTCCGAATACAATGATATCATCGAGAGGATCAGATAAGTTAATTATTTGATCAATTGCATCGATGACGAGTTAGTAGCATTCGATTGGTTGTGCGGGTGGGATGTAAAAACACATAACGTACAGGGACCTACAGGGAGAGTTATCTTTATTGAAACGTAGTCAATCTTAGAAGAAGTAAAAACAGCGATTGGTAAAGAGTTTAAGTCATTGCGGACGGCAAATAGGACACCTCGACAGCGAGTGTTATCATTTGGACGAGTCAGATCGTCATCTCGAAAAATATTGAAACTAGGGAGAAATAATTCCTGATTCTTTATATCGGGAATTAGATTAGTTTCGGTCAGAGCGTAGACCTTAAATGGGAGAGCGTATCGAGTAGCAACGTGTCCATAGAGAGAGCAGGCGGTCCAGGTCGTTCAAAACACAGCGGATTCAGATGATTATGTAAGATATTTGTGTTTTAGAGAGTGGCGTTAACATTAATTTATTTCTAGATTGCCTTATAGCCCCGATAGTCCAATAAGTCTCGGGCGTAGATCCTGTGTTCCGAAATGCATTAAAATACAGAAAATGGGTTCAAATGTATCGTATTATGGAATTTATAAAAATAAAGTAAATTTTTTTAAAAAATTGTGGTGTCGCGGAAAAATTGAATAAAAGGAAAATATTGATAAAGATGTTTGTAGTTGAAGATGAAACCATGTGCTATAAGGCAATTCTGGGATGAGATTTATTTGAAGTCTGTTAAATTTAAATTAGTTTCAGAATTTAAAGGTGATAATTTACAAGTTGAGAATGAAAGCTTTGAAAAATCTTTGCTAATGATAGATTACGAAATAAATGATTGTAATGGGTCAAGTTTAGAGGTAGGTTCGAATGTAAGTCCATTGTATACAGAAAGATTGAGTATATTATATACTAAACACTACTTGGTGCCTCCACGCCCCACCAAACCTCTCGTTAAAACAGAGATGACGTTAACTTTAGATAATGTTAAGCCATTTCACTGCCCACGTCGAAAATTATCGTACGCTGAGAAAGCAGAATTACAAAAATTATTAAATGAATATTTGGCAAAAGGGTACATCAGGAATAGTGAGTCAGAGTGTTAGTAATAGTGTTAGTAAAGAAAAAAACAGGCGAGTTGAGAATGTGTGTAGATTATAGAACGTTGAAAATGGTGACCGCAAAAAATAGCTATCCCATACCGTTGATAGGCGATTTATTGGATAGATTAGCAAACAAGAAAATATTTTTCATGTTTTTATGAGAGAAGAAGAAATAAAATATACGTCTTTTGTAACACCATTAACAATAACAATAACAATAACCAATAACATTAGGACAATATGAATTTGTACGCATGCCGCTTGGACTTAAGAATGCTCCTTCTACATTTCAGAAACACGTAAACAAGGTGTTCGCCAATATGGTTAGGCAAGATGAATTGATAATTTATTTGGATGATATAATAATTTTAAAAGATTAGTCGAGAATAAACTAGAACTGAGGGTACATAATGAATTTTTGCAAACGAGTGTTATATATTTGGGATATACGGTTACTGGAGAACGTATACAGGCTGATGATAAGGGGATAGAGGCGATACAAAATTTTCCGATTTCTAATAGTGTGCACTCAGTACAAAGTTTTTTGGGGATGTGCTCATACTTCCGAAGGTTTGTGAGGGATTTTTCGACTATTGCAAAACCTTTGTATGACATAATGAAGAAAAACAAAAAGTTTTTCTTTGGTATAACAGAGTTGGGGTGCTTCGAACTCTTGAAACAGAGGTTAGTTGAGTCACCGGTTTTAGCATGATATGACCCGAGAGATGATACTGAATTGACACAAGTTGCATATGGTTAGAGGCTATCCTCCTACAAAGAAAAAGTGATGGAAAGTTACATCCGGTATTTTACTACTCCAAGAGGACCAAGTGAAGGTGAAGAATTTTGACTCACATCCAGGTGCATCCAAAAAGTTAATTCCCAAGTTTGAAGGTTCTTTTGAGGTTGTTAAAATTTTGCGGTATGATAGATATTTGCTGAAAGATGTAGATAACTTGCAACAGTCACGCGTGCCCTATCAAGGGGTGTGGACAGTTGGAAACATGCGTCCGTGATTCGGGAAAGGGTGAAGTGTCAAGAATAGTGTCAGATAAAGATCAGGGGATCTTTAGTTGTCAAGATGGTCGAGTTGTAGTAGTGATATAGTATATGTATATATTGACATATCAATAGAGCACGCCACTCTTAGTTCTTAATATTTGTTATAGTCGCACTCTTACATGTTAGTCTATAGCTGTATATACAATGTATGTAAAAGAAAAGAGATCATTAAATTTGTGACAACCCAACCAAAAAGGCGTTTAATTTAATCGGTCTACTAAACTATATACATAAGAGTATGTATTTGAGTGACCGTGGTTCAAGTGGTAGTGTATTGGCTTCCAAAACGGATGGTTTTGCGTTCAAATCTCAACCCTACCTTTAATACATTCCTTTTTTCGACAACTAAGATCACGTAAGATGATTAGTTGCCTTAAATACAAGAACTCCAATTACACTAATTATTTAGTTTCCCCATTATATGTTGGATGCCACCCATATATAGTCACCGAGTCCAGACATCTTTCTTGCTCTCTCAATCTAATTTTCTATCTATCCATTTGGCCCAACGCGTTGCGGGTCCCGAAATTTTCCGGGTCATATTACATTTATAAATTTTCCAACTATCATATGAGAATCTGAGTCTTAACGCATTTAAAATACAAATTATTATAAAAAAATTTGATTGGATTAAAAAACAGCAAAACTGCGAATGATTTCTGTTCACTATGCGTGCATGGAAATATTTTTTCTTGTGATTCAAGCTTCAAGATCGATAAAGACCAGCTTTTAAAAATATCGACAATCTTTTTAAGCTTTTAATTAGCAAAAACTCCTTATCCTCTTCGGTATCTTGATCGCAGACCTCCGATTTCAATCCCAGCCTTTTCCTCATACAAAAGAGCTCTGCTGAAAGATTATTCGTGGAAATAAACTTTACCATCAACTTCCAGAAAGGAAGGAACTTCGATACTGTGGACTCCAGCGTCAATTGAGCTAGTGTTTCACTTTCTGACAACAGAGAAGGGAATCCGTTACTCTACTCTACAAAGAGTAGATTGAATTATTGTGTCACAAACAAAAGAGTGTTAATCAGAATATATTATTAGCAGAAACTTACCTATACGCAGTCGGGTACCTTTTCAATCAGAGAAAAGGTGTTTAAAATAACTATCTCGTCTAATTTTGCTTACGTTCCTGTTCAGGACTACCAAGTGTCCTGCGAAGTATCTATGTCATAACATATGCATATAAGATGCAATGGCCAGACAACATAATGTAAATAAAATGAACAAAAAATCAACAAATTGGAGTATATTTAAGGAAATCCTCTAAATCAGTGCTAAAAATCAGCCTTCATGAGAACAACTCACTGGAGTCATTTGAGTCTTTTCAGCTAAATGAATCTACCACATCATTCTTAAGAAGTAGTTTTTAGGTCAAAACTGAAGTGTTTCAAAATGCGTACCATGGTGAAATAAACAAATAGAACAACTACGCAAAAAGATTTAAAAAATTTTCAATCAAGCCAAAGCACCTACCCCTTAGACACTTACATTGCATATAACCCAAATTCAACACAGAGTTGTTAAAATCGAAGAAAAAAAAAAGGAAGAAGTCCCAGCTATGGCACGTCTACAAAAGGTTCTCTTTAGGAACCCTTGAAATATGGGTCCCTTACTTAAATCAGATGGCACATTTACATCTAGTTGAGGAGAAACCCTAAGAACTCTGCTTAAACCATAAACCATTTAAGGTACTGGAAACCGAAGTTATCTTCTCAGCTCTGATTCAAAAAAGTCATGCTTCCAGCCAACCAACTATAATTCTCTTATTTAGGTCCAGTTTAAATCTGGGATAGATTATATAAACAAATCCTAACCTAAATACAGGTGTTTTTTTTTTTTTTTTTTTTGTTTCTTGATTTTTTTTAGAGAGGAAACTTAACACTTAAGTGGGTATGACCACACTTAAAGTGCTTGAACACGTGTTAAGTTTTTAGGAAAATGGGACAATGAGAGAAGGAACGGTTTTAGGGTTTAATGGTTATTTCGCTTCATGGGTGGCATCCAACATTTAATGGAGAGACTAAATTATTAAAGTAATTAAACTTGTGGTTATGTTCTAAGCATCTTATCTCACACGATTTTAGTTGGCTGTAAAAAAGAATTTCTTTCGAGCGCGGTTGAAATTGAAAACCAAACCGCTTGATGTGGAATACACTACGATTTGAGCCACGACCACCAACAATGGATCATTTAGATCACAGTGCCTACCCAAATTGGCGAATAAGCTCCACCATAAAAATAAATATTATAATAAAAATTTGAAGGACAGAAAGTCCAGGAAGAGAAACTGGAATCGGAATCTTCGTTTTTAGTGTCTCGTTAACACCATTATCAGCAGCAGAACGTCTCTATTCAAAAATATTTCTTTGCATAGATCTTTGAACTGGATTAATTTAGCTGAGATGAACTTTTATTAGAGCAAGGGAATGAGCATCATATGAATGTGCTTTCCAATGGATGTGACTACAAATTGACGATTCAGTGGATTTCTTAATGCAGCATGTAACCCCATATAGCACATATAATCAGGACATGTCTTTCTCCAAGCCTATATGCAAGGCTTGATAGTGCAGAAAAATAATGACTTAAGCGCAATAGGGTCGTTAATCGTTGGGATCATTAGATCCAAAACATAAAATACTACCTGATCCCGGAATGTATTCAGAAAATTAATAATACAAGTTTATTCATCTAAAGCTATATTGTCCCCTTCAAAGTAATACCCATCGACTGCAACACACTAATGCCAGCGCTTGATCCAATCTTCGAAACATTTTTTATATTTGGTTTTCGGTATGTCCAACAGTGCTTCCTGCGAATTTTTTTATTACTTCCTCTCGGCTGCTGAAACGCGTTTCCCGCAGGGGTTTTTTAACTTGATTGAACAGAAAGAAGTCACTGGGATCCAAATCAGGTGAATTCGGTGGATGTTGGATGGTATTTGTTGCATTTTTCGTCAAAAAATTACGAATAATGATGACACTGTGCGACGGGGTTGAAAAAGTTGCAGCACCGCTGGGAAAAGTGTATCGAAATAAAAGGGGATTTTATTGCAAAATAAATTGTCATAACCTAAAAAAGATGCGTTGTTATTTCTAATCCGGGAATTCATCAAACAGCCCACTTAATGCGTATGATATTTTGTGTTTTCACAAAGACCATTACGAAAAGTCTTATGGTAATACGACGATTTTCCAAAAACAAGAGCATTACCTTCGCGCCATAGATATTCGGCTTTGCCGTTGATTTGGCTAGTTGGCCGGGTTTCACATATGATTTTTTGTTGTCGTAATGGATCCATTTTTCATCATCAGTAACAATCCGATGCAAAAATGACTTCCTTTTGTGGCGTTCCTGCAGCATTTCGGACATGCAAAACTGCCTTTCGACGTCTCTCGGCTTGAGTTCATTTGGAACCCAATTTCCTTGCTTTTGAATATATCCAGCTGCTTTTAAACGTTTTGGCTGCTTGAATGACACCCAAAGATTATGCGAGCTCTTCTTGTGTTTGGCAACAATTTTCATAAAGTAATGCTTCCAGTTCTTCATCTTCAAACTTTTTTGGCTGCCCAGGACGTTCATCGTCTTCCAAGCCAAGATCACCACTTTTAAATCGTGCAAACCACTTTTAGCACGTTCGCTCAGCTAGCGCATGCTCACCATAAACTTCCACCAAAATACCGCATGAAGTTATAGACCCAATATAAAAGTAAAAAACATCTCAATAGTCACATCTTTACCAGAAATTTATTTTGATAATATTCAGAACAGAGAAATTTTAAAAGAAATTAAAGCTAGGCATTTCGTGACCGAAGGAATAAGCATTAGTATTAGGTACGCAACTAAATTCACTGTCTGGTAATAGATTGCTCCAGCAGTAAATGCTGGTCGATTTTGACATATGAAAAACATCTGAACCAAGGTTAGAATTATGGTAAGCAAACCGTGTTGGTACATTAGTGATTTTGTTTTGGCTTCATATTCTTTTGATTGTGGTCAATATTCATAAGATGCACCGAATCTGTTGTTGCAACAAGTGCATCCACAAGATGTAGGATCAGCAAATAACTTGAAGCACACTTGGCAAAAGACTTTATGCACATATGGCACTTACGGCACACGCACGGCTAATAACTACTTAACAGATAAGTCAAATATTGCAAAAATCAAAATTCATGTCAAATTAAGAAATATTTAAGGCTTCAAATTACACATCCTGTTGGAAATTTTAATTAAATTTAAAGTTAAAATATTATGTCTCCTTACTAAGATATATTTTATTTTATAGATTAAAATTAAAACATTTTATGAAAATGAATTAACACACCATTATATATTAAATCATTAGAGTTTAAATATACTAGGTGGGGTGAAAAGTAACCTCCTTGGGACTATTATTCAATATAGTCCTCTCTTAGTTTGATACACATATTCCAGCGATTTTCTAACTTCTTGATCCCGTCCGAAAAGTAATTTTCCGGAAGGTCTGCAAAATACTCCTCCGTGGCGTCGATGATTTCCTTGCGTGAGCTGATTTTTTTATTGATGAGCCATCTTTTGAGGTTTGGGATCAGATAATAGTCCGAGGGAACCATATCGGGCGAATACGGTGGATGCGACAGCAATTGGAGCCGTATGCTCTTGTGCGCCGGTGCATTGTCTTGCAAAAACAAAAATTTTGTTCGCTTCATGTCAGGCCGTTTTGCAACGATTTCGGCCTTCAATCCAAATGCTCCAAAAATGCGCTGTTGAAGGTTTTTCTTTTTTCGAAGTAGTCCACGAAGAGCCTCCCTCGGCCACTTCGGAGCACTCGTGCCGGCTTCAGTCCATTGCCGGGCACTCATTCTATTCTCTGATGTTCAACAATTACCAATCGACGCCAAAAGTCCGCCCGATTCCGCATCAACAAGTCCAAATACTTTTCGAAATGCTCTCGCGTTCGTGTTTTTGGTCAGGAGTGAGTATACGCGGCACCCAGCGGCAGAATAACTTTTTCATATGCAGAATATTGCCAAAATATGGCGTGTGCGCTCAGTACTAATCTTGCGGTATCTGATAGCTCGCGCACCTTCACTTTCCAATCAGCCAATACCATTTTATTTATTTTTTGACATTGTCCTCTGAAATCGCATCGGAGGGCCTGCCGATGCGGACTTGATCGGTAGTGGGAATTGCGGCAACCACGAAACTCTCGAAGCCCCATAATATTTATCCAAATTTTCTTTTGTTTCCTTCGCCATTTTGCCTCTCAAAAAATAATGTTTTATGAGAGAACGCAAATCGTTTTTGTCAATACTCAATATGATGCCAAACACGTCAACAACAATCAGCTGTCAAAACAAAACTAAAGACAGTATCGCACTGAGATTTTGCATGTCTGCCATGTCTGATGAATGGACTTCAAGGCACCATAACCTTTTTTGCAGTAGCAGCGCATTCTGGCGGTCAAGGAGGTTGCTTTTTGGTTATGAATTATATTACAAGTTATTAAAAATATTGACTTGTCTGTGGTTTCGCGTCTTTGAATATCAATCTCCAATAATATCGATTAAAGAAGACAAAGGATCGATCGTCAGCGGTTACGTTAAGCCCATTCATTCCGTTAACCTACAGACGCTCGAAGACCTGTCAGAAGTAATGAATGAAGTCGTAAAAACCAAGATTAGGGAACAGGAGAAGGAAATTGTCATAGATCATCGTTTGACCCTGATTAGAGGCCTAGCTTGCTTAAAGGCAAAACGTCGAGAATAGCTTGATCGACCAATTGGGTTAGATCTGCATGGAAATGGTTGGCTAGAAAACTTAACTGCTGATTAGGACACAATTTTATGAAACAAACAAGACTTAGTTGAAAATAGTAACCAACAATTTGGAATTAATGGAAGAACCCTCGGAATAATTACAGATATTACCAAAAAGATCAGATGGGTGATTCCATTAATCAAATTAATTCATCCGAAAGGGCAAAATTGGAGAACGACATCTTCAATGAGATTATGATGATTAAAGAGAAAATAAACGAAATCGGTTACGCTGGTCAATTGGCAAAAAGCGAGATCTTTTGGGTCGAGGAGGATAAGCAAGGTACGAGAAATCATTGGAATTGAAACACTTCATATGCAAATGAAATAGATGCGTTTCAATACGGGACACCTCTGGTATTGACAAACAAAATAATGCTGCTGATGTTCTTTTTATGCCGAAATTATATAAAACAGAGTATAACTTGGTATTGAAAAGATGATCAATAATGAATAAGAAGCAAGTTGATCTAAGTTTCGCAAGGATGTTAGTGAATCACGAGGAAACATACGAATATTATCAGATTGCCTTTCCATAAGCAACTTTACTGCATACGAGTGCTGTTTGATGGATACCCGGATTAGAAATGACAACGCAACTTTTTTTAGGTTTTGACAATTTATTTTCCAATATAGTCCCCTTTCAACCCGATACACTTTTCTCAGCGAGGCTGCAATATTTTTAACCCCTCCGTATAGTACGATTTTTGTTGGCCTGCAAAATACTCCTCCGCAGCGGCGATGACTTTCTCGTTTGACCCGTACTTTTTTCCGGTGAGCGATCTTTTAAGGTTTGGCAACAAAAAGAAATGGTAGGGAGCTAAGTCCGAAGAATTCGGAGAATGGAGGAGAAAATGTTAGTGCAATTTGACCAATTTGGCTGTGGAACAGCCATGAATTAGAAGCGATTTGATCTTAGTTTTATAAGGATGTTTGCTAGCCACTTGGAAAGATATCCAATATTATCAGATTGCCTTTCCATAAGCAACTTAACTGCATACGAGGGTTGTTTGATGGATACGCGGATTAGAAATGACAACGTCAACTACTTTAGGTCTTGACAATTTATTTTTCAATATAAGCCCTTTCAAGTCGATACACTTTTCCCAGCGGTGCTGCAACTTTTTTAACTCCTCCCAACGATACGACTTTTTGGCCTGCAAAATACTCCTACGAGGCGGCGATGACTTTCTCTTTCGACCCGTACTTTTTTCCGGTGAGCGATCTTTTAAGGAACAAAAATAAGGGAATCACAGAGAGCCAAATCTGGAGAATACAGAGGAGTACAAATCGACCAATTTGGCTTTGGCGACTGCGCAGGTGTGCGGTGCGTTTTCGTGGTGGAAGAGCACTTTTTTCTTCGCCAAATGTGGAAGTTTTTTTTTGAATCGGCGTTGAATCGCCCCAATAAATCGACGTAGTATGCTCCTGTGATTGTTTTTCCCTTCTCAAAATATTCAACGCGGATCACACCTCGCGCGTCCCAAAAAACGTCGGCCATCACCTTTCCGGCTGAAGGCAAGGTCTTTGCTTTCTTTGGAGTACGTTCACTGGGTAAATTGGATTTCGATTGTTCTTTGATCCCTGGTGTGTACCATTGAATCCAAGTCTCTTAAATGATCACGAAACGACGCAGAGACTCCTCCGGACTTAGATTAAACAGCGCCAAGAATGCCTTTGAAGTGGTTCCACGATTGCGCTTGTTCTCCATTGTGAGCAAACGCGACACTCACGCGGACAGCTTTCTCATGGCCAAAATCTCGGGCAGGATATGGCTAACGCGTTCAGTTGAAATGCCTGTTGTCTCAGACAACTTGCGAATTTTCATTCGGCGTTCCGCTAATACGAGATCATGGATTTTGAGCACGGTTTACTCCGTAGTAACCGTTTTTAGGTCACCTGAGAGCGATCAAAAACCAACGTGTGGCCACGGAAAAATTCTGCAAACCAATGGTAAAGAATTGTATTGTACGGTAAGGTGAATGGGTCCTATATACACCATCGAGAATGGGCTTATTTCCTCTCAAGTTTTGTTACTCAAAAACAAGAATCGGATCACGGAGTGATACTGCTCTTTTTTCATGCTCGTAAAAAAAACTAACACGATATTTTGAAATAGGTGTCAAGACAAAACTAAGCGTCGGATTTTTACTAAATTTTGACAGCCAGGCTAAAAGAGGTTATACTAAATGACGGTATAATCATTTTGGCTCAGTAGCGCCACATATCTTCCACTCATCAAACAGCCCTCGTATGAGCATATGAGAGAGCTCTCAAAAGAGTTGTATGGCTCGACTTCTTAGAGGAGGGCACGTATCCAAGAGGTGACGAATTTCAAGAGCCAAGTTAGAGCGGAAGGTTCTGTCTATATGCAACTTATTTCATTCAAATGCACAAACATACAATCCGTTTTAACAACCAAACATTCTTAAGCTTCGTCGTAACATTGCTACAAGCATTGCCCACAATTCTAACATACATGAACATATGGAGACCAAAATGATATTTATATTTTAAACTGTCCTAATAAACGATTTTCACCTAAGTCGTTTTTCGAATGCAAATATCATGTTTGAAATTTGAAAGGATTTCAACTGCTTTCTGCCCAGCATATTATGTTTTTCTTACTCTTATATCAAGATGAAGTGAATGTGAGTGAATGAAATCTGTAAGAGAAAGATTTTGGAGAATTCCGTCGACACTTTAGGAAACTTAAATTGAAGAGAATACATGTCAACACACTGCACCAAATACAGCCAGTTAAGCAGAAGATGAGTGCCAATAGGAACAATCCAAAGACTAACGTCGCAAGCCTGTTTTCTTAGCTTTAAACTATTATGCATACATACACATCTGTACTATACTGATGTTTAGGGTTTGAAAAACACGAACTCGTAGTTGAAAATTTACGGGAAACATACTATGTATTACTTAATTAATTTAATTAATTACTCCCAAGACTTAAATTGCAGATAAGTCAATCAAAACTCTGAATATTTGTATAGTAGCAGAGCAAAAAAGCAATAACAATAGATTTCTAGAATTTGTGAAATGTATTTGAAAAATGCATTCGTTGGAAACATATGTAAACATACCTAAAGCAACAAATAAAGTAGGGAAATTATTTTACCCGGTTTTTTCCTCAACGACATAAGAGATCAAACACAAATACTATTTATTATATGTCCACATTTTTTAGATTGAACGAACTTATGTATAGGGTTTTCCAATAGGAACTTGACAACTTTGAATTTAATTTGTGAACGCACTCTTTCACTAATCATCAAACTCTCACTGTCAATTTGTTCAGTAAACTCAACATTTTCATCACGGTAAAGTACAATAACGAACTGTGTTCTCCGATTGGAATCTATAAAAGATGCGCCAAGATGAGGATGCCGTGGTGAAGTGGTATATGCATAGACTCCTCAAGCAGAGGGTCACGGATTCGAATCACGTGCAAGGCAATTCTTTGAAAAAGTCCTTTAATAGAATTTGTATGTAGTTATATAAAAATCCCGTCGGCGTCAACTCTGACATGAAGGCATAACACTGATGTTGGAGTTGTTGCTGGCTGGGCTAAAATGTAACAAGCTAACAACTAGCACATACTAAGACCCACTGATTGAAGATGCACTGGCTCGTCCCGTCCAGTTTGACAACCACCTCTATGAAAAATATTGAAACCTAATAAACCTGAGTTTTAAACTACTACACCACCCGCCCGCGCCCTGGAGAAAAGCCAGTAAAAGGGTTTTCATATCCCCTTGAGGCGCGCGAGGGATTATAAAAAAAAATAAAAAATGGGTTCCTCAATAAGCAAAATATGCGTTATTAGCCGGGTAAAAACTCCCATCTGCTTCATGATAACGATCGTCACGTTACTGTGAATGGTCAGCGTTATCGCGCCATGATCACCGATTATTTTTGGCCCGAATTGGAAGATATGGACTTGGACATGTGGTTTTAAGAGGATGGTGCCACAAGCCACACAACACACGCTACAATCGATTTATTGAAGAGCGTGTTATCTCAAGACATGGGTCAATCGATTGTCGCCCTCGTTCGTGCGATTTAATGCCACTTGACTATTTTCTGTGGGGCTACGTTAAGTCATTGGCTTATGCCAACACGCCGACGACGTTGGAAGAGCTCAGAGCCAACATTGAACGCAAAATAGCGGCCGTTTCGGCCGAAATGTGTGGCCGAGTCGTTGAAAATTGGGTCAAATGAATCGACTGCTGCAAACGTGCCCGCGGTGGCCATATGAACGAAGTCGAGTTCCATTCATTAATGTCTTGATTGTACTTTAAGCCAATAATAAAGTTTTTGAAATATCTCAAATGGTTTGCCTTTTATTTAAAAAAAAAAGTTGTCAAGTCGTTATTAGAAAACCCTATATTATTTGTATGTTTTCGCTGTAAATGTATATATTTCCACATTTCTATGCTAATATGTAAATATTTTCATATATACTATATATTTTGTAATTTTTTCAAAAAAGGAAGAAAAGAACATAAAATGTAATCATTTAAAAATAGAAGTATACTTGGCCTAAAACTTATATGAACTCTGTCATAGTACGTATGTTTCCTAAAAGCATGATTATAAACTTGTTATGGTAGTGGAATTAATTCCAACAAAAACTAAGTCAAATTCATTGCATTTATAAGATTAATAAAAGCAATAAATTTATCTGATCTTATCGTTATTAAACCACTTTTTACAATCAACAAAATAAATTTCGTTCCTAATTTTTGTTATTTTTTACGTAAACGAGCATGATTAGTTTGACTATTAATCAAAAGTACGGGAAAAAGGTGGGGTTCCACCAAAACAACATAAAAAAGAAATACAAGAAATCGATTTATACACTTCTATAAAACCAAAATATTAGAAGCTTATGAACTCGTACTTCTAATCGGAATCATTTATTTTATTTAGTTTTGAGGTAAGAAAACTCGAATTGTTACAAACAATTAAACAATTAAAATTATACATCTTGTGAAACAATCACTTACGGATAAAAGTCAATACGCATGGAGCTGCAATATTGTATCACATAACAAAAGAATGGAAAAAAAAAGTTTTCAGGAGTACAAAAAAAATTGTTAAATGTTAACATATAATCATTTATTTTTAATTATTCCCGAAGTTTGCATGTATGTTCGTATGTACATATTCCTACCCTTAACACATTTATTCACAAGATACCAGATTAGATATTAAAGTTTCTATGCTTATTATTTACCTTAGTGTAACTTTTTAAACTGCGAAACCATTTTGAACAAACACAAATATTAATGCATTTCATCAATAGCAAAACGATACCATTTGTACATGTGATACTTTAACACATTTTCAATAGCAAAAAACAACGAACATTTTTTGAAGCGATTGCTTTAAATAACAAATCCCTTTTTCCGTATTTCTACAACTAAATGAATTGCTGCAAACGTTTACATTGAATTTCGCACGAACATGCGCCATATATTTAATTAAAAGTATGTCTCCATTCACTTCCGAAAAAGCCTTATAGAAACCTTGTAACACAAAATTAAACCTGACATATACCATTCCTTAAAAGCTATTATACAAGAATGTACGTCCTTTGTTTAGAAAATAAGCTTTTTCTATACAGGACAAATCTTAAACTGAAAAAGATTGTTCGTTAATATCAGCTTTCTTTTTCAATATTACTACCTAGTGTTATATTAGGGAGCTATGTTTTAAACAATATAAATGTCACAAATAATATTTATACATATATATTTGTATATATTTATTTAGGTATACTTTCACATTTATTTTTTATATGATAAAATATACCAGTGTTTTTTCTTCACAGCACATGCTCATTTTAAAACAGAAAACTTTACAAAAGCTTTTCTATCACAACACTGAAACTTATTAATAATTTCAAGGAAACAGTGATTCCTTTATTTAACTGAAGTGCTGTCCGTAATTTTTACCTTAAAAGTGTTTTTATATTTTTTCTATAATAATTTAAAGCAGTACTTACTTTTGTAAACTGTATAATGTACACAAATACTCGTTCTAGTAACAATAAGCAACGATAAACACACATACTGCAAAAGTTAATTCTGAAAATGCACTGTGGTTTATTTTCTTGTCAGTTCCATTTTTTTTTTTTGCTTGCAAGAAAATCTGCTTTATGCGCTCATGTTATAATCAAGTTAACCTTATTTATATCAGAATAGCTCGCACATTTAGTATTTACGGTCTACTAAAGTCAAAGATCTTGCAATATCAAAACAAATCTTGGTTTTCATATGAAATTTTTGGATTTATGAAACTAAGAGGCGATGCTTTTCATCGTTGCAAACATTGTCCTTAACCTATCTTTTATACCACCCTTTAAACCCTTTGCATCTACAATTTAGGCAAGCAAAAACAAAAAACTATACTCGAAACGTTTTACCATAACCTCACTATTCCCCTTACTTTTCCTTTAACAATGACTCCAGCGAAGGGGTTCAAGGCCCATTTTTACTTAATTCCTTACTTAAATGGTGCTAGGGTTCGGTATAAACCTGTGCCTTAACTAACAAAACTTTCCAGTTAGCCCAGTCTGTAGCTAATTGCTGCCAGTTACATAGTCCAAGTCGGTTGAGATCGATTTCTGGAATTGTATTGATTGACTCTACGCGCCGAAGTATTGGTATCCATTCACTATACATGTCCCAGCCATTTCAGGTGGGTGAAGAGCAGTTTCCTGACTACGTCGGCGTCGCTATGCAGTTCGTATAGTTCGTTGTTAAATCTTTCTCTCTATCTTCATAAGGTAGGACTGGGACAGCGATTGGCAAGAGTGATCCTTTATTATTGGCAGAGTTTATAGCAGAGCCAGGGCATACAAATTTCCTTACTCGCTAAAAATAGGTGTCGACTGTGACGTTCTGTTTAATTCGTCAATCTTGTGTGTCCCTTCTTGTTGACAGGATGTACTTGGTTTTATCTTTATTTACCCCTAAACCCGTTTTGCACCTTCCGTTACAATACCAGTTAACGTACTGGTGACAGCCCTCCGTGTTCTCCCAATTATGTCGATATCAAGTTCCTACATATATGATATTAGAAAAGTTATCAACAGTAATGAAATGGACACCTTCACAATTGCAGCAGCCGTCAGACTCATGAACGCTTGCAAAGTGTTTTTATCAATTTCAGCAGTGGTGAAACGAACACCCTCAATAACATTTAACCATTCCTCGAACATTTAACCATTATTCCAACGAACATTGAAAGTTTAAATCCATCCATTTTACCCACCCTTTCCAAATCAGCATCTGTCTCAGCTAATCCCAAGCGCAACCAAGTTTTATTTAACCTTAAATCCGCTTCTAGCCCTTTACTTTCAGAGGCTTTTTTATCCTCTAAGCGCACAAACAACACTTCCGTGAAAAACCTTTTAGCTATCGAACTCCTACCCAAAGATCTACTCCTAAATATTCAAATTTAAGACGTTTCCATATTTTCAACCCTAGTTCACCTTACCATTACTCTCTCACAACACAACCAACATGTTTCCTAGTTTTTTGGATCCTCTGCTTCCAGTTCCTAAACTGACATAACAACTTATACATAATTATGTTGAAGGTTGAAGGATTTTATATGAAAATGTACGTCCTTATCTAGCATATCCGCACAATAAATATGACTCCGTTTGCATTTATGGCATGATAAAAACAAGTGTCCTCTCGCAATTCACCAAAAAGGTTTCGAAACTAACCTAAAAAGAGTTGAAGCATATTTTCCTTTGTTTTCCTAAAGCTTTTAATATCTCCCTATCTGATCTCGTAAATGATCTCTCCGAATTTGCTTCCCATTTAACCTCAAAACCCATCTTTCATCTTTAACAGGCGCATTCCAGTTTCAAAAACTACTACTGCTCCTAACCACTCTTTAGCCCCTTACTTAACGGCTCCTCAGCTCATTTATTTCTATTACCAAAATGTAAGAGAATTGCGTTGTAAGTTTTTCACCATATTCCTTAACTCACAAATGCTTTCCTACGAAATCTTTACCTTTAATTAAACAAATTTTCATTCTATCAAAATATCAAAAATAATAAAATTTTTAATTCAGGTCTTGAAGTCAGAGCGTTTTGTTAGTAAGCCATACTAGTCTTGACCCTAAACACCTATCTACCTATCACCTTACACCAACCAATTCGAAATAACCAGCTTGCTGTAGACACTATTGACTCCATACAAGATATTGTAAGCCCCGGAGATATGTTAATATTGTAGTTTTGGGAATCCCCCAACTTTCCTCACCTTCAATGGGTCCGTTCTAATGACGAAACTTATTTTCTTGCTATCAATCCCACTTTACATAAAGAATTTTTTTTATCGATTGTCTCTCTGACCCCGCCTTTTTTCAAGTATGTGGCATTACTAATAATTTAGGCATGCGACTTGATCTGGTTTTCTTATCCGATGCCGATAATTGCGTTGTCACAGAGATCAAACATATTTTATCTAAACTCGACAGCTACCACCAACCCTTAACCCTGACCTTCGCTTATGGTACAGTAAAAAATAAAATAATTCAGTCGCAGCATTCTCACAATTTCAATTTTCATAGGGCTGATTTCGGAACTTTTAACAAATAGTTGTACTTGCATAGTACTTGCATAGTACTACTAATTTCGACTATTCTAATGTCTCCATAGATAATTCAAATTTTTCTATACTCTAATCTTCAAACTCTTTAAGAAAAAGCCGTTCTTTCGTTCCCAAAAAGTATCCCACATTCTCAGCAGCTTGGTAACATGTTGAGCTACGCTCGTTGCATAACGAAAAAAAGCTATCGCGCACGTATCTCGAATCTCAGTCAACCACTGACTTCTTCGCTTCTTCTCACAATTTCAATTTTCATAGTGCTGATTGCGGAAAATTTAACTATTTTCATAGTAAAGGGTGATTGATCGTGAGGTGTGATTTATAATGTAAAATAAACTACATTTTATTGTGAACTTAAAATTTTCATTATCGGTTAAAAAAACAATTCACGGCATTTACTACGGCCACGACTACGCCTGAGGTGGTCCATTCAGAAAGTCCAATTTTTGGCGACTCATTCTAGCATAGCGACTGGTATCTCGCGGATAACAGAAGTAATGTTGGCTTCCAAAGCGTCAATCGTAGCTGAAGACCTGAGATTTGTGAGGTCTCATCACTGCACATTAAAGGCGCTGTTGTGGTATGAGTCTTTTCATGATAACTTGCCAAAATATACTGAACAAAAATAATAAAGCAGTTTGATAGGAGTCACACGTGATCTGTCAAAAAAAAGCCTATTCAAAATTAAGCCTAACGATGATACACCCTATACTTGCATGGTACTACTAATTTCGACTATGGAATTGTAATATTTCCATTGATAATGTTATGGAACTTTTCTATATCCTAATCTACAAACTCTTTAAGAAAAAGCCGTTATTTCGTTCCCAAAAAGGATCCTACATTCTCAGCAGCTATATACCATGATGAGCTCACTGCGTAACGAAAAAACAAACGATTCTCAAACGAATCCTCGAACAACTTTGAAGAAATTTCAAACTTATTCTCTAAATTCTTTGTCTAATCGTTTGCTACGCATGTAGCTTTTCCAGCTCTGTACCTATATATCGCAAAATATTTTTCATTCGTTTTAGAAATGATCTTACATAATTCCGCTACATTAAAAGGTCCCAAAAATGAAATCTCTTATTACCGTCCCATCGCTAAACTCTCTTGTATACCCAAACTATATTAGAATATTGTTTATGACCTGATGTTCTCTTACTAGAAATCTATCTATCAGGGAGGTCTCCTCGGTCCTCTGTTCTTTATATTGGCAATCAATGGTGTAGGTTTAATTATCAAAGGGTCCCGCATTAGCATCTATGCAGATGATATGAAGATCTATATGCACATCTCTATACCCTCTGGCTCTCAAGCACTACAAAATGATCTGAATAGCGCTTTAATTTGATGCGAAAAAAATTTGTTGGAGCTTAATGCCACGAAATGTCTTTACCTTCAGTAGAGAAGCAGTAGAGAAATTACGGATATATTTCGAAGGGGTTCGATTTACAGTCGTGACGGATCACTATTCCCTAGTATGGTTGAGTAATCTCAAAGATCCGTGCGGTAGGTTAGCTAGATGGGCGGTTAAGGCACAGGCTATGATTTCGAAATCGTACATAGCAAAGGGAAAAATCACGTGGTTCCGGATATGATCTCTACGAATGCTGCGGAAGTAGCAGAACTAAGGGAGCAAAGTACGGACCAATGGATCACCAAGATGATGGCGAAAGTCAAGTCGAATCCTCTAACCTATCCGCGTTGGAAGATAGAAAGGGGAATTTAATTTAAGTTTGTTAGGGCTTGAGACGTGGTTGTTCTTGACAATAGCTTAGAATGGAAATAAGTAGTGCCGAAGGTAGATAGAGCTATAGTTTTGAGGGAATGTCAAGACAACGAATTAGCATAACACATGGGGGTTAGAAAAACATTTGCTAAAGTAGGAGCGAGGTACTACTGGCCGAAAGTGAGGTCAGAGGTGACATAGCATGTTAAAAACTGTAAGGTATGTCAAAGTGTGAAACCGATAAACGATAAACCAGCTGGTTTGATGATCGAAAGGAGAGGAACTTCTGTGCCGTGGGAAATGATTTGTGTCGATTTAGTTGGTTAACTCCCAAAATCGAGTAGAGGCTTTGTTTATTATCTGACTATTGTAGATTACTTGATTTTTCTCTCTTAGGTCGGCGACTGCTAGGGCTCTGTGCAAGGATCTGGAAGAGAACGTCTTCTTTTTTTTCGGCGTACCGCGTTGGATCGTCTGTGACAACGGTCCCCAGTTTCGCAGTAAGGAACTGGCTCCGCTTGCCAAAGCTTACGGGTCACAAATAAAATTCACGGACCATTATTACCCTCAGACTAATCTGGCGGGATGGATTAACTAAATTATCAAAACTACCCTTCGGTCTTACGTTTCAGAAAACCATCGGTCTTGGGATACCCAATTAGCGAAAATTGGATGCTGTATCCGGACAGCCCAACACGACGTCTTAAGATACTCTCCGTACTTCGCGAACTTCGGTAAAAACATGATAACCCACGCGTCCGGTCGATCTTATACGGGTACGGATAACCCCGTGAACAAACCTCAAAAGGTTAGGGTAAATAGGGACCTACGACGTAACGTAGGGAAAGCGATGGAGAACTAGGAAGAAGATAGAAATGAAACAGGAGGAGATAGGGAATTGGGGTCAGAAGCTAGGTACCTAGATATAGTGCAGGGAATGGAAATGTTCGAAGAAGAGCGTAGGTTTAGAGAGCTTAGGGAAGATATTAGTAAAAAGCTGACAGCGGCGACGTTGAAGACTTTTAAGTCACATAACCTACGGCGGAGAGATGTACATAACTAACAAACATGAACCACAAAAACGACCCACAAATATCGACAAATGTGATTGACTGGGGATTTGAGATGAGCTCTGGATGCGATTCCCTTTGCTCTAACAGTTGAATTGGCAAAACTCCATGTGTGAGTGTTTATGTGTGAATGAGTGCGTGACTGCTGGTGGTAGCCAAAAAGCGCGGTAAGCTTATACAATAGCTTATCGTCTTAGCGGCAAGAATTACAACAAAAACAATCTTCATCCAGCAATTCAGTCTTAATGTCTCTAGCGAGGAAGGAAGCCTCATTGACGGCCAATGTCGATAAGCTGACTCTATTACTCACTAGGCTTTCTTAGGAGAATACGTAGCTCCACCACCCAGTTTTGCTTGGAAGTTTTAATGAAATTTGTATGCCCTTTTCTTTATTTATTTTATTAAGGAAATCACTATGCACTTGACTATTTTTTATTGTTTTCACTATCACCGTTGCTTTTTCTATCACACTTTTTACAGGAGAACACTTGATAATATCGTTGCAACATAAATGCAATGTATGCGCTATGCAGCCCAGTTTAAAAATGTGCTTGTAATTGTCTTTCAGTAAACGAAAAGCTTTCTGCATATTTGCGGCATTATCTCCAATTACAACACAAAATTTGTGCGATTGATATTTTTCGATTATAATTTGCATTTGCTCCTGTAGGTATTTTCCCGTGTGCTTTTTATCTTCAGTTTTTAAAAAGTCACAAAAACTGGGTCTGGCTTAGATATAATAAAGTTTATAATGCCTTCGTTGCGGATATTGCTCCAACCATCACACTGAAGATGTAAATGTTGTGCATTGCGTAGTTGGTCTGCAATATTGGATTTTACACCGTTGTATTCTTCCTCCAGGTAATTTGTGACTAACTGCTTTCTTGATAGCAGTTTGAATGATGGTTGTAATTGTCCGAAAAATGAAGTCCACAAAGAATGTTCAACCAGTGATAAAGGAGAGCCACTAACATATATTATATGGCTCTTGCTAACGTTTTATTTAACGATTCCTGAAATATATATAAAATTTATCAAATTAGAAAATCTACATACAAAACAAAAATTAATATTTTTATTAATGAAATGCTTACGTTTTCACTTTTTGATAATGGCTAGGATGCATTTGATGATTTAGCATTTGATTGCTCACTGTCTAGGATGTATATTGTATTGCTATCGTAGGAAGTTTCCACATCTTTTTTACAGTATTTAGTGATGACGTTTGGTGATTTCACTATTTCACTATTTACAATATTTTTTATGTCAGCCGGGCATTTAAAGCAGCTTATCAAATGTTTTGTTATTTTATTTATGCTTGGATAATAAGTCTTTCAGCAAAACTTTCATTTAGCCAATTTATCCATTTAATCGAAATATTTCCACACCACACTTTTATTTTTTCCCATATTAAACAAAAAATTGACTAATCATTAGAGAGAACATTGCATTTATTGCAATAATAAACTTATGTTTACTTACGTTTCTAAAACCAAAACACTTACATATATGCACACGGTCAGTCATTTCATTTGCAAAAAACAAGTGAACGAAAAACAGAAACAAAGGAAGATTTTCGGAAGGTAGTTGTAAAATTGCAAATCATTAGCGGATATTGCGCTTACAGTGGGAAAACACAAATCTACCATCGTATGTACCATCGAATCGCCAGTTCACTATTTCATTTCGAAGGTAGAAATTGTGCACGAGGACTCGACTTAAGGCCTTAAAGCCGAGTCGATACATTATACTGTGCTGACCCCACCAATTGAATAGTAGGATCCCTCTAAAATTTGGTGTATTATTTCCCCAATCACTATGTTTGGCATCTTCGCCGTTAATAAAATAGTATTCCTCCAATTCCAAAAGTATTTATAGGTGAAACCCTTTGTTTTTGCTGTTTCTGCTTCTGCTGCTATTGTTTGTTCGTTAGAACTTGTTCTATTTTTTGTATTTTTGGTTGTTGTATATTTTGTTGTTGTTTAGTCTCGTTTGGTTTTGGTGTTTGCTTCGAAATCAAGAGCTGTTGATGAAGAGTGCTCTTTCTCTCTTCGTGCCATTTGTTTAGCTTTAATTGACTGCACTTTTTGTTGTAGCTCTTTAATGCTATCGTTAAGAGCTTGAACTTCCTCTTCTTCGTCCTCTGACTCGGAAGCCACCAGTGAAGCGTAGCTATTTTCTCGACCCATATAGCGGCCTTCCCCACCATCAGGACACGTGGGGAATGCTGCCATTCTTGAAGTTGTTGGCGCCTCTTCCCATACTTTACCAGTCAGCTTTTCGGTAGAAGTAGAAAGGGAAGGGCGCTTTACAAGGTCTTACAGTTGGTCTTAGTAGCTTCCTCCTCCTCCCAGCAGCTACTGCTGTGGTTGTTGTTCTTGTCTTTGGGCCTAGTTTTGCGGTTTGATCGTCCAATGACAACATGCCACCTTCTGATCCCGCTATAGGAATAGTGGACCGCCCACTACCACTCATGTTCCGAAAAAACACTTTTGTAGTATATGTTTATTTATAATTTTTTTTTTTTTTTTTTTTTTTTTTTTTTTGATTTTTTTTAAAGTAAGAGCACTATACTTTCTCGGAGATCGGAACCAACAACACCTGGTTTTTAGTTAACACCACTTCGATGCGAGCTTCTCTACCACCACGGCTACCGAAATCTTGGAGAATTATTTTTATTATCTATTATTTTTTTTTTCACATTTATTCGTTTTTTATACGTTTGATCTCCGCGGAGGTCTGTGAACGACTCATGACCGACGCCGCTAACCGCTGGGCCTCCTAGTCAATTAACGAAATTGCAACTAATTACCTTTATAATGAAATTACTATTTTTTCTTTTAACTGTTATTCCCTATTTTTTACTTTAGAAAAAGCCGAAACATGAAAATTTGAGTATACCTATTGAGTATGTTTTTTTAACATATATTGGGCGTCGAATTTAAGATAAACAATTTAAGATGGTTGTTGACGTGTTTGGCATCATGGGGCTAATGCTCCGTCAGATTACACCGTCAAATACTGGTTTCGAGAGATTCGTGGTGGCCGCAACTCCACTACCGATTAAGTCCGCAAGGGCAGGCCCTCGATGAGGTTACAGAAGACAATGTCAAAAAAAAAAACATGAAATGGTGTTGGCGCGAGCTAGCAGATACCACAAAGATTAGTACTAAGCGCATACGCCATATTTTGGGGATGTTTCTGCATATGAAGAATTTATCCTGCCGCTGGGTGCCGCGCATAGTCACTCCTGACCAAAAACACTAACACGAGAGCACTTGGAGAGAGTGTTTGGACTAGCTGATGTGGAATCGGACGGACTTTTGGCATCGATTGGTAACTGTTGAACACCAGGTAACAGAATGAGTGCCCGGCAACGGACTTAAGCCGGCACGAGTGCTCCGTAGTGGCCGAGGGAGGCTCAATGGGTCGGAAAGGTTATGGCGTCGGTTTTTTGGGATTGTCATTGCATACCCTTTGTAGACTACCTCAAAAAAAGAAAAACCATCAACAGCGAGTGTTACTGTGCAATATTGGAGCGATTGAAGGCCGAAATCGTTGAAAAACGGCCTCACATGAAGCGAAAAAAAATTTTGTTTTTGCAAGACAATGCACCGGTGCATTTAGCCATCGCAACCATGGCTAAAATCAATGACTTACTGCTCCAATTGCTGTCGCTATTATCTTTTCTCAAACCTCAAAAGATGGCTCATCAATAAAAAATTCAGCTCATGCGAGGAAATCATCGACGGACGGAGGAGGATTTTGCAGACCTTCCGGAAAATTACTTTTCGGACGGGATCAAGAAGTTGGAAAATCACTAGAATCAAACTAAAAGGGGACTATATTGAATAAAATAAAAAAACATTTACAAAAAAATTTTTTTCATTCCCAAGGAGATTACTTTTCATCCCATCTAGTATAATAGTGGTTTACTCGTCTTCAATACACGTAGTAACACGAAAAGCACGAATTAAACCGAGTGAAAAGTCCTGAGTTTTTTTTGTGCTATGCAGTAAGCTGATACAAGACAAGAAAATATAACAAAAAACTAACACCAAAACGTACAAGAGACAACAAAAAAACGAGTACTAGAAAAAAGGAAAAAAAAGAACAGAACACGACCAGCAAAATCAAGAAAAAAAAAAAAACAATCTGAGGACGAGAAACACACGAGCGAAACAAAAGTAAATAACACCAGGAATAATTTACCAAACCCAGGACCAACCAAACAGTAATTGCGGCGGAGACGGTCAACCCTCCCCCAGACAAAAACCCCCATAGAAAGAGCGACCCCGTGTAGGCAGGAAAACCCTAAAACAGATAAGTACCCCTTTGCATTCTTTTTATTTCTTCAAAGATACGAATTGGTATTGCAAGTTCATCGGTTTAAGGTTCCATAAGTCTTCTTGCCGTTTTGTCTATTTTACCGTACGAGGGACGGGTAATTGGATTGTTAAGGTTAGCGACCTGTTCGAGTTTACTGTTCCCGACAACGCGAAATTGTGGGCCTCCCGTTGGTCAAATCATTCAAGTGCCTAATAATATTTGAAAGAAAAGTTTTCTCGTGTTTTTTTCTTGGCATACCCTGTACCATATTGTGTTAAATAAAATACATACGTTAATTTCCCATCAGGGAAAAGATAGTTTGTGCGTTTTCCTTTGCTATCTGTTTTCCCAATCAGTTAACCCAGAGCTTTCATCTGTGTATAACGTCTCTACCCCGCATTCGTAAGCAAATTAGCCGTTAACATTACCAAACGCGATCGATCACCTAATTCCGAGGACAATCGACTATCCTCGGGCAAAAAGATCCGTGTTAGTATGTCCGGTAAACACATTCATATATCACATATCACTCTAGATTTAACTACTAGAGTCCCCCTCAATGTCAACCGGACGATGATAAAGAGAAAATATGAGCGAAATTGTTTCGCCAGTGCAAAAGAAGGTGTATGTTCCACCCATGAAATTGATACAAAAGTCGAGTGAATATGTGCATCAATTAATGCAATCATGTTCTCTACGGTATGTATGAAGTTGATGTTTCTGTACTTAAAAGTGAACTAATTAAAATCGGTTTAAAGTGCATCGGCATAAAGAAGTAACAAAAAAATACGAACTAAACAAAGCTATGTACTCGGACTACATCTATTTAATATCTCTTGAAACTGGTTCAATTGCTCTAAGAGATCTGCGAAAAAACGATCGTTCCATCTTTCATACGCAAGTAAGTTGGAGTTCTAACCGAAAACTTAAAGGCGGAGTAACTCAATGTCGCAACTGTCAAATGTTTGGCCATGTTGAGCGTAACTGCCGCGTAAAAACATATTGTGCGCTCTGCGCTGGTTCCCATATGACTTCCAGCTGTAATAATTCCTCTCCATATAAATGTACCAACTACAATGAGAGCCACAAGCTACCGATATTGCATGCATCAGCCGTACTTGATGATGAAGGGGAACGTAAAACAAAAGAGGATTCCTAATTCTCGCGCAGCTTCTTCAAATTCAATTCCTGCCCCCACTGCTGACAAACAAGTTTCGTTTGTCTAAGACGGATTTTCCCCCGCTTCCACTACGTCATCATCATTCGCAGCCTTCAAACGCCTGGGTAAGCCAGACTCAAACAAGTTCGGTCGTAACTAACACCAACGAGATTCAAGCATGTAGCAACTTTTCACTATTGAAGAGCTTAATTCATTAGCTACGGAAATGATAACCAAATTATCTGTATGTAAAACAAAAGTTGAACAATTTAAAGTTATCACATATTTAGCTACTAAGTTTTTGTCTTTTAATTGCAAATAATATGGTAGATAGTAATACAAAAATAATAACATGGAATGCTATAAGTACACGTAGCAAAAAGATTGAATTCCTAAATTTTTAAACAAAGCCAATATTGATATAGATCTAGTAACTGAAACTTGGCTTAAGCATGGTGATAATCTGTCCACTTTTGAATTTAAACGCTATCGAGTAGATAGAATCGATAGAAGAGGTGGAGGTGTTGCAATACTTATACGAAGAATAATTCAACATTCCCTCTTACCAATTATTCAAATACGTTTAGTAGAAAATGTGGGCATAGAGGTAGAACTAGAAAATCGCCAAACAATTAAAATCCGCTGTGTCTATTTCGCTGGTTCTCGTAAGTCTGTCGAAAATAAACATTTCTTTAAAAACGATTTAAAGAACCTTTTCTGTGTAAATGGTAACTTTCTGGTAGGCGGTAATCTCAACAGTAGACACAGGGAATGGGGCTGTAAAAAAGCCAATGTGGGGAAGGAATGTACTCTCGGACCTTTCTGAATCACTTCCAATATCAATTTTATATCCTCTATGTCCTACATATATTCCAGTTGGTTCTCGTGGCCGACCTTCTGTCTTCGATGTTTTTATTTCAAATAGCCCTCGTTTTATTACGCAACCAATATCATTAAACAAGCTATCCTCTGACCACAATCCAGTCTTGTGCAAACTTCTTTGTTCAGGCAAGGCAATGCAAATTGGAAACTATACCGTGCATTTATTAGAAGAAGGGTTCAAGAAAACTATGCGAACGTTGAAAATATATCTACTAAAGAAGAAGAAGATGCTGTTGTAACTGACTTCAAAGATTTAATAGCTCCAAACCAAAATTTAAAATAAATAAATTTTACCAAAAGCGTTCCTCTCATTTAGCAAAATTAATTAAACTGAGAAATATGCAAAAAAGAAATTGGCAAAAATATCGGCAATTATTATATTGAGATAATGTGCAGCATCTAACGCCACGAGGAATGGAAAAAAAAATTATTCTCTAGATAAGAACGCTAAACTATTTTGGAATGTAGTTAGAATAATTAAAAATAAAAACAAATTGCTACCTGGATTTCAGTATGGATCTTATTTCTATTACACAGATGATGAATGAAAAAACAGACGCCCTTGCCATTAATTTTTTAAGAAATCACTGTGTATCAATAAGCCTAGGCGATCCAGCAACAAATGCATTAGTTAGTGAAACAATCCAGGATTTCAACACCCTAATTCCTGTCACCCCCTATATTCCTGTAAGTGCATCTTTCAGAAGACGACGTAAAATTTTATATCGATAATTTAAATATAAAAAACTCTTGCGGGTTCGATTTTATAACTTATAAAAAATTTGTATCTCAAGCATTTGCCGAAAACTGGAGTGAAACTTTTAACAGACATTCTAAATGCATGTCTGAAAATCCAATATTTCCCCAATACTTGGGAATTAGCCAAGGTGGTTCCAATTCTGAAAGTTGGAAAACCCCCTGTAAGCCGCGAAAGCTATAGGCCGATAAGTATGTTTAGCAGTGTAAATAAAATATATGAAAAAATTCTCAAAGAAAAAATATCAAATATAGTTAGTACCTCCCACCAGGCTCTTCGAATTTGTATTTTTGTCAAAAAAAATCGCCAACAAAGAAAATCAACCGGAATGTTGCTTTTGGACATCGAAAAAGCATTCGATTCCGTTTGGCTATCTTTTTTACCCGAAAAAGAAAACCTTTCTATCTTCCGAACAGCCAATTGCTGTTGCATGAATCGACCATAATCTGGTCCAATTGTGTAAAATACTTAAGTATGTATCTTGACAGCAAACTTAAATTTCATGAGCATATTTCGAGAACCCTACAAAAGGTCAATAATGAGATAAGGATGTTATATCCTTTTATAAACAGAAATTCAGCTCTGTCTAAGGGAAACAAAGTGATCATACACAAAGTAATTTTCCAATCAATACTACTTTATAGGTCCCCGGTGTGGGGAAGTTGTGCGCAGTGCCACATTAAAAACTACGTGTAATTTTAAAAACAAATGTGCTTACGCTAAAAATCAGCTACTTAAAGACCTATTGTAGTTTATCATATATCTATTCATTTATATGTCGGTTTATATGTTGTATGTATACAATTTTATATTACAAAATTTTATTCATTTATTTATTTATTTATTATTTTATATATTTTTGTGTAATTATCTATTTGTTGATTAATTCTTTATATTATTTATTTATTTATGTATTTACTTATTTATTTATTGGTTTTTTGTTTGTTTGTTTAATTTATTTATTTATTTACTATTTACTCACTTGTTGAGCCAATATTTATTATTGTTAACATATTTTTATTTACTTACGTACCTGTATACTTATTTATTTATGTACTATTTATTTATTATTAATACAATTTTTTAATTATTATCTATTTATATTATTTATTTATTATTTTTTTTTTTTTTAATATTTATTTATTATTATTGTTATTACTATTTTTTTTTTTTTTTTTTTTTTGTACTTAGATTGGAGTTTTTTATCGTATTTTCCTCCAAATTTAATTGATGTCTTTTTTTTTGAACTATAACAATACCTTACAAAAAAAAAAAATGTTTTGGTAGAAAGATATAAGTAATATCATATCTCTGTAATGTAAAATGTGTGGTAACTCTACTTTGTAAAAATTTAAATAGGAAATATAGATCTATCGATCTATCTAAAAATTGGGTGCCTATCTTTTGTTTAAATATGGATCTCTTTTTTTTTCTTGTGCGATCGTCAAACCCCCCCTTGCTGAGCAGCTAATGTTTGGTTTTTTTGCGATTCCCTTTTGTGCCTCTTTTTTCTTACGATTTGACTTCACCATTCGGTCATCAACCACCACCTGTGTGGTTGCGGTTCGGGTTTTGCTCAAAATTTGTTTTGTTTTGCCGGCAGCCCGGCATTCTTTTCCCTTTTTTTTAAACTTAAATCTTCCGCTCAGGGTTTTGCAACACTGTTTAGGTATGAACAAATTTTTCATGTTCAATAAGGGATTTTTTGGTATACGAAACTGACACTTGTCATTTTTGAAGACGGTGACCGATTTAAATCAAAATCTACTCGACCGATTCTTTTGAAATAACCAGGTATCCCTGGGAGCTTTTTTATTTTTTATAATTATTAATTTTACAATAAGAAATTGGACCATTTTTTAGCATTTTAATTTGTTGATTTCAGATAATTAAGTCATGAGTTGTACGGTTCACCATCGGACAACTTTTTTTCGATGCTCCTCCGAAAATTTGCTGCCATTAGCTTGATTATTAATATTTTGCTTTCAAAAATCAAAGAAATATTGTTCATATGTTTTACTACAATGATTAATTAAATAAATTTTTCTTACTGTACTGTTAGGTCTAAAATTTTTTTTTAAGGTGGGCCTTTTCTTCGCCGAAAAAACTCCCTCCCTCCCTCCTCATTCAAAGACTTGTTAAAGAAAAATAGGAGATTTATATAAACGGGCGGGTGTGAGGAAATCTTTAGGAAACAGTGTTTAGTTACGGCACCCATGTTGACATGGGATCGTAGTTCAGACAGGCGCCTTGAATTATGGAATATATTCCGCATTATCTTAGAATTTAGAAGTTTGGGAGAAGGTTATATGTTATCTTAGTACGAGTAAGTCTCTTCAGAGAAGTAAAAATAACTTTTCTACCCCAGAGAAGGAATGCTTGGCAAGATGGGGATGGGGATGAATGGACACGAACTCGATGCAAAATGTCTTCTGACACGTCATCCTTATACTTGTCCTACAATTCACGTGGATTCGATGAAAAACATGTGGAAATAATGATCGCAAATAATGTGCTTATTTGACTGATGCGGAAACAGTTGCTTCACGGATTGTCGTGTCCCAATGCGTATCGTTTTCAAGCAAATTGAGCGCAACACTTCAACATTGATAGTTCGAAGTGATTCAAATTATGTCGGCCCACGAACATTCACCAGCAATAGTCGCAAGTAAAAGCATTCATCACCAGTGCCTTGCTTTCGACGTTGAAATTTTTTCGATAAAGCGTTCCAAGTGTATTAACGCGGAATCTCGGAGTAAAGTTAGTGCACGGTGATTGTGAGTTAATGGAGCCACACGGTCCATGAATCATGTTTGTTATTACGACATCATGCAGGTCTGGATCGGTTTCCTGATCAGGAATCTCGGCACATATGATGTAATTTGGTCTGGTTGCATTCTTTCATGCGGCAAGTCTCTTTTTTGCCATTCAATCGAATACATCCAAGATCGAGTATCCTCAAAGACACGATGCTAAACAATAAAGTCCGAATTTTTTCCTGAATGCACGTGTGGTGATGTCGTGCCGATCACTTGATGTTTGGAAAAGAAGCAGCAGTTGAACAATTCCTATGGAATTACACGTGAAGGTGATGAACAGGTCTGGACGGCCGCAATGACGTACATTTGTCATTGCATCTTACGCATATTCATGCATATGACGAGGGCTTCCACCGAACCTCGCCGGTAAAATGGTCAACCGACCAATATCAGCTGAATTTCCTTCGGTGCAAATTGCATCGCGCAAATGAATGTACTCCTCCGTATATAGTTTGGTTTGATTTAAAATGATAAAAATGAGGTGCTCCGTTTCTATTTTGGCATACATATCGACGCAAAATTGCTGAAACAATCGGCGAAATCGAAGCAAATAGTTATCAACATTTTAGCAAATCATCAAACGATACTCGTAAAAATTCATTGCGCTGACCTTCTTAGTGGTTTTCTCACCTAAACTGATTTCCGTGACATTAGTATTACACTTTATTAAAATGAAAATTATTATGTTATCGGTATTCACCGGTCAATGGATTCATTATCTTGATGTTGATATACTATCCATCGTCTCCTTGCCAAAACATCAGTGGATATTTTAATCCATCGTATGGACAATGTATTTCGGATATTCGTTGCAAATTTCCAAAATCCCGACATTTGAGCACAATATCGCGTTATTTCGGACTTTCGCAAACAATCACAATTGCAACCTCATCTATTTTTGGAGCGTCAAATTGGCGTTCTGATCTCATCTGCTCTAATTAAGACTTTATAGCCATCACTTGGCATGCGATCCAATGCAGTTTTTAACAACCGAACCGAACCAATACGTGATTTTCACCATTGCCCATGAAGTAGATTTGGAGGAATTTATGTTGTGCGTCTTCAAACGGTAGCAGTGATCCAATTCGATGGTGAATTTGGCCTTGGATCTGTAGAGTCGATGACGAAATTGAAATCAATAATTTTCTTTAATTTATTTAATCTTAATTTCTTTAATTAAATTTAACTTGTTTAATCTTTTATTACCTTGAATGTCGGATTAAATCCACGTTCATCAATAATATCTGCCCCAAATGAAGTCATTTGAAAGCATCCGTTATATTACTGAGTGTTTTTTTTTTTTTTAATTCCGCGCGCGCACCAAGAGCATATGAATACCCTTTTACTGGCTTTTTACCATGGCACGGGCGGGTGGTGTAGTAGTTTGAAACTCATGTGTATTAGGTTTCGATATTTTCCCAGAGGTGGTTGTCAAACTGGAGCCAGTGCATCCTCAACCAGTGGGCCTTGGTACGTGCTAGCTGTTAGTTCGCTATATTTAGCCCAGCCAGCAACCACTCCAATATCAATGTTATGCCTTCATGTCAGAATTGACTCCGACGGGTTTACATATAACTACATACAAATTGCATGAAAAGACTTTTTCAGAGAATTGCCTCGCACGGGATTCAAACCCGTGACCCTCTGCTTGGAGAGTCTATGCATATACCACTACACCACAGCCATCTTCTGTTGGATAGAAAATGACGTGATTCTGGTGTTTCACCACGAAGCAAGGAATGCAAGGTCGTGGCAAGGGCAATGGTGGTAATTTAACCTTGCCACTGAGACAGCTGAATCCAGGCGTTTCTCCAGCGAACTTAATTGCACCGCAATGATTGCACACAACCTCCATTGGGCCAATTTGAACGGAGGGATGCAGGATGTAGTCAACTGTGCAATCGTAATGAAACGCTACTCAACACTTAAAGCACTTCTTCTTACGCGTTGATTTCGATTTTCACGTTGTTGAGTTGTTTGATTTGCTCGACGATTTCTCATTATTAACTGAGCCGTTTCATTTGCCGCCTGTTTTTCTTCTTGCTTTTGTGATGCATTAAGTCGGGCCATACTAACACGGCGATGTTCTCGTGCGGTTTCTTGTTCATCCGTATTCAATTGATTGGCGATATCCTTACGGGTTGCGTTGCATTATGAGTTCGATGCGAAAGATTAGATCTTCTGGCTCGCGGCATTGTGAATAACACTGAGAAATGAATGTCACAAAATCAATTAAGGAATTATCGATACATACATGTGCACAAATTTCATAACCTCACAAAATAAACATCGATGCAAATATGTGCTCATATGTCATAACCTCACAAAATAAACATCTTCGTTGGCAACTTACCGTTTTAAAATGGAATTAAACACCAAAATGATCAATCAGAATGAAATAAACAGTCAATTCGAATTGATTTTCAAAGTAATCTACCCAAAAATTAATTGCACAATCCGAAATTAATTTTGGATTGATTGTCGATGCGCACGAGTTAGGTTTGGGAGCAAAAAAAAACACAAATCTTTATTTAATAATTTATTCGATGCTCTTTATTTCATGGTCAGAACATGAATAGTCAAAATGGTCAAATCCGAAGCCAATGTTGAAAATATTAAGTTTTTTTTTTTAAATATGTTTTCTTTTGTTCTTTATATTTTGTTTGTGAACTTTTCTCTGTTTCTTTTCGACTGTTGCCCTATTGTCTCGTTTAATTTTATGTTCGATAAATCTGGCAGCTAGTTTGTTTCTTCTGTCATCTTTCTCAAATATTTTTTCATTAACATCGAATTCTGGAGCATTTTTTCGGGTTTCATTTAATTTTGAAATAACATGTTTTTTATATCAAAAGCTATTTGTTTTAATGAATCATAGTTTTTAATGTGTTCAACTAGGTAGGCTTGGTCTTAATGAAAATTGTTTACTTTAGGGAAAAAGGTGGTTTTGACCGTGTGCCCGGTTAATAACTCAAATGGAGACATTTTGGTAACAGAAGGTAACCGCTTCATCACCAATCTCAGCTATAGATTTATTTGAAGATTTAGCTTTTATGATTCTTATCAACTCTGTGAGAGTGGAATGGAATCTCTCGACTGGTGAATTTCCAGTAGAATTTTTTGCACAAGTTGTATGAAAATTTATATTATATAGAGCCAAAAATTCTTTAAAGAGTGTGGAAAGAAACTCCATGCCGTTGTCTGAAACTATTTTTTCGGGAATTCCATGATGCGAGAAAAAGTGTTTTAGTGATTTAAGGTATTTCTAGATGTTAAAAAATAAACACTTGCGAATCTACTAAACTTATCCAAAATGGTTAGAAAATTTTCTTTGGAAACGGAATAAATATCTAAATGGAGTATTTGTAAGGGTCTTGACGGCTTTTCAGTCAATTCAAATTTTAATGGATGTACTTGACGTTCGAACTTATATTTTTGGCAGATATCGCAGTTGTTAATGATTCGAGATATGGCATGCTTCATATTGGGGAAGTATATCTTTGCCTAGGATGTTCTAAGGTTTCATTTATTCCTCTATGATTGGATTTGTCATGATAATGTCTTACTTCTCTTTCTTGTTCTTCTGGACAAATTATATCTTTTAAAAGTACATGACTTTTAACAAGTTTTAAGTTGGAATAATTAAAGTATTTTGATTAAACCCGCTGTACAATTTTAAAAGTTTCGTCATCTGCTAAAATAGCAGTTACTCTTTTGGTGTTAATAAAGTTTTTAAAATTTTTAATTATCTCGTCCTCTTCTTTTATGTTTTTACTTTCTATACGGTGTCGTTTTTTCCGTGTAAATAATATTTTAAGAGTCGAATGCAGTTTTGCTCGATTTGGGTTTTCGATTAGAATTATCTGATTAGAAAATTCGTTAATTGCTCTTTCAGAAATTGGAATACCCTCACTCATATTTTCTGATGCTGAATGAATAATGTTTTGAGTGGATATTAGATCAGGATTTTCGACCTCCTGACTTATGTCTTCGTTTAGATTTATTTCAACTCGGGACAAGGCATCAGCGTTGGAGTTTAATGTTCCACTTTTGTGCATCATTGTGTATTCGAACTCTTCAAGGGGTAAGCGCCACCTCATAAGCTTGGAACTAGGATTCTTTTAAGAGAATAGCCAGAGTAGAGGCAAATTTTTAATGGCATAGATTTTGTCTACGTTAGGCTTAACCCCTTCAGATGTGACTATGTGTCCAAGAAAAGAGATTTCTTTTCTGAGAAACTCAGATTTGTTAAGCTGAACCTTTAAATTGGCTTCTTCTAGTTTTTTGAAGACCTTCTCTAAACTTTCAATATGCTCTTAAAGGGATGTTGAAAATATTATCACATCATCCATATAAACAAAGCATATTTCTCCCTGTAGATCTTGTAATACCCAATCCATCACTCTTTGAAATGTTGATGGAGCATTCTTCAAACCGAACGGCATTCTTACAAATTCAAAATGGCCATTGTTAACTGAAAAAAACTGTTTTCTGAATGTCTTTTTCTGAATGTCAACCTGAATTTGATGGAATCCGGATGCCAGGTCAAGCGTGGTGAAATACATAGATTTACCTAATTTATCGAGGATATCAGATATGTTCGGTATTGGATATCTGTCGTCTACAGTTTTTTCATTCAATTTCCGATAGTCTATAACTAATCGCCATTTTTGCTTTTCACTTGCGTCTTTCTTCTTTGGAACCATCCAAATCGGAGAAGACCAGGGAGAAAAACTTCGACGAATGATACCTACGTGAAGCATATCCAAAATCTGTTTTTGAATCTCCTCCCTCAGAATATGAGCATGCCTATATGATTTCGTATAAATCGGAATATCATCAGTGGTTTTTATCTGATGCTTGATTTTGCTAGAGCACGATAATGCTTCATTTTCTTTGAAAAAGATATGCTGGTATTTAAGGCAGAGAGTTTTAATTGCTTTTTGCTCTTCAAAATTTAAATGGTCAGTTCTAATTAAATCTTGTATATTAATATTATCTGGGGACTTTATATTCCTAACGGACAAATTATGTATTTCAATGACTTCATCTGAATTAATTTTGGTGGCTTGTATGATTGTTCCACTAAAAACTTTTGAGGATGATCAGTTAAATTGACAACCTCCAAAAATGTAAAATATCCATTGGCTTCGTAAACGCCTTCAGAAATAAATAAGCCTGGTTTTATCGAAGTTGGTTTTATATAGATATTTCCGAATTCTACTTCTACGAGAAGTCGACTTATTATTTTGGTTCTTGCAGGTACTAAATATTTTTCTGACACAAGATTGGGTTTGAATTTTAGAACTATTTTAACGTTTTCATTGGTTAAAATTGAATTCTCAAAAGGTCCTTTAATATATCGATGCCGATAAGACTGTCAAAGTAATTGTGAAAATTGAAAATGAGAAATGATAGTTCTTTATCTGAATTTAGTTCTAAAAGGCCATTCAACGTAGTTTTTTTTTTAACTGTTTGACTTCTAAACAGAGTTTTTATTTCTATCGGATCTATTTGTGTAACAGGTAAATTTATTGCAATAGTTGGATTAATGAAGGATTTGTTGCTTCCTGTATCTATGAGGAATTTAAGTTTCGAATTATTTAAGCTACTAATTTCTATATAGGGTAGTAAACTATTCTTAAAATTATTAATGTCAATGTAATCTATTGAGTTTCCGAGGTAAGTGTTAAAAAATTTGAGTCATCTATTTCACTTTCAACGATTTGTTCGGAACGTATTAAAGGGTCAAGGTCTTGATAGTAATTCTGTGGCCCTTGATATGCTAAGTTTTGTTCTCCATCTTGTGTATAATGTGGGAAGGTATTGGTTTCGATGTTGTGAAGAAAATTTCTTTTACTTCCGCTTGCTTTATCCATGGGTTCTTGGCGGGATCGTTTTGTATGACTTGAAGATGGCTTGTCGCAATTATAATTGGTAAAGCGCTGGGAAGATGATTGAGGAATTTAGTTTAGGTCAGGGGGATATTGTCTAGTTAAATTTGAAGGGTTTGTCCATTGCTGCTTTCCATAAAGATGTTGAGGGATTGGTGAAAGATAATGCCTATTGAAAAGCTGTTGGTTGTATTGTTGATTTATATTTGAATTATTTGGAATATGAGGCAACTGTTGTTTGTAATTTGAAGTGAATTGCTGAGATGACGGTATGCTATTATTTTGACGAATATTTTGTGTGTTAGTTCGACCAAGAATTCTATTAGGGATGTAAGGCATATAGGTTGATGTATGATCACGAAAATAAGTACAATTTTGTTCCTTTAAACAAAAACTAAGAGCATCTGTCAACTTATTTGGCCTCATGGCTCTAACGGTAGAACCTAGCGGTTCCCGGAGGCCTGAAATAAAGGCATTCAGACACATTTCTTCGTACAACATTAATTTGGTACCTATAACGTTTTGATTACTCTCATGTACCCTAACGTGGTTTGTTAAAGCTGCTTGTAATTCGATTATATTTGAGTAGAAGACGTTTACTGTGTTATTGCCTTGTCGTAACAGATGTAAATCGCGAATTAAACTAGTCTCATTACGTTTATCTGAATAATGTATTATTAAATTATGCTTAATTTCTTGCCAAACCACTGGAGTCCCATACAAATTAAGGACTTCATTCGCTTGAATAATTTTATTATACGGGGAGTTGTTAACTTCGGGTATTAAACTTAATATTTCTTCAACATTGGAAAGGAAATCAAATAAGAGACGTGGATTTCCATCAAAAATTGGCAAGTCTTTTACTGCATCAGGTATCCTGAGTGAGTTGAAGACACTAAGGGCAATATCAGAATTGTTTGAATTCATTTCAATTAAGTTATTATTGGAGAAATTTTTAATAATATTACTAAGATTACTTTTGCTATTGTTTAAACTTAAAGAACAACTTAATTTATTGATTTTGGATGCTTTGAAGGAAGGCATAGGATAATAAGGAATATATATAGTTTGTTACAGAGAAGGACTTACCTTAGTATGCTCTTTTAGCAATTATTTAAGCAATATGCAATCTTTAGAATAACTTTTAGATTCGTTTCACACCAAACACGTGTGTTCACGTTTTTTTTTTTTTTTTTTTTTTTTTTTTTTAGTTTTTCTGGGTATATTTTGACTTAGTTCAACGTTGAATGTTTTAAATAGCTTTCACTTATTCTAAGATTCTTCTTCTTTTCGATATTCTTTCGAAATTCCAGCAGACACTTAGGCTACTAATTATTCACCTCTTAGTTACTGGATAGACCGACTGCGCCAGTTATGTTTGGGAGCAATAAAAAAACACAAATCTATATTTAATAATTTATTCGATGCTCTTTAATTCATGGTCCGAACAAGAATGGTCAAAATGTTATGCTGCTGGTGTTGATGCACTCCCACGGTTGTCCTCTCTCCTTTCCCTGTTGGCGAACTTCTCTTTTGGGTAGAACATTCGGGTGGCTTGGCTTTTGCCGATCATGATGGTTCGATGTTATTGTTATTGATCCTAGCGCCTGATGTAAACAACTGCAACTACTAGATCACGCACCAAATGCGTGTTAAATGCGTGTTGATGTTTTTTACCGCCAGCTATTGTTGAGTCTGCAAACATGCTTTCGTGCGTGATTTGTGCGTGACCTGTGTATCACCAAATGCATGGTTATTTGCAGCACAGGGTGGCACGTAACTCACGCATTCACAAAGAACACAACCATTTACAATGCGCACTTCATCAAACTGAACTCACCTCTATGAAATCACTTTTCACTGGTAATTTTCACAAATAATCGTTTAAAACAATGTATTAAATCAAATTGAATTACAATAACTGTCGAAAGCTGATAAAATTTCATAAAACTTAAAAAGTTCGTTTTTAATGTGACAAAAAAAAATTGCTACAAAAACTATTGTCACACTAATTTGGTTCAAAACCAATTGTAAAAAAATAAGCATAAGCGTCATCTATCAAGATGGCGTCGTAAAATCGCTCCATACAAAATGAATGGAAAAATGATTATTCTTCATAATTTTTTTTTTCGGGGATTTCTTGGGAATTTTCCTGGGTATTCTTCTTGTTTGGCCGAATTGGTGCGAATCATCGGTCCATGCGTTCTTGAGTTATAAGCGTAGTAACTAACGTCACTCTTCTGTTCTCTCTAGTCCTCGATGACTTGCCAACTTTTTTACCAGGAGGAATTGAGTGTGCGGGAGTTCAAATAAAACTTTTAATGTACGAAGATGATATCAAATTACTAGCAGAAACACCGGCAATGATACAATTGATGATAAATAATTTCCAGCATTATTGCAGTATGTGGAATCTACAGGTGCATACAAGTAAGTCCAAGTAAGTGGTATTTCGAAATGGAACTGGTAGTTATGCGAAGGCTGAAAAGTGGACGTGGAAAAATGAAGAAATTGAAAGAGTTAAGGAGTAAAAGTAACTTGGAGTTATAGTGACACCAAAATTCTCCTTTAAGAAGCATCTTGCGAAAAAATTAAGAGAAGCAAAAAAGGCCATAAACTGCAGTTGGAAAGGAGTACTTAGTAAAAAAGATATTGCATTGAGTACGAAATATAAAGTTTTCGAATCGGTAGTCAGATCTATTATGTGTTACGGAGCGCAAGTTTGGAGTAACATTCAATATTAAAAAGTAGATATATTACTGAGATATTTCATAAAGAATATATATAGACTACAGTGAACATCCCGAACTACATGCTTCACCTCGGTTTATCGGTTTGTACTTATTCACCATGAAAATGCACTTTATGTACGTCCTAAAAGCACCTTCACCGATTATCGATTACCACTTTCTTACCCGAAAGTTACAGTTTGCTAGAAAATGGGATAATCTATGCCGAAAATATGGCGTTACGCTCCCTGTAGGTAATGTCGCCCAACTAAAGCGATCTTTACAGGAACGACAAAGCCTGACTAGATGCTCGTATAGCACTCTTACCTATGACCTAGGAGACGGAAACTACTTTAAAGATCAACACAGTGCAAATACAATTTCCCTAATCTTCCGGAGAGAGCTGCTATATTTAAATGCAAGGGCTTATAAAGCAGAAAGGAATGATGAGTGTGCTTTGTGTAATCTTTGGACAAGAGAAGACATTCACCACTTCTTGGGTGTATGTCCCATTCTAAAAGAATCACGAAGAGCTATTTGCGTAAAGAACAAGCTGTCGTATTCAGAAGTCATTGCTGCACTTAATAGAAACAACTTTAAGGCATCGTATCTATTTCTGAGAATAGCTTTGAAGTATAGGCAACAAATTTTGAATGAAACCTTTTAATGATATGTTTATTTTTAATGGTATTATTAAATATGGGAATAAACACGAAAGAAGAAATCAAATCTCTTTTCTGGCTGACGGCAAATGCCAATGTTAACATAAATTTTGTAAATTTCAAAGAAAAAATTAATGGAATAATAAAGTTTATTACTGCTACTACTACTACTACTACTACTACTACTACTACTACTACTTCTACTACTACTACTACTACTAATATAACTACTACTACTACTACTACTACTACTACTACTACTACTACTACTACTACTACTACTACTACTACTACTACTACTACTACTACTACTACTACTACTACTACTACTACTACTACTACTACTACTACCACTACTAATGTCACTTTCTTTTATATATTTAAGATTGTGGCTGAGTTACTTGAAGGAACCTTAAGAAAGTCTAGGACGATAGGCAGTGAGATTGCAGCATTTGGATTTTCATACAATATAATCCACAGAAAGGCCAAAGAGCCTCTCCGACATGTTTTCGCGAGGAGTCCCGCAGCTGGCTGGGGTATCAGAAGCGGATCACGACCTTTGGATCAGGAAAATTATTGCGGCAGTAGAAGCTAACCTAGCCCTTGGGTGAGTAGAGGGAAGAAAATTCTTCAAGTTTGTCAAAACTAGGCTTCAGATTTGTCAAACACTTCTAGTGTTCAATGAAAACAATAACGAGAAGGAGTTAGTAGTAGGAAAGCAATGTGGTCTAGGGATTTTACAAACGTACCATAATAACCCATTAGCGGGTCACATGGGCATTCGCAAAACATTTGCGAGAATAGCAACTAATTACTCTATTGTTCAAAGATACGTTACAAAGTTACAAAGTACACTGCGTTGGACGACGACGACCAGCTGGTTTATTGGTCGAAAGAGTGGGTCAAGGTGTTGGGAAATGGTGTGTGTAAATCTGGTAGGCCCAGCTCCCAAGTCCACCCTGGGTTACCCTTATATTCTTATCGTATTAGACTGTTTTCCTCTATGGTCCGTAACTGCGAAGGCAATGTGTAAGGAACTAGAAGAAAATGTGTTTCATGGCGTACCTAAGGTTGTCGTGGGGGGACAGAACTTAAAGTGCTCTGTGACTTTTACGAGCAATAAATTAAGTTTACGGCGCACTCGCATCCACAGGCAGGTCCTGCATATAGGATAAGCCAGATAATTAAGACAACGCTCAGAACGAATGTCTCGGAGAACAGCCGAGTTTGGGATTCGCACGGCTCAATACGAGATACTGTTGCTATCTCCATATTACGTAAATTTTGGAATGGGGATGGTAACTCCCGGTGCAAAATTTGCTGCCTCTAGTGATTATCTCCAGAGCCAAATAGGTAGCGAAGGTAGTCTGATAGGGAGTAAGGACAAAGTACCATGTAGAGAGACCACAGGTATTATAGGCAGAGATTTAGACATTTAAAGCAGAAAAAATAATAAGCTAATTAGGGAACAAGTTATATCAAGTTAAATATGGAGTTAGATAGGATATTTGAAACACTGAGGGCTAATATTTGTAGGAAATTGGTGGCGGCAGCAAACTCAGCAAAAGTCTACAATCTCGGGTGGCAAGACTTTCAGTACCTCCCGAACGAATTACTTTGACGACAAAACTTTGTGTTGTGTGACTACTACGCGGCCAAGATAGCGCCGAAATTCGTGGGATCATTCAGGATTCTCAAGCGGGTGTCAGCGTGGAAATACAATTTCGTGGATGCGAATGGTAAGAATAAAAGTACCTGCACGCTAAGGACCTTAAGGCCTATAACGCTGAGTCAGAAGAGTCTTAAGTCCCATTAGAGTGGAGTAGTGTAAAAGAGCAGTTGAGTCAAAATTTTACTTTGTTCTTTCAAAGACTGGCGGCATTGGCATTGATAGAAATGTCTTTCCCAATGGATCTTTAGCCTCGGGAAATGGTTTGCGCTTCTTAGAAATACAAATGAGTTGTCAATTATAAAAGTAAGGCAGCAGAGACATATGGCAGCTTACAATGAGGAGACAACAACAACATAAAAAGCCACCAATAAGAAAAATATGAAACCAAATGAGGTCAGACGGGCAGAAAGGCCCAGAATAAAATAAGAAAAAAAAATAATTGTGAGGAGTAACATGCTATTGGTCAGTCCCCATTCCAAAAATCTGAGCTCAAATCCACTGCCTAAGACCCATACTTATCGAGATACGAATACACATAATATTGCAATATTTCTTTCAACACAATCTCGTTATTCAATACAATTACAATTTACAATTCAATCATTTTCCTAAAAATCAAATCGCTCTTAGAATTAACGCTATAAGCATCAATTTTTTGTACATTGTGCTAATTTGATAGTTTTTCATATTTCCTTCGTTCTCCTGAAAACCAGTAAATATATATATATATTTTTTTCCTCTCCCTGTATCTATTCTTCATAACCAATATTTATAAGCACGCAAGTTCGCCAAACAAAGAAACAAAGAGGACAACCTGATGTAATTAGTACATTAAAATTCGAAAGTTGCCAGTATTTCACTCACGAAGTGAAAGTAAGAAGGCTTTCAAAATTCTTTTGTTTGGCCTTGATGCCATGATGCAACGGCATTGAAATTGGAATTCGTGAGGCTCGGACTTAAGTGTTAAGTAAACAAAATTTCCGTTCAGTTAATCACACCCAAATGAACTTGAGTTTCTACCTTCAGCAAACAAGATGACACAATGTCGTAATTGCCAAATGATTGGTCACGGCGAGAAAAACTGCAATGTAAAAACATATTGTATAAACTGTGCTGGCCACCACTAGACAACTGATTGCAATCTAAACGTACCTAAATGCTGTTATTGACATGGAGATCATAAGTCAACCCATAGTGCTTGCACTAGTAGAAATACAATAAGTTTGTATTATTTTGTAAAATTGTGCAAAGTTTTGTTTCAAATCGCTGTTTTAAAGTTCATGCTTATAGTAATAATATCTACACTTCAGATATTCCAATCCTTTGAGAATATGAAGTGGCAGTATATAGTATAGTTAAAGATGTTCGCACCGCAACATCTAAAAAAATACCCACTGGCCGAAGCCCGTGGCGAACAACCAACCGTTCGTTCAAATAAAACGCGAACTTTAAACTAAACAATTAAACTTTGACTTTATTCTTTGATTCCAGAATTAGACTAAAAACTAAACTTTAACTTATCCTACTCCACACCTTCGTATCGTCGCATTTGGTGTATAGCGCGTGCAAGGGTTTTATGTTGCATCAGCAATTTCCCAGTTTGAGTCGTGAGAAACAATTGTTAGTTTCCGTCACACGCTTCGTGTTACGGCGACTTACGATGGGTGGTGAAATACAGTGTCCACAAGTGCATGCATGAAGTCAAGGTGACTTCTCATCTTTCGACTTGTAGAATCGTGGCGCGTTAACTCCTCCCCCTTTAAGAATCTACGTCCCGTAGATCCTGCTGATGTTGGGATGATCTGGAATGATGAGGCTCCAGGTTTGACATTCGTATTGGCGGTATATAGAGCTTCGCAGCTGCTCCAACAATTGCCAGGAAGATCGTTATATCCATGGCTGTAGATAGTTTGATCCTATCGGTAATGTTACTCAGTCGTTTAATGTTACTAAGACTGATTCCATGGACATATTCGATGTCAATTACATGTCTCGCTGTGGATATGTTGGTAAGTACTGATGATAAGGCTTGAAGGGATGTTGCCATGAAACTGGAAAATGTGCGGTTGTTAAGCTGCACTGTCTCGTTCTTAATTTGAATTATGTAAGTACCAGATAAGTTCCTTTTAGTTTCTTCGGTCGTGATTTGGCCCTTAAAATTCGTAACGAAAATTGTGTCTTCCTTCAGTAGTTCAACGATTTCGACAGTATTGGTACGGTATATGCAGGATGCGTGTCCTCCTTTTAACAGTCGAGCAATACATTCATCCTCGTTAACTTTCTTCAGGGCGTTTTGTTCACAGACGGTCAGATTATTTATAGTAAGGCATTTTGCGACAACACCATATGTCTCTTCGTGATTCACCAACATTCTGTCAAATGGTAGGTCGACTTGCCTTCCGTTCAAAATCGTTGCTCTTGTTATTAAAAAATTGTACTCGATCTTGCTCAGCTTAGGGATTGACAGGACATACAGCAACATAGTGTCATTTGTAAAAACTGACGGGACCCCATATTGGAGCGCTTCGACTTCATTTGCGTAGGGCAGAGTCTCGAGTTCGTTAATCACCCTGTTTACCTCTTCTCTATCTAGTAGGTTTGTATTGACGATGCCGCTTTTTGCCATTAGACACGCTCTCACCACTTCCTTGATTTCCTCTTTGATGATCGAGATTTCATTAATTGCATCTTGCTCGAATCTAGCCTTGCTGGATGCCGCTACTTGGTTTTTGGAACTTTCGATGACCCAGTTGATTTTTCTCGTTATTTCCTCGGTTATTGAAAGGACTCTCTCGTTGATACTATACTGCTGGTGGTTTCCTTCTATCAGGTCTTGTTAACTTCGTAGAACCTTATCCCAGTCAGTTGCGTCTGGGCTTCCAGCCAACCATTTCCAGGCTGAGCCAATCCAGTTGATAGATCTGGTCCTCCTGGTCGTTCTTCCTTTTAGCAGGCTGATGCGTTCTCTGATCTGTGCCAGATGATGTTCCGCTAGGTCTTTTGTTTCCTGCTTAGGAATTTCGCTGGTAACGAGGTCAGCCATTTTTTTCAGTATGTCTTCAAGCTTCTGGAGGTTGACCATGTGTATTAGCTTAAAATGCCCATCGATGATCCAAGCTTTACCATCCTTGATTGATGCGACTGACGAATGGTACTCGAAAATGTGGAACCCTTGCACTGCACTTGCTAGTAATATTCTGAGTAATATACAATTTTAAATAATTATGGCAAAAATTATAATAAGCGTTTCAGTGAAACTGCACGTAAAAGTGATAATGATAAAATTGTTAGGTTAAGATTTATAAATAAATTTACATTTTCAGAATATAACAATTCTACTCTGATTTTAGATTATACATATTTAATAAAATTAATATAGGACCGTGTCCATACAATTCGATATATAAATTTTACTAAAATGAATTTAATTTACAATGTTGGTTGTAGTTAATTTTAAAGGTTTTTCTTCCTTTTTCCTTTAACATTGAAATAGTTTCGATATATAAATTTTATTAAAATGAATTTAATTTACAATGTTGGTTGTAGTTAATTTTAAAGGTTTTTCTTCCTTTTTTCTTTAACATTGAAATAGTTAAAATGTCAACTAAAGCTAATTTTTCAGCAATAGTTATATAAAATAATTTTTATTTTATGGTGCGTAATTTGTGCTATGTGTGCTGGCGTAATATTATTATTTATGCGTAAGATTATTATTTGTGCGTAAGTGTGCTATTATGAATTTCTAATTTGTGCCTTGTGGATTTTACGACCAGTGGTTGTGACCACTGTTACCTTATTATCCTTTTCCACCACTTCTTTTCGATAGAGTGGCTTATGCTTGCCTTGGATTCTCTTGTACGGGGTGTAAATTATACTACCTTTCTTGAACTTTTTAGGTATGGCTCTTTTGGAATTTCGCCATTTATTGGCTAGTTCCTGTTTTTTATGCAGTCTAGCTCTAAGGTCGCTGTTAGCTTTAATTTGGAAGTTTACTAGATTCTGAAAGTTTATTCTGGAGGTTCGGTTAAAAAAGATATCGGATGGCTTTTTGTTTGTCACTGAATAAATTGTGGTATTATACCTGTCAACTGCAATGTTTAGAAGTTCCCTTAAATTCAAGTCTTTGTATTCTGCCTTTAGACAGCGGTAAATTTCCAGGATTGTAGAGTGAAATCTATCAACCTGTCCATTTACTTCACTCCGGTTTACTGGTGTTTGATACGTTTGTATCAGCATCTTCACAAAGTTCAATACAATAGGACTAAGGAAACTTCTTTCATTATCAGTCACTATCACTCTCGCAACGATAAAGTAATGCAATACCTTCGCGAACTTGTTTCTTAAGTATATCGAGGACTTATTTTTTATATGAAAAAGCTTTGCAAATTTGAAGAATTTGTCGATACAGCTCATAAACTTATCGTTCTGTATCTCCATTATATCAATATGTAAGATTTCGCAAGGATAGGAGGGCACAGGCGTCTTCTGGAGTTGCGGAGTAACTGGATGTCTGTCATACTTATTCAAAAGGCAGATTTCACATGTTTTAGTATACTGCGTGATCAGACTGTTCATCCTTGGAAAATAGTATTTCTCTAAGATTTGTTCTTTGTTTTCCCTCGCATTCCTGTGTGCTCTACTGTGTTCCTTGCTAATCAGCTGCCAAATTCGCTCCTGGTTCCTAACGTCTTCCACTACTCTTTGTGTCAACCTAATCTTGTAATGTTTAAAGGTTTTAAGATATACCTCCTGCAATAGTCCTAAATAAGTTTCAGGTATTTTGATCCCATTGATGGTGTTAGGATTAAGATTAATTGCTCCTTTTCTAACTTTTCGAAAGCGAAATAATGTCTGGAGAAGCCTGAATGTAGCTGCTCTTTGATTACCAGACCTTTCCCAATTTTTATGATGATTTGATTACGAAATACATTGAGTGGGACTTCTACATATGGTATTAAATCTGAAGAGTCTTGCATTGCACTATGGACGGTCTCACTAGCAGAATCCGTTGATTCATTATACGCTCCAATCGTTTCCGCACAGAAACCATTCTCTGCGGCTGTCACTGTTTGGGATTCCGCAGTGCTAGTACCAGAGCTACCTTCCTCGGCTGATTCCGTTAAGGAATCCCTCATTGTATTCAACGGGGGTATTGGTAGGCAACTGCTATTAAAGGTCTTCAGTCTAGAAAGAGCATCGGCCACCAAATTTGATTTACCTGGTTTATAAATTAATTCGTAGCTGTACTCTTCGATGCGAGCTTTCCATCTCTTCAGTTTAGCGTTGAAGTTGCTATTTCCCAACGCGAATGTTAGTGATTGGTGATCTGTGAAAATCCGCACTTTTTTAGCACCTTATAGGTATGATCGCAAATTATCAAGAGCCCAAACGATAGCCAACATTTCTTTTTCATTGGTTGCATAGTTCTCCTCGGTCTTATCAAGAGTCCTGGAGATATACGCAATTGGTCTATCATTTCCGCCCTCGTCTTGAGATAAAACTGCGCCTATTGCGTAGTTCGAGGCGTCAGTCGTTAGATTAAATGGTTTTTGGAAATCAGGAAAGGCTAGGATTTCTGCAGATGTTAAGAGAATTTTCAAATCATTAAAAGCTCTAAGTGCTTCATCTTTTAAATTGATCCGAACACGAATGGATTCATTCGCCTTAACTCGAGCATGCTCACCCCTTGTAAGGTTAGTCAGAGGCTTCGCTACCTTTGCATAATCGCGAATAAATTTCCTATAGTAAGATGTTAAACCTAGGAATGATTTGAGTTCTTTAAGATTCTCTGGGGGTTTGATTTTTTGGATCCCATCAACCTTTTTAGTATCTGGCTTGATGCCGTCAGGAGTTATTACGTACCCCAGAAACTCCACTTCAGTTTGCATGAAGTGTGTTTTTTCCAAGTTTACCTTTAGGTTTGCTTCTTTGAGTCTGACCAAGACGGTTTCAAGGTTTCTCAGGTGATCTCCTTCGCTATTACCAAAGACATAGATGACATAATATCTATGTAGACATAACAAATTTTGGCAATATAAGGTTTTAGCACATCGTCTATCATACGTTGAAATATAGCAGGGGCATTTTTCAGCCCGAAGGGTAGTCTGAGAAATTCGTGTTTGCCGTTCAAGGTTGAAAAGGCAGTCTTTGGAATGTCTGACGGTTTCATCGGTATTTGATAAAACCCAGAAGTTAGGTCGAGGGTTGTAAAGAATTTAGCTTTACCTAGACTGGCAAGAGTGGAATTAATGTCCGGGATAGGATATGTGTATGCAATAGTTACCTTGTTCAATCTTTTATAGTCGATGACCATTCGATATTGTTTTTCCCATCTGGCTTTGGATCGACCACCCAGATCGACGAAATGTAAGGGCTTCTGGAGGGTCGAATTATGCCCTCTTCAAGCAACTTAGCTATCTCTTTTTCCACCTCTCCTCTCAGACAGGCGGGATAGGGATAGCTTTTAGTATATATTGGTTCATCGGTGCTCGTTCTAATGTCGGCAAGGACGCAAGTGTCAACTATGGGACCAAAAAGTGAATCGTATTTCCTTATTAGTTCATATAGTCTGCCTTTAACATTTTCAGAGAGTTTGGGATCTATTATTGAATTTATTCCTACGGACAAGTTTTCTTTTAAAGGTATTTTAATATTATGTTTAAGGGTCAATACATTTTCCTTCCTATCAATGAGTGCCTCCATTTACTTCAACGTATCATCTCCTATGATACCATCAAAGGAATTGAGACCTGGTAGGACATAAAATTTGACAAGAGTTTGACTATTTGCGTGTTTAAAAAACTTTCCTTCGACGTATTCTGAGATACGTATTTTACCACCGGCTGACTGGACACTAAAGGGTTTTCCTAGACTAATTGTTTGTTGTTTTATCTGATCGGTAATAAAATTTTTGTTTGCTCCTGTATCTATTGGGAACTTCAGGGTTGCTCCGTCCCGCATAACATATTCTATATATGGTACGCTGGATGGGCGTCCGACATAAAATTTAGCACATCGCTGGTTTCCTCAGCAGCAGCTTCCAAGTATTTTTCTACTGCTTCGTCCTTGGCAGTAACGGTGTTGAAAAGTCTTTGATGCTTTTGAGGGTGGTTATCTGATCTTGCTTGTCTTTTCAAGGAATTCTTGTTTTTAGGGCGATTTACATAATCTACTTGCTTTGTTTGAATTGAACGGTCCACCTCCATTTTTTTGTTAGGTTTGGGACCTACCCTCGGAGGGGGGCCATGTTCACGAGGAGCGTACCTCTGCCCGCCGGCATGTCGTTGATGAGGTCGAAACTTCCTTGGTGGGACAGTAGGTCCCTCTTGATTATGAAAAGTTTGGTTAATAGGGGAAGTAATCGTATTTGGGCCATTATTGGCGTGGATTGAATGATTCCTAAAGTTTAAATTCTGCATTTCGAGACATGCTGAATAAGCTTCAGGGAGAGTTTTGGGTCTTTGATTTATTAACAGCCTAGATAGGTCGCCGTTGAGGCCACGGATAAAAACATCCAATGCTCTATTTCTGTATGTTTCGACTAATGCATTAACTGTTTCTTCCGTGTAGAATTCTGTTTTGGGCTTGTTAACCATCAGGGAAGGTTGATGGTTAACTGCAGCATAAAATTCATCCAATTTACTTGATCCTTGTGATAGCTGATTAAGTTGGTGTTCTAAGGTTCGCATGTCCCTCTTATCCGCATAATGCAGAGAGAGAGACTGCTTTATTTCCTGCCAATCGTTGTCAAGTATGTTGTGCTGCAAAATCGCACGATACAGTGGCTTGGTTCGGATGATCTCAAAATCTTTTAAAACTCCCTCCACAGCATGAACCCAAGAGACGTATTGGGTTGGGTTTCCCGTGAAAACCTGCAACTCCTTTACGCTATCCGGGAGCCGGCTGATTTCCTTGAGATCGGCTTCCGTTTGAGGTGGGCAGAGTGACGCTGGCGTTATTGGCTCATTCACTATGGTAAAGCTTCGTGATCCCTCCAAAAGGGCTAGGCGATTTCCTAAGCTCTTTAGTGTTTCTTCGGAGATAGAAGGTGATACTCTCCTATCTTCCAAAGCTTTCAACCGAGCTTGCATTGCTTTTAGCTGGACTAGCACGGTGTTAAGGCCACCGGTATGTTCGGTTACTGCGTTTTTCAGAGAATCCATTTTTGGCAAGCTATAAATAAGATAAAGGAAATTAAATCTTACCTGTAATGAAGAGGTCGTGTGAACTCTTTGTCACGATGGTACAAGCACTAATTTTTATATTTAAAATTTTAACTTAATTTAGTTAGCTCCGAGCAACTAACGAGCACAGGCACTGATTCTCAACAAATTACCTTTTTTGTTGAAACGCACTTACGCACAGTGAGATCACACGGATTTTAATATATTTTTTTAATTCAGAAAATTGAATAAAATCTATTCACAGCGTAATAACATTGGTTGGCTAATTTTTTTCAAATTTCATTAAATTACTTTTCTCTCTTGTAACACACACGCAGCGTAGTTACAGAAATTTCGATTCCTTGCCTTTTTGCACAGCACAAATTTAATTTTAATTTCAATCTTTTTTTTTTTTATTGTTATTGAATTATCGAACACTGGTCTATGGTTTGATTTTCTTTCTTACATTGGTAAAATTATCATTTTTGTATTAAATATTGGCACTGAATTTCGTTGCACCGCGATCTGTGAAGTAACCGAAAGGGAACAGATTAAATACATATTTTTTTTTTTTTTAAATAAGATGCACGCAACCGACTTAAACCAGTGCTTCGCATAGGAGCCGGTCCTGAAGGGATCGTATTTGTCCTCTTTGGTAACTCGCTGCCTTTTTAGGGTCAAGCGGTGACCTACTAGGGTACGATTGACCTCACACCTCGCATCTTCGCAGCTTTGCGGTTTCTGACTATATTCGCATGGAAATAGCACAGAGTATTGTGTAGATTAGTGAGCTGGCTTTCTAGGCTTACAAATACTTGCACCCAGTAGGGGCCTTAAGTAAGGACCACCGCCAGGAGTATCAAAGGATGGAGGTTAGACCGGTCACTGCTCGGGCGCCAGTTAAAGATGTTCGCAACGCAACATCTAGAAAAATACCCACGGGCCGAAGCCCGTGTCGAACAACCAACCTTTCGTTCAAATAAAACGCGGACTTTAAATTAAACAATTAAACTTCGACTTTATTCTTTGATTCCAGAATTAGACTTAAAACTAAACTTTAACTTATCCTACTCCACACCTTCGTATCGTCGCATTTGGTGTATAGCGCGTGCAAGGGTTTTATGTTGCATCAGCAAATTCCCAGTTTGAGTCGTGGGAAACAATTGTTAGTTTCCGTCACACTTCGTGTTACGGCGACTTCCGATGGGTGGTAAAATACAGTGTCCACAAGTGCATGCATGAAGTCAAGGTGACTTCTCATCTTTCGACTTGTGGAATCGTGGCCCGTTAACTAGTATGTATGCCGATGACATAGCAATATTTTCGTCCCATGAACTGAGTCACAACATCGAGACGAATTTAATAAATGCTTCTTAAATATTGGAAGAATATGGTATTACAAAAAGTGGAGAACAAAGCTTAACGTCGAACATATTCAATCTATCCTTTTTTTATTAAAAAAAGAAAATTTTGCTTCATTGCGGCTAGTCAGATAATTATCAGCGGGCACTTAATTACGTAGAAGCCGTCGTTAAATATCTTTGCATCTATCTTGATACAAAGCTGACTTTCAAAGAACAAAATATACAAAACTTTAAAAAAGTAAACATGAAACTGATGTATCCATTCATCAATAGGGGATTTTTACTTTTTGCTAAAAATAAAGTATTAATATATAAAAGCTCTTTCCAATCAATTCTTTTATACGGATGCTAAGTCTTGGGTAAATGTGCAGAAAATTACAAATTTTCCCAAAAAAATATTTAGGATTATACTGAATTTGCCATGGCATCACCCTACCTCAGAGCTCCATCTGAAGGCTAGTGTTGAGCTTATCTCCAATAGAATAAAAAATATAGTGACTCTTTTAGATACAGATGCAACATATTCCTGTAATAAATGAATTGAATATGTAATGCGATTTATAAAATATTTCGTTTAGTTATATAATGCAATGTCAACACTTATTTATGTTTATATTTATTAATTTATTTATTTACTTTGTGCGCTAGGACACTTAGCAAATAAACAAAAAAAAACTCTGCCTCTTCTTTGCAGCTGATATGTTTTAATTTATTTTAGGTTCGCGGTGAAATTAATAAAAGTAAATGCACTAGCCCGAAACGATATGCAATAGAAAAAGTAAAACTCTTTGAAATTTATTTCAGACGAGGCGATGATTTCATTACCACTGTTCAAGTGGGTGAGAAAATTATGAATTACCAATTTTCAAGGAAGTTGCGCTTTTGTGGATTACGCAACTCGATCATATTCGACGGCGATTTGAACTTTTACGTTCTTTGGGAAGATGGTGCATGTTGCACATCCTGCCGGGTCCATATAGAAATCTCTGGAATGGTTTTGGAACTCATGATTAGGGCTACAGGTAGACCGCTTCCTCTGAATAGAGATGTATGTTGCGTGATGATTTCTTCTTGTGATGCTCGACGTGTGTACATGAAAATAAGAAGGAATGTTCGGTGAATGGTGTGTGGCAAAGATGCATAAATTTTTATAGTAAATATTTGATAAGTTTCTTAATTCATTATATGTAGTTTGATAAATGTTGAAAAAAGTATTATGAATTCATTAACGTGTGTGTGTTCTAAAAATGGTATTTATTCATTAACCATTGGCAAAAGACAAAGTTTGGCTATAGGACGCTTGAGTGTAGTAGTTGATGTTTTAATGGTGACGACACGAATTCTTCCATCAGCTCCTGGATGCGTTGCTTCCATTCGCTCAAGTCTCCAAAGTGTCGGAGGCGTCTGTTCGTCCGGCAAGAGAGCCAAGCAACCCACTTTGATCTGCGGATTTGATGTGGGCCATTTTGGCCGCTGTTGGAGTCGAGAAAGATATTCAGATTTCCACTTGTTCCAAAACTCTTGCTGAATTTTCTGCATAAGATGCCAACGATCTATGTGATTTCTCGGGGTGTTTGCTAGGTCCTTTTCCGGTGCTGCATGTAAAGAGGTGCCTATGAGAAAGTGTCCTGGTGTCAGGAAAGACAAATCCTCAGGATTTTCGCTCAATGTGCAGAGGGGTCGCGAATAAAGACAAGCCTGCTCCTTGAAAGTTGGTTCCACAATCACTGTAAATGTTCCTGCATATCCCACGGCGCGCAATGAAACGTTTGAATGCTGCGAGAAAAGCTGAGGTGGTGTAATCGCTCACAAGCTCTAAATGAACCGCTTTTGTGGAGAAACAAATAAATATTGCGATGTTCACTGCAACGACCTTTCCATGCCTTTAGTTATACAGGGCCTGCATAATCCACACAACACGTTTTAATCGGGCGAGCCTGATTGACTCTCGGCGCAGGAAAATCACCCATTTTTTGTTGCATGACCGTTGTTTTAAATCTGAAATATTTAATGCATTTGTGGATACAATGCTTTACATTTGATTTGAGCTGCAATATCCAATACTCGGCTCGTAGTGATGCCATCATAAGCTGTTGACCGCCATGCAGCGTTTTGACATGAGCATCATGAACTATGAGCTTAGTGAGGATATTTTGTGAGGGAAAAATAATTGGATGGCGTTGTGCATATGGTAAGTCAGCATTGTCTAGTCGGCCTCCAACTCGTAATATTCCTATTTGAGCAATGAATGGCGAAAGCCATGCCAATTTGCTTCCCTTGTGCACGTTTTCGCTGCCGCATATTTTTGACATCTCTTCGGGGAAGACTTTCTTCTAAACAATGGTGATCAATCGTGTTCGAGCTGATGAGATTTCGTCGAATGAAAGCGGTCCGGACAAACGCTTGGAGGTTTTTCGAGCATTGTTGATGAAGCGAATGCAGTACGCTGTAGATCGAAGTAAACGCTGTAAAGTAAAGTACCTAGCATAAGTACGTTGTATGAAAATGCGGTGAAATGAGAGCAGAGCTGAAAAATAGTTTGTATGGGGTACCCAGATGCAATTAGCTCATTTCTTACCTTTGCAACCTTTGAGGTCTTCATTTCCAGGTCGGTTGTTTTACTTGTATATGGTGCATGCCGTTTGTCTTCGAAAAATTGCAAAAAATCAGGACCACGCCACCATTTTTGGCTGTTTATAAGCTTTTTTACAGAAAGCCCCTGTGATACCATGTCTGCTGGATTGTCTTTAGAGGGAATATGGCTCCAGCAGTTGGAATCTGTGAGCTCTTGGATTTCTGCCACTCGGTTTGCGACAAATGTGGTACGTATGTATGATGCCGACTTAATCTATGCTAGTGTGATTTCCGAATCACACCACGCAAAAAGTTTGGCATTTTGGAGATCCATTGTTTTTATGGTGTGCACTAGTAATTACGTGAGCAACAGAGCTCCGCATAACTCAAGGCGTGCCAACGATTTGTTTTTGAGTGGTGCGACCCTAGTTTTAGACAGAAGGAGTGTCGTTTGTGTAGGACTGCGGCGTATGCCTTTTCGGGGGCATCACAGAATCCATGGATTTGCAGTTGAAAATCAATTGTTGTATTTATCCAGCGAGGGATTTCTATGTTTCTAACGGAGTTAAGTTCCATTTTCAAATTATGCCACGTTGAACATATCGTAGATGGGAGCTCGGCATCCCACGTCTGGACTTGTTTCGAAATATCCTCTATAGGATTTTCGCGACGATGATGCAAGGAGAAATCCATCCCATTGGGTCCTACAGTCTAACAATGTCAGACAATATTGTTCTTTGCGTTGATCGCTTTGCGTTTGGAATATTGCATTTGATTGAACACATATCCTTACCTGGATGCCATTGAATACCTAGTGTTTTTATCGAGTTCCCTTCGTCGAATAATAGTGGTGAGTGAACCTCTCTGTCAGCATCTGGAATTCCTAATAACAACTTCTCGCTATTGCTGGCCCATTTTCGTAATGGTAAACCACCTCGATTCAGCATACTAGTAAGTTCATGTTGCATCTTCACTGCTTTATCTTCTGAGTCTGCGCCGTGCATAACATCGTCCACCTAGAAATTTTCCATGGCAAACTTTGACGCCAACGGATAGTCTTGTCGTTCATCTGCAGCCAATTGTTGTTGTGTCCGAACCGCTAAGTATGGTGCCGCAGCAGTGCCAAAGGTGACGGTGTTGAGCTGGTACGTTTTAACTTCTCCTCCTTCTATGTCTCTCCACAGAACGAGTTGATAGGCCGCATCTTCTGAGGGTACAAAGATCTGCCTATACATCTTAGTAGTGTCTGCTACGAACACGCATTTATGTTTTCTAAAGCGAGCTACAATATATGATCGAAAGGATTTGCCGCCGGACGTTTTGCAAGATGCGCCAAAAACGATGCGCAGTTTTGTTGTAGAACTTGATTCTTTTGTGACAGCGTGGTGGGGGATGTAATAATGAGTGTTTTTTACCAACAAAGGATCTACTTCCATCATGTGTCCTAGTTTCTTGTATTCGTTGAATACCTTTTTATATTCATTAACAAATGACGGGTTATTTCGGAATTTTCGTTCCAACTACAGATATCTAACCAGAGCAGATTTATGGGAGAGGCCCAAGCTAGTTCGTTTTCCTTCCTTAAATGGATGTTGTACCATATATTTGCCATCATGTTGTCGCTGGTGAGTTCGGCAAAAGTGTAGTTCACACTTCTTTTCATCTGCCGATATTATTTTCTTCCTTGCTATCTCTTCAAGTTCCCAGAACTTAAGAAGCATCTTTTGAAGGTCGTGTTCACAACCTTCGGTTGTTGTGTGAAGCGATGTGATCGCCGTTTGATTGTTAGGAGAGATGCAACCCGAGAGCACCCAACCAAGTTCAGTCTTTTGAGCCATGGAAGTGCCTGGATCGCCTTTCACAATGCCTTCCTGCATAATTAATGAATATACATTGCTGCCGAGTAAAACGTCTATTTTGCCTGACTTATTAAATGTCGAATCGGTGAGCTGAACATTTTGAAGGTAGCTCCAAGTGACGCAGCGAATGTTGTGCGTCGGGATAATAGATGTAAGCTTAGGTAAAACTAGCGCATTTAACTGTAAGCTGAATTGCTCATTGACATTTGAGAATATCGTCAGTGTTACCTTTGTGTTTAGAGACGCCGGTGTAGGTTTCTCCAACACCTAATATACTGAAGTGGTTTTCGTCTTTACGGAGATTTAAGCGTTGCGCTGCAGACTCAGAAATGAAGGATGCCTCCGATCCAGAATGCTCGCAGTAGCACTGGTTAGCCAGTGGATGTGATCACCTTAATGAGCGCAGTAGCCGGAAGAACAGTTTTTATTCGGTTGTTTTCGGCTATGTGCGTATTGTGTGCTGAGGCAATTCTGTTGGAGGAGGTTGGATGCTCCGATTTTTCTGACTGTGTTGTCTGAACGGAAGAGTAGCTTTGTTGAGCAGGTAGCAGACTAGCTATTGTCGACATCGCATTCGATGCTTCATTGAGATGCAACAACGGATGGTGCTTTTGTTTGCATACGAAGTACGTGAACATGCTTGTACAATTTTGCGTTGAATGTGCATTGGATAAGCAATTGTTACCTAAATTGCTCCTTTTAACAAAGTCATGTCGTTTCCTCGGACTCAACGCCTTGAACTTGAAACAATTACTCATTGACTGTGAACCCTGACACATTGAAATTTAGAAATCGTGGAATTATGTGAACGGACAACAGAATTTTTCACTTTAGTGGGAGTTGTAGGAAATGCGGGTTCTCCTAGGATATCTATGGTTCTAGATCTCGTAAGAAGGAAAACCTCAAGGACGTTAAAATTTTCAAAGGAAAAAATTAAATTTTCAGCGAGTTATTCGCTATCTCCCAAGTTCGCTATCTCCCAAGTTCGCTAACTCCCCAGTTCGCTATCTCCCAATCACTGTTGCAGTGATTCCGACTTTCACCCAGACTGCAATCAAAAAAGCAAAAAATATTATATAAATAAGAAGGAATTACCTACAAAATGACCCACGATTGAGAGAAAAAACGAAATGGTATGGTTTTGAAAAAATGTCGAATTTTACCCGAAAATTTGATGATTTTTGGCTGCCAAATTTACATTTTTCATACAATCGAAAAACAGGAAGGTCTTTGTATAGAGAAACGTATAGTATACAAAATAAGCAAATAAAAAAATCAAAGCGATCGGATGATTTGTCTTTGAGTTACAACTGCAGCAAATTTGAATAGTGTAATTCCGAGAAAAATGCGTTTTATGATTGATGTACGATCTAGTGTTGTTTTATACTATATAGATTTGATTTTTTGCGAATTAAAATGCACCCTTGTCTGATGCTGCTTTAATTTATTACTCCAACCAAATACGAAAAAGAAGTGATACAAGAGCATGAATATGTATGTTTGTACAAAAAAAATAATGTTTTAGAATTCCCTGGCCCTTTTTAAGTACAAATAATACTATTCTGAACGTCCTCCGCCCATTAAAAAGTTTATACCTTCAACTGCATTGTCATCAATGGGAAGGACACATGATCTAGCCACAACTCGTTTGGTTGTAAGTGTGCTTGTACGAACCACAGCTACGCGCGCAATGCCATCAGCTCCTTTGATGATGAAAAAGTAGTTTCATAAGCTTTTTTATGATCCTTAATAATGCCGATAATTAAAGTCGATTTGCGGACTTCTGATAAAATTTTTTTTCAAAAAGAACACGTTTTCAGCAGTTAAATCCATTTAGTATTCAAAAAAAAAAAAGGAAAGAGAAAACTCAAGATTACCAATCGACAACTGTCCAACATAAAAATTGATTTCCTTACAGGCGATGTAAAAAAGTTAATGAATATATTGTGTTTTTTTACACAAGATGCAAAGAAGATGACGATTGAGTCTTAGTAGCTTAAGCATCCTCCCCACCTTGAAAGACTGCAGAGTCTTCAATCTTAGGTAAGGGGCACAATTTTACTAAAGCCCTCTTCGTGGAAATCTGAAGGATCTTCGGAAAGGGGTGAAAGTGGACGGGAGTTAGGGATACCTTCCTCGCTTAAAAAATTCCCAGAAGTAGTTTACATTCATTTGAATTAAAAATATTGTACAGCTCGTGTAATTCATTCCTCGGTCCAATATAATTTGTTGCATTATCGCTATAAATTATTTTACTGAGGCCCCGGCGTCCAAAAAATCTGCGAAGAGCTCCCAAAAAAGTAGCCGTAGTTAAGTCTCCAACTAATTCCATATGAACTGCCTTAGTGATAAAACACACAAAAATAGCCACGTATGCTTTGACTGGTGATGTACCTCTTCTTTTAGAGTGGACAAAGGATGGACCACAAAAACCGTTGCCTACAACCGAAAACAGTTGCGATGGATTGACTCGATCCGATGGAACGTCTGCCATGATTGGGAAGCCCGGTTTTGTATTGGCTTTAAAGCAAAGAATGCATTGTTTGACCACTTGTCTCGCTAGAATTCTTCCACGAACAGGCCAATATTTTTGTCTAACGAAAGCTTTCAACCCTTGTACTCCGAAGTGGTGATGTTTCTGATGGTACTAACGAAGAAGTGCGATAGTAAAGCTGCTCTTATTGGGCAACAGTATAGGATGTTCCGACTTCCAACTCGGACTATTCCCGCGTTATCAAGAAACGAATTCAGTGAGCATACAGATGATTTCGCTTTAATTTGTTGACACCTCCTTAGAGACTCAATCTCCGGCTGGTAGTATCGTTCTTGCACAGTTCGTATGATGAAGCCCTTTGCCGTTTCGAATTCCCTTAATTCTATTTCTCCGCTTTTCTTCTGCATTGAGTTTAGTTTAGAAAGCCCTTATATATAAACCTAAATAGGAATGCAATTGTTCTTATTAATTTTATAAAGTTATTTTTGTATTTCAAGGTTTCAAAGATGTCATCTTCTTCTAATACTATCAACACGAATCATTGAGCCTTTTTTTTCCAAAAGCTCCTCTGGAGGTGAAGTATCATGTTTTCACGTTGGCTATTTTTCTTCCTTGTTGTATAAGAATGTTGGTCCTATAAAACAACGTGTTGACTCACAAAGCTCACCAGGGCAGCATCCCCTACATAATATATCTGCCGTATTATACTTTGTAATTACATGGTGCCACACACTATCTTCAGTCAATCTTTTAATAACTGCTACCCGATTAGCAACAAAGGTGGACCACTGACAAATAAATAACTATACTTGAGTCCGTCCAGAAACGACACTTTGCGTACTTACGCGTGGTGATAGATGTTATTTTATCGACTAACTGTGTTATCATTGTAGGGGCACATAGCTTTAGACATGGCAATGTCAATCGATGCTTGTTTATGGGTGCTATCTTTTTTTTTATAATACCACGCGCGCACCAAGGGGATATGAATACCCTTTTACAGGTTTTTCTCCAGGGCGCGGGCGGGTGGTGTAGTAGTTTGAAACTCAGGTGTATTAGGTTTCGATATTTTTCCCAGAGGTGGTTGTCAAACTGGACGGGACGAGCTAGTACATCCTCAATCAGTGGGTCTTAAGTACGTGCCAGTTGTAAGTTCGTTACATTTAACCCAGCCAAGCAACCACTCTAACATCAGTGTTATGCCTTCATGTTCATTTTCATATAACTACATACAAATTCTATAAAAAGACTTTTTCACAGAATTGGCTCGCACGGGATTCGAACCCGCGACCCTCTGCTTAAGGATTCTATGCATATACCACTACACCACGGCCACCGTAATTTAGCGCAAAGCAGACTAACTGACACTGAGCCGTCTGCATCACAGGACTTTACATAGATACACCCGCCGTAAGCCTTTTCCGAGCAGCCAGAGAACGCATATAATTCTGCATTTTCCAAACTTACTATCATCACATGACGCTTGATGGGTATTTGTTCTAGATTTACTAAGTCTTGTCGAAACCTCTCCCATGCGTGATGGAACTCCCGAGAAAGAGCCTTATCCCAGTTTAACTTACCGATCCACAACAACTGCATACAAATCTTTGCTCTAACGATAACTGGATTAATTAACCCTAAAGCGTCATAGAGTTTTGCTATATCGAATAGAACTGACCTTTTGGTTATTCGCTTTAACGTTTGTAAACTCACATTTATTTGTAACGTGTCATTCTTTGGCTCCCATATTAATTCAAGGGTTTTAATCACGTTGTCCTGCTTTAATCGAAAGAACTCTTCCTGTTCACTCGCTGGAATATTTTCTGTTATTTTCTCGTGGTTGGAGCACCATTTTCGTAGTTGGAAGCCGACACAGCTCAAAATTGTTTGTAGTTCCTGTTTTATACACAACAGCGTATCTAATTGATCAGCTTCGTCAGCACATCATCGACGTAAAAGTCGTTCTGTAATACTCGTACATCTGCGCCTAACGGATTCTGCATGCGTCCATCTTCAGCAAGTTGACATAACACACTTGTAACTAGGTACGAGGCCGCACTCGTGCCGTAAGTAACAGTACAAAGTCTATATATGCTTAATTTATCCAGGGGAGATTCCCTCCACAGAATAAATTGAAAACATCGATCGTCTAAATGCATCACTATCTGCCGGTACATTTTTGTTAAGTCTGCTGTGAATACATATATGTGATATCGAAATTTCAACGCTATAGAAAATAAATCCAGTTGCAATAGGAGACCAAACTACATAATATCATTGAGAGAAAGACCGCTATCCTACTTGCACGAGGCATCGAACACCACACGAAACTTCGTGATTGAACTTGCTTCCTTTTCTATACAGTGGTTAACGTCCACCCTTTCCACTAAATGTTTCAGACATAATCACATAAACCTAACGTAGCTCTCGGCAGTGGTCTTGTCTGTGCATTTTCTTTTCCATAGATATAAATCTCTTTAAAGCAGTGTTGTAAGACCTACCTAATGCACTCGGATCGACCTTGAATAGGAAGCGAACTTGGAAACGACCACATGAAAGCAGTGTATAATTGTTCTGAAATAGTATTTCACATGGATGTTCTCTCACTCTCTCTGTTGGTTTCACTAATCTTTTCGACATCTGAAAACGATCTTTAAACTTCCTCAAGACTTTCAATTTCAAGAACACAAATATTATTTACTAACGGGTGATTTCCATTGGATTTGGCAATCATGACACCGGACACAATCCAGCCAAATATTGTGTTTTGAAATGAAGGTAATGTTTGACGAAGCCGTATCTGCCCAACGAATAAGATTGTGAAGAACTGGCTAGCTCCCACCAACATATCAATATGAGCTGGACTGTGGAATAATGGATCGGTGAACTTTATGTTGACGGGAATGGGCCACGATGTAGTGTCGATATGGTTTTCTGGTAGGCGCTGAGTGATTTATTTTTATAATGGTGGCATCCATCATGTATGTGAAATCATTCAAACGAGATTTTATAACTATACTTTAAAATTACAAAGCATGTCTCACTCACTCTGTCCCATGCCGAAAATAGATGTTGTTGTTTTATGTCTTTTTACTCCAAGGAATTGTGAAAAATATTTGTAATTAGGTTCAGTTGAGATCCATATCCACGCAGTATTCGACAAGGGACTTCCGTATTGTGCTTGTCCAACGCATAGACTATAGCTGTAACTTATATGGTAGTTTTGTTTTCGGTGTCTACAATACAATCTTTTTGTACAGTTTCTATTACTTGCAACACGTTAGCTGGGTTCTAATTAACTTCACACTCGCACAGGTTTGGATGCAACTTTTAAGATGTTGATGAAAGAATTTCCTTTTTGTCAGTGTGGAAGATAGTATGATGCGGAGCATTGCACTTACGGCAGAGGGAAGAGTGACAATTGCTTATACTGTGGTCATTTTTCAAACAATTTATGCAAAATTTGTTGCTATTTACGAAAGTAATTTTGTCATGCTTGTTTAAATTTAAAAATTTGTAACATTTTTGATAATATGGCCTGGGGCCATGAATATTTAATTTTATATCGCAGGTTTGAAGTGGGGGGTTTGTGAAACGATGGAGCATTAAATATATAGTATTCTTTAGATGTTTGGTGCTTCTTGTTTTCGAAACGCTTGACTAGAGTTGCGATGGTTGTATCCAATGATCGATTAGTGCACTTCCATTGAGCGATGCTTTTAAATACTGCAATTTGGTGATTTTGGTCTAGGAAGGTTTTAAATTAATGAAGAAATTAAAGGTTTCATAGAAATCCAACCGTTGTGTGATATCACCTGAAAAGATAGGCAGATTAATTTTCAGTAGTTTAAGTTGCTCTGAAGATCGGAATGATTCAACCTGATTTTGACTTGGCTTTCTCGTTTGGATGGCTACTGTCATTTTGGAGCAAATATCATATTAAAGCTCTTCATACTGTGCACGCAGGTCTATACCATCCTTTTTTTCATCTATCTTCAGCTCCTCTACTTCACCTTGAAGCTTTTCGAAGAATTTGAAGCTTTTGTCGAGAGCAGAGATACGAAGTTTCAGTTCTTCAATTGTATTTTGCTCGTTGATCCTTTCAACAAAGTACTTTGCACGATGAAGTTGTCTACAAGATATTTGACGTCGTTTCTCTATATTCTCGAGCCTTCTCGAGTCTCGTGCAGATTTTTCGTCCGATGACATGTCGAATGGAAAAATTGAATTTGTTGAAGCTTACAAAATAATCAAAACTGTTGCGTCACGTCGTTGTCGCCATAACCTTTTTCATGATCCTTAATGATGTCGATGCGGACTTCTGATACTTTGGATTGAAGAACATAGAACACGTTTTCAGCAGTTAAATCCATTTATTAAATTACCAAAAGAAAAAATAATAAGAGAAAACTCACGACTACCGATCTGACAACTGTCCAATATAAAAATTTCCTTGCAGGCATTGTAAAAAAGTTAATGAATGCATTGTGTTGAATACATGGCAATTGAATCTTAGTATTTTAAACAGATGATTTCATTAACCCTAGCCAAGGGCTATTTTAATTGTGGGAGATTTTCGTCATTCAATAATACTAAGTTTCCGACAGCTGAATGTCGCTGAACGCCACTTATGTCTCTGCTGAAGAGTAGTCAAATTTTCCAAAAAAGTTGTTGGATATAGCAAACCTGCAGTCGCTGAACGCCACTTATGTCTCTGCTGAAGAGTAGTAAAATTTTCCAAAAAAGTTGTTGGATATAGCAAACCTGCTGCTATCTGGTAAGATGGATGTGCATAAAGCCCCAACTAAAAAATGGGCTGGAGTCAGAACTTCGTGGTCATCAGGATTTTCTGAAATGGGGCATAAGGGTCGTGAGTTTATGATGGCTGAAATTTGGCAAACTAAAGTTCTAAGCTCCTCAAAGTTTAAAGTTGTAAGAGCAACTGTACGCCAAAAATAAAATTTGGCTAATTTGATGGAAGGCTCCCAAAGGCCCCCAAAATGCGGAGATCTTGGAGAGATAAACTTCCAATTGATACCATCCTGAAGACATTGTTGCCGAACTTGAGAAATGTGATTGTCGTTAAGAAATAATTTTTATTTCGCTGACCTGCTTAATCGTTCCTGGCACTCACAAAATTTGTAGCATTGTCTGACCAAATAGTTTTTGGCCAGCTGTTAACAAATCTTTAACAAGATCTAAATGAACGGTCTTGGTGGAGAAAGATATATAAATACAAACATAGCATTTTACGGGGGACCTGCCTCTTACTTCCCACAAAAATCCACTCGCCAACGGCCTCGCCACTAGATCACCGAAATGAAGCAGTGTTGGGCGCGATAAGTACGTAGGTGGGGGAAAACATGGGAACTCAGTATTCCGCGTGCTGTTGACAAAACGCGCCACATGGGCATAGTACCCCGGCGTTAAATCCCGGACCCTACAAATTAATTTGTATCGTTCCCTTGATAATAATAATAATAATAATAAAAATCCACTCCAGTTACTAAAAGTGTTCTATTTGCTTGTATCTTTTCGACGGGAAGATTTCTCATTATATGTTCTGCTAACTTTGACTTCCAACGAAAGCAACGAACGCATTTGTTTATTTTTCTTCCTACAAATGGCCAATACTGAAGTCGTATAGATGCCAATAGACACTGAGAAAACTTGCGATGAAAATGATCAATGATAGAATTTGTTAGTGGATGGTCTTTAGGTAATATGATAGGGTGTCTCGATTCGATATCCAATGTAGATTTTTGTATCCACCCTCCCACTCGAAGTAAACCACTGACTGATTTTCCAAATTCAAGTGTCCTTATTCTGCTAATAAATGCGAATCAATAAATATGATCCCTGCTGAATATCCTTAGAAGAAGGTAATCCAGCATAACTTAGTGATTCATCAAGTCATTCATCAAGGATAAGAATTGATTTACAAAACTTGTAAATATTGTATAACTGTTAATTTTTTTCATTCGAGAAAATGAGTTTATGAGTACCATATGCAATCAGTTGAAAAATCCAAAAATTAAGCAATTGATAGTAAAATATGTTTGCGTTTCTCAGGCAAATCACGATAAAGTGCAGGACAAGTTGGCCATTCAGAACCAGGACTTCGCAAAAATTCTGTTGCATATTGCCAAAGAGATGAATTTGAAAGTTCCTTTGAGGTCGGTCCTTTTGAAAGAGTATCAGTGGGGTTCATCGAAGAGGGTACATAATGCCAAGTCATTTTATCAGTTAATGATTGAATTTTGCTGACTCTATTTGCTACGAATACGTTAAAATTAGAAGGATCTTCTTTTAGCCAATATATTTCACCCTTAAAAATGACCATAGAAGCCACTCGAATCGTAAGTTTAGCGAGTAACATTCAAGTTAGAAACTGTTGTAGTTTCAAGCGGAGCAACTCTGGATTTAGAATAAAGTAAATTTGTTTGTACCTTTAAATTGTATTCGGCTTGTATACCGGGTGAGTTTTTTAACTTGAGACATTCAAATTACTCAAAATTACGAAATATCGCGAAAAATGTTTCAGACAAAAGTCACAAGATTCTGAAGGAGACATAAGATGTTGACCACGAGTTTGACCTTGAGCCCCATTTTCAAGGTCAAACGAAGGTCACTTTTGCTTTTTCAAATGATAATTCCTGATAATTCAGTCATATTGCTCATAGGCTCGTCCGATCCATCGTTGATGGTAAACATTGTTTAATATGCCCCGGGCTACTTGGGAATAATGGGCTGGAAAACCATCATGTTGAAACCACATTGTTTGTCGCAACTCCAATGGCAGTTCTTCTAGTAATTCTGGAAGATGGTCCCGCAAGAAGTTTACATACTTTTCGCCATTCAAGTTGCCTTCAATCAAATATGGAACTATTAATCTATCCCCAATAATTCCCGCCCAAACATTAACATTCCAAGGGTGCTGGCGTTCAACTTGTCGCAACCAAAAAGGATTTTCGGTAGCCCAGTAATGCATATTATGTCGATTGACCGTACCGTGATTGGTGAAAGTCGACTCATCAGAGAATAACACCTTGGCGAAGAAAATGGGGTTTCGTTCAATTTGCTGAAGTGCCCATTGACAAAAGGAAACCCGGTTGCGAAAATCCTCTTTAGAAAGTTCTTAATGCATTGAAACATGATAAGGATGGTATTTATGCCGATGTAATATCTTACAGACAGCCGTTTGAGAAATTCCTGATTCACGACATATTTGGCGAGTGCTAATGTGAGGATCGTGTGCAACGGCAGCTAACACTGATATTTCATTGTCCTCAACAGCCAACCTATCTGACCGATTCCTTTTCTTTGGTTGCACACTTCCTTCACCAGTGAATTGTTGGATGACCCGATAAAAGGAAGCGCGCGATCGTATCTGGTCTGGGAAACGTTGGGTGTAAAGAGCAACAGCATCATCGATGTTCCTTCCACTTTCTCCATAAATCAATATCATTTCAATTTTCTCTGGAATTGAAATAGCCTGCATTATTAATCGGGAAAACGTTACTAATAATAATCAGTTCCTCAAAACAAACATCGAACTTCTAAATGAAGTACAGTTCCATTCAAGTAGAATAAAAGGGCAGAGTGCACATCATAAACTCTCAGATAAGTTTAGGACAATTTGTCTCTATCTGAAATTTCTTTGAGTTTTGACTTCACTCGAGGCAATAATGACTTCCTCAAAACCAATTTCGACCTTCTAACACCCTAACAACATTGGAAACCGATTAATGATTTAGGCGTGCCAGTGCAGTGGTATTTAGCACTGAATGAATAAGACCTTTGAGACAAGGTCGTGTGCCCCACTGAGGAATACGACTGAGCAATGAAAATCAGGAATTATCATTTGAACAATTAAAAGTGACCTTAGTTTTCGATCTTGAAAATGGGTCTCAAGGTCAAACTCGTTACCACCATCTTATGTCCCCTTGATAACCTTGTGACTTTTGTCTGAAACATTTTTCGCTATATTTCGTACTTTTCGAGTAATTTTGATGTCTTAAGTTTTATGGCGCCCTCTGACGGGAAAAGAACGCATTTTTGAAAAAAATGTTTCATGTAAAAGAATTGTAATTTTTTACGCAGATTACGAATCTGTCAAAAAATAGGGGTTCCCATTAAAAAATCAAAAGTGACCTTCGTTTGACCTTGAAAATGGGGCTCAAGGTCAAACTCGTAGTCACCATCTTATGTCCCCTTCAGAACCTTGTGACTTTTGCTTGAAACATTTTTCGTGATATCGCGTATTTTTCGAGTAATTTGGATGTCTCAAGTTAAAAAACACACCCTGTATAAAAACGGACACCATATGCAGCAAGTCTTGCTGGCGTCGCAAAAGAAGTGAATTTCCGCTTTAGCATTAGGGGCCAAAACGTATCTTTGAAAGCTGGAATTATTGACTAGACGAAACTCCTCGCTAAAGGTTAGCCATGTCGCTTGCAATGACTGTGAAAGACTTTCATCCCAGTTTATTTTTAACTTCCATAGGAGTTCAAGAAATATTTTGGCCTTTGCAACTATTGGTCCAATTAGTCCAAGCGGATCGTAAAAACGGGCAATAAATGATAATACAGTAAGTTTGGTTTCTTCTCTGAAACCTCCCTTTGAATACTTGCATCATTTAAAGACCATTTTCTTAACTCAAAATTTCCCCTTGCTAAACGTAGTTTTGTCTGACTCATAACTTCAAGAACTATCTTTGCACCAACGGGATAAACCTTCTCTTCATCGGTAGCTAACTGATGCATCGCCCGTATGGCTAGAAACGCAGATAACTTGGTGCCATAAGTAACAGTATCTAATTTATAGAATCTTGCGGATTATATCTCCATAAAATGCATTGCAAAAAGTTGTCGGAATAAGACACACGAACAAATGTCTCCTGTCAAGGCAATTTTGAATGAACGAAATCGTAATAAAATGCTAAGCAATTTTGGTTGGGATGAATGCCAGCAGGAAGTCTAACGGAGTATTCACCGGATTCTAGATGAACGGATGGAAAAGAACTACAATCTTCGAGTTCCCAAAAGCCTTTCATTAGATCCTGCAATTTGTCATCAGCTGTTTCCAATATAACATTCTTAGAAATAGTTAAGCTTGACGATTTTTTAAGAACGTGCTGATCATCCCCGGAGACAACATATAAGCTCGAAAATAAAACTGGCTCCTATAAGAATATCAATCCTTCGAGACTTAAAAACAGAGGGTCTGCTAGCTCTTCGTTTGAAGGAATACCACCTTGATCAAAATGTTCCCGGTGGCGTCACCGTGTGGCGCTCCAATTATTCCGATTTGAATTCTGTTTTTTTTTTTTTTTTTTGTTAAGTTGGTACATCGGTTGTTGACATTCCCTCTAAATCTAAGCGTCATAGCTTGACATTTGCAAAAGTTACGTAGCCAAGTGTACATCTATCAATGTGTGTGTTGGCGATTTTATACAATTTTAAAAATGGATTGAAATTTGCAACAACGAACTTGTATTAAATTTTGCCTAAAAAACGGATTGAATGGTGGCGAACGTTGGAAATGTTGGAAAAGTGCTTTGGCTGGTCATTTACCAGCGGCGCGAGCGCTTCAAAAGTGGTCGTGATTCAATCGAAAATGATGAACGTAGTGGCAGACCATCGACATCGAAAATCGACGAAAACATTGAAGTAAAAGAAATGTTCGTCAATAACCGTAAATTAACCATCAGAGGGATAGCGGAGAACTCGAACATTGCCTATGGATTCGTCCAAGACATTTTGGTTAATGATTTGGGTTTCCGTCGTGTAGCAGCAAAGACCTCATGCAAAAAAGAGAACGTGTTGACGTCGCAAAAGAGATGATTTGCGAGGCTGATTTATGAGTACGACACGCAATCCAGACATCAGGCAAGTCAATAGCGTTCACTTGGCCGAGACAAAAAAAAAAAAAAACACGTCGTTTTTAGTCTTGCACTTTAGCACAGTGCCATCATTAATTTTTTGACGAAAAATGCAACAAATACCATCCAACAGCCACCGAATTCACCTGATTTAGCTCCCTGTGACTTCTTTCTGTTCAATCGAATCAAAAAACCACTATGAGGAAGCACTGATGAACATACCGAAAACCGAATATAAAAAATGTTTCGAGGATTGGATCAAGGGCTGGCATAAGTGTGTTGTAGTCGATGGGAATTACTTTAGAGGACAGATGAATAAATTTGTATGCTTAATTTTCTGAATAATTTGGTATTTGGTATTCCAAGGTATGTCATTTAATGCACAACTAGGCTAGTTCTCTGTAATTGTGGAACGACGGTGTAAAAGAAGTCGAATAATTTCCATTTCTTGACTGCAAAAAGACTTCCACCGCCAAGTCTGTCTGTCCTATACCAGATATTAGATTGGATGATTTTGTTTCCCTAAGTTGTAATTGATTGGAAATGCGACTGAAAATGCAATGAACCTGAGAAGCTGAATCAGGAATTACTCTGCAAGGGACCAAAGCTCCACTTTTATTTTTAACAAAAATAATTGCAGTAGCAATAAAAACGTAGTTACTATAACTGTCTGTCTATAACTGTAGAGTGTGAAGTGGTTGTTGAGTTCGAAGATTCAACCAAGGTGGTTGAGAGTACATCAGGTGGATTTATGTGAAGCAAATAATGTTGCTTTGATATGCAATAACGACAACAACTGCATTCCTTAAATACATGTCCCTTCTTTAAACATTGCAAACGTTTTGATTCAAATTTCATTTCTAAATTTGTTTGAATGTTGTTATTTGAAAGTGATTTTTGCTCATCTATCGAATAGTCGTATCCCTAACCACTGCATTTTCTACACTCTCCAGCATTTGGCACCTTTTTTCCAACAACGTAAACAATAAGTTCCATGTAGGGACAGAGTTGATTAGCGTTTGATCTTCCCATTTGGTTTGTGACTTAGCATCAAGTTTATGAGCGACGAAATAAACGAGCATGCAATCAGTTAACTGTTCTTTCGTACCCATGGTTTGAAGTGCTCGGAGATGTGAGTTTATTTTGTCGCTCGACTCTCTGAGCTGCAAAACCGATCCGTGTTCGACTTTGCTGAGTGCAAACATATCTCAAATATGAGAAATGTCTTAAACTATTTTTGTACCTGTACCAGTTATAGCGTTTAAAGTGGTTACATCTCCATATTAGAGGTCACCAACTTTGATGGGCTGTAACTTGAAATGGAGTGAGAATAGACGCCCACCGCCATACAATTTTTTCTTTGGCGAAACTTAAGAATATGCGCTTAAAGGAAAATACTGCTAAACTGAGACACCCTGTATATATATATTTTTTTTTCTGTGTCAATTTTTATTTCATCATCCCGCGCGCGCACCAAGGGGATATGAATACCCTTTTACTGGCTTTTCTCCAGGGCGCAGGCGGGTGGTGTAGTAGTTTGAAACTCAGGTGTATTAGGTTTAGGTGGTTGTCAAACTGGACCCAGTGCATCCTCAACCAGTGGGTTGAGTTAGTTAGTTGTTGTTGTTAGTTGTTAGCTCGTTACATTTAGCCCAGCCAGCAATCACTCCAACATCAATGTTATGCCTTCATGTCAGAGTTGACGCCAACAGGATTTTCATATAACTGCATACAAATTCTATGAAAAGACTTTTTCAGAGAATTGCCTCGCACGGGATTCGAGCCCGCGACCCTCTGATTAAGAAGTCTATGCATATACCGCTACACCACGGCCACGCCAATTTTTTTTATTCGTTTTTTCTTCAAAAATATTTTGTATTTTGAATTTGAGCAACAATTGGTTAATTCATAACAAACTGGATATGCTCTCTGGGCAAAAATGGTTTTCAACTCTTGATTAAAAAAAAGACTAATGGCAGATAGAAATTAATTCGAAAGTTCGTGAGAAAGCGACCTGCACTACGGAAAGTGAACCTTGGCAGTTTGCACTAATGCCATTTGGGCTGTATAGCGCTCCGGCCACCTTCTAAGGACTAAGAAATGGACTATTACAAGAGTTCACATAAGGAGCCGTTCTGGTGTCTCTAGACGACGTTATCGTCAAAGGCAAGACATTCGAGGAACATCGTGAAAATCCAGCGAGCTCCCAGAAAAATGTGCCTTATTCCATCCGAATGGAAAATCGAAGTGATAAAGAGTTGGCCACTACCCGAAAATAAACACAAACTGAGAAGCTTCTTGGACTTACCTCCTATTAAAAAACGTTCGTAAGGAAATTAACTGATATTACAAAAAGCCTGTATCAACCTAAGGAAAAAGGTGGTTTGAAGAATGTTAAAAAAGTTTTAAAGAACCCAATCGAACCCAGAATACTCCACAACTGGAAGAATGTTTATCGTGGAAGCAGGCACTAGCAACGTTGGAGTCGGAGCTGTGGTGTCTTAAGTTCATGATAATCTAGAGAAAGAAGTTGCGTATTACAGCAAGGTACAGTCCAGGACTGAACGTAACTACTGTGTAGCCCGGCATAAGTCTTTTATTCTTATTTGGGCATTGAGGCATTTCCATAATTACCTCTATGAAGGTTCATGCTTCGCGAGGATCACGCAGGATATGTCGAAATTATAAATTCTAATTTTCGGGCGAAAGAAAGTTAAAAGGAAAACGATTTAGTTTAGTTTTGTATATGTGTATGTATGACCCTTAAGAAAATGGCTACTTGGAGATGCAATTGCTGTCGAAAATAATATAGACTGATGGAGAGCTTCAAACAGTTTTCAATTTTACTAAGCTGTCTTCAAATAGAAGAATTATTATGAATGGGAAACTCTCGTGACAACTTATACATTTCACCTTCTCAGCTGCTATTCCATAGAGTTAATTTTGTGCATAAGGTGTATTTACAACGTCGTGAACTACTAGTTCTTTTTCTGAAAATATTATTTAATAAAAAACAAATTGTTTTTAAAATGTTATTAATTTATGAAAGTGACTTTGAAGATATTAGCGACTAGGAAAATTTTATATTGATTGCGAGTATTAGAGAAAAGCGCATTTAATGGAGAACAGATCACTTCAATTATTGGGACGATCTGGAATTCTTCGAAAGATGTCGAATGTCAAAGAACTCGGCCTACATTATTTTCGAGTAAATTCGATCACAAATTGAAAATACAACTAATTGGTAAATCAATATATCCTTGTTTATAACTGTGGGAGACTTTTGTGGTGTATCGACATCGTCCTCAAGTAGAATTTGTAAAATAGACTCCCATCACATTGCTCTACTTCGAGAAAAATACATTAAGTCCCCGAAAAATAGAGTCTCCTGAAAATGGAGAAATTGAAAATCATGTCATAGTGACGGACAGTGGATACCAATGTAGACGCTATATGATGTCTTCTTTTTATAGTTGCAACAATTCACAAGAAATATTTTACAATGAATCTCGAATTCGAACACGAAATCGTGTTGAACGCTCTCATGACGTATGAAAGAGAAGATTTCTCATATTATCAATAGGAATAAAAGTAAAAATAACTACAGTTCAGAGCATTATTATTGCAAGAGTTGTCCTTCACAACACTTGCTGTATAAACAACGATGCTGCTCCTCCAGCAGGGGAACATTTGTTGAACGAACCAATAAATAATAGCAATGAGAGAACTTTAAACTCTCAAAACATGAATACAACTGTGTGAAATGCACTTGTAAATGATTATTTCAGAAGTCTTCTAGGATAAAAAGATAAGGTAGGATGTGTCATTCACAACATTCTTGTAATTTCTTTTTTTGATTTTTTGCAATTTGGCATCCATAATAAGTTTTTTTTCATGCTCTTCTTTTATGTTTTCAATTTGAAGAACTTGTTTGCCTTGTTGCAGTCTGGCTAATTTACACTTTTCTTCAGCAAGCTCCTGCCGTTGTGAGAACTCCGTACTTTCTAGCTTGCGTTCAATCAAGCAACCTTTAAAACCTTGACGTTTATTTTCTTTTTCCGGGGGCTGAGGACTTCCTTGATCTGTTTCATCATAAACAATCACATCTAGATTATATGTTATTTAAGGAATCAATACAACTTTTAAAAGATGGTTCTAATGTATTACTTACTTTTTGGGTTAACGACATCACGGTCGTAAACAGACGGAAACCCTTGGGCCTGGTCCCCAAGATTTTACAAAATGATGTTATCTAGAGCATCTGTTTTGATTTCTTGCGGAATACCACTTGTTTCATAAAATTTACGCTTTTTTAAAACTGCATTTTGTTTCGCTCTCCTCTTTTTTAAGCCTTCGTATTTGGTTTTCAATACATCTGTTTTATGGGGTCCACTCTTTGCATTCAAATCTCCCATACCGCGGCTTTTTTCTTCCATTGAACTCTATCAGTTTTTTTATTTTTAATGATGTTTTTATTTTTTAATACTAGTTCCATTATTAAATCAACATCTCCTGCTGAAAAGTTATTTGTTCTTTTCTTTTGCACAGCCAGTGAATTTGCTTCCATTTATATATATATTTTTTTTTTTTTTTTTTTATTGTTATTGGGCAGAATCACAATGAAAACGGTACTTTGACATAAGATAATTAATTAAAAGGAAAAATGGTGCCCATTCAAAATATTAAATTAAACGAAGTTCAACTAAACTGAAGTTCAGATTTCACTGTAAAACCGGACGAGTTAAACCGAAAATTTTAATTCAGTTAAGGGTTCAGATGAACCCAAGTTTAAACTGTGAAACTGGGGGTAGAAGTATAAACCCTGATATGATTTCGCGTTCAATTGCTTTAATGATTTCCCTTAAAATATGGAATAGTATACCAAAATTATACCAAACGTTACCTTTACCCATTCCATACAAGAGAAATGAAGATACTATAAAGTAATCAGATTTTGATCTGATCTGATCAGAACAAATAAAACTTGTAGCCAAATAATAAGACAATTATTGGATTCCTGAAACAAAATCCTTAAAGCGGATGTGTTAATATTCGTTCTTAAAATGCCATTCGAAAAAATGTGTTAGCTATATAATAAGCACTGAAAAACTTATTTATTTAACGCCTTAAAAAATGTTCTGTAATCGTATTATAGCCGCCATCGCAAATTAACTTATTTTCGTATAGTAGGCTTAGTTCCCATGCAAGGTGTGGAAATAAGTCCAATTCTTTATGGAAATTAAGTACACATTCAAAAATAAAATGATGGGACTAACTTCGAACTATTAGAAATCGGCCGAAAAACAACAGTTAGTTTTCACACTCTTTTCAAGAAAATTCAGGCCTATCTTAATAAATGTAATTGAGTCGCTTCATAATTAGTAAAAACAGTTCAAAATGAAGTTAAATTGAACTGCCATCTAATGCACAACTAGGCTAGTTCTCTGTAATTGTGGAACGACTATGGGTGTAAAAGAAGTCGAATAATTTCCATTTCTTTAATGCAAAAAGATTTCCACCGCTTCGTTGCAAACCAAGTCCAGATATTAGATTGGATAATTTTGTTTTCCTAAGTTGTAATTGATTGGAAATGCGACTGAAAATGCAATGAACCTGAGAAGCTGAATCAGGAATTACTCTGCAAGGGACCAAAGCTCCACTTTTATTTTTAACGAAAATAATTCCAGTAGCAATAAAAACGTAGTTACTATAATTGTCTGTCTATGACTGTAGAGTGTGAAGTGGTTGTTGAGTTCGAAGATTCAACCAAGGTGGTTGAGAGTACATCAAGTGGATTTATGTGAAGCAAATAATGTTGCTTTGATAGGCAATAACGACAACAACTGCATTCCTTAAATATATGTCCCTTCCTTAAACATTGCAAACGTTTTGATTCAAATTTCATTTCTAAATTTGTTTGAAGTAAAAAGTACCTTTCGAATGTTGTTGTTATTGGAAAGTGATTTTTGCTCATCTGTCGAATAGTCGTATCCCTAACCACTGCATTTTCTACACTCTCCAGCATTTAGCACCTTTTTTCCAAGAACGTAGACATTAAGTTCCATGTAGGGACAGAGTTGATTAGCGTTTGCTCTTCCCGTTTGGTTTGTGACTTAGCATCAAGTTTCTGAGCGACGAAATAAATGAGCATGCAATCACTTAACTGTTCTTTCGTACCCATGGTTTGAAGTGCTCGAAGTTTGTGAGTTTATTTTGTCGCTGAGCTCTCTGAGCTGCAAAACCGATCCGTGTTCGACTTTGCTGAGTGCAAACATATCTCAAATATGAGAAATGTCTAAAACTATTTTTGTACCAGTACCAGTTATAGCGTTTGAAGTGGTTACACCTCCATATTAGAGGTCACCAACTTTGATGGACTGTAACTTGAAATGGAGTGAGAATAGACGCCCACTGCCGTACAATTTTTTCTTTGGCGAAACTTAGGAATATGCGCTTAAAGGAAAATACTGCTAAACTGAGACACCCTGTATATATATATTTTTTTTCTGTGTCAATTTTTATTTCATCATCCCGCGCGCGCACCAAGGGGATATGAATACCCTTTTACTGGCTTTTCTCCAGGGCGCAGGCGGGTGGTGTAGTAGTTTGAAACTCAGGTGTATTAGGTTTAGGTGGTTGTCAAATGGGACCCAGTGCATCCTCAACCAGTGGGTTGAGTTAGTTAGTTGTTGTTGTTAGTTGTTAGCTCGTTACATTTAGCCCAGCCAGCAATCACTCCAACATCAGTGTTATGCCTTCATGTCAGAGTGGACGCCAACGGGATTTTTATATAACTACATACAAATTCTATGAAAAGACTTTTTCAGAGAATTGCCTCGCACGGGATTCGAACCCGCGACCCTCTGATTAAGAAGTCTATTCATATACCGCTACACCACGGCCACGCCCATTTTTTTCATTCGTTTTTTCTTCAAAAATATTTTGTATAAAAAGATTCCATCTAAATTTGTACATAATTTTTTAGTAGGAAAATGGAACGTTATAACGCAGTGCGACATCCATTTTTTTTTTATTTATATTTTAGTTCTTTTCTTCTTCCAAGAAATATTTGTCTAACCGTTTTTTTTTTTACTCAAAACGTAAAGGTTTCGTAATCCCGTCAAAGTGCTACCAGGACGAACTCTCATTTGGAAAAGGTGGATCGCAGAGAGTTACTTTGAATTTGAGCAACAATTGGTTAATTCATAACAAACTGGATATACTCTCTGGGCAAAAATGGTTTTCAACACTTGATTAAAAAAAAGACTAATGGCAGATAGAAATTAATTCGAAAGTTCGTGAGAAAGCGACCTGCACTACGGAAAGTGAACCTTGGCAGTTTGCACTAATGCCATTTGGGCTGTATAGCGCTCCGGCCACCTTCTAAGGACTAAGAAATGGACTATTACAAGAGTTCACATAAGGAGCCGTTCTGGTGTCTCTAGACGACGTTATCGTCAAAGGCAAGACATTCGAGGAACATCGTGAAAATCCAGCGAGCTCCCAGAAAAATGTGCCTTATTCCATCCGAATGGAAAATCGAAGTGATAAAGAGTTGGCCACTACCCGAAAATAAACACAAACTGAGAAGCTTCTTGGACTTACCTCCTATTAAAAAACGTTCGTAAGGAAATTAACTGATATTACAAAAAGCCTGTATCAACCTAAGGAAAAAGGTGGTTTGAAGAATGTTAAAAAAGTTTTAAAGAACCCAATCGAACCCAGAATACTCCACAACTGGAAGAATGTTTATCGTGGAAGCAGGCACTAGCAACGTTGGAGTCGGAGCTGTGGTGTCTTAAGTTCATGATAATCTAGAGAAAGAAGTTGCGTATTACAGCAAGGTACAGTCCAGGACTGAACGTAACTACTGTGTAGCCCGGCATAAGTCTTTTATTCTTATTTGGGCATTGAGGCATTTCCATAATTACCTCTATGAAGGTTCATGCTTCGCGAGGATCACGCAGGATATGTCGAAATTATAAATTCTAATTTTCGGGCGAAAGAAAGTTAAAAGGAAAACGATTTAGTTTAGTTTTGTATATGTGTATGTATGACCCTTAAGAAAATGGCTACTTGGAGATGCAATTGCTGTCGAAAATAATATAGACTGATGGAGAGCTTCAAACAGTTTTCAATTTTACTAAGCTGTCTTCAAATAGAAGAATTATTATGAATGGGAAACTCTCGTGACAACTTATACATTTCACCTTCTCAGCTGCTATTCCATAGAGTTAATTTTGTGCATAAGGTGTATTTACAACGTCGTGAACTACTAGTTCTTTTTCTGAAAATATTATTTAATAAAAAACAAATTGTTTTTAAAATGTTATTAATTTATGAAAGTGACTTTGAAGATATTAGCGACTAGGAAAATTTTATATTGATTGCGAGTATTAGAGAAAAGCGCATTTAATGGAGAACAGATCACTTCAATTATTGGGACGATCTGGAATTCTTCGAAAGATGTCGAATGTCAAAGAACTCGGCCTACATTATTTTCGAGTAAATTCGATCACAAATTGAAAATACAACTAATTGGTAAATCAATATATCCTTGTTTATAACTGTGGGAGACTTTTGTGGTGTATCGACATCGTCCTCAAGTAGAATTTGTAAAATAGACTCCCATCACATTGCTCTACTTCGAGAAAAATACATTAAGTCCCCGAAAAATAGAGTCTCCTGAAAATGGAGAAATTGAAAATCATGTCATAGTGACGGACAGTGGATACCAATGTAGACGCTATATGATGTCTTCTTTTTATAGTTGCAACAATTCACAAGAAATATTTTACAATGAATCTCGAATTCGAACACGAAATCGTGTTGAACGCTCTCATGACGTATGAAAGAGAAGATTTCTCATATTATCAATAGGAATAAAAGTAAAAATAACTACAGTTCAGAGCATTATTATTGCAAGAGTTGTCCTTCACAACACTTGCTGTATAAACAACGATGCTGCTCCTCCAGCAGGGGAACATTTGTTGAACGAACCAATAAATAATAGCAATGAGAGAACTTTAAACTCTCAAAACATGAATACAACTGTGTGAAATGCACTTGTAAATGATTATTTCAGAAGTCTTCTAGGATAAAAAGATAAGGTAGGATGTGTCATTCACAACATTCTTGTAATTTCTTTTTTTGATTTTTTGCAATTTGGCATCCATAATAAGTTTTTTTTCATGCTCTTCTTTTATGTTTTCAATTTGAAGAACTTGTTTGCCTTGTTGCAGTCTGGCTAATTTACACTTTTCTTCAGCAAGCTCCTGCCGTTGTGAGAACTCCGTACTTTCTAGCTTGCGTTCAATCAAGCAACCTTTAAAACCTTGACGTTTATTTTCTTTTTCCGGGGGCTGAGGACTTCCTTGATCTGTTTCATCATAAACAATCACATCTAGATTATATGTTATTTAAGGAATCAATACAACTTTTAAAAGATGGTTCTAATGTATTACTTACTTTTTGGGTTAACGACATCACGGTCGTAAACAGACGGAAACCCTTGGGCCTGGTCCCCAAGATTTTACAAAATGATGTTATCTAGAGCATCTGTTTTGATTTCTTGCGGAATACCACTTGTTTCATAAAATTTACGCTTTTTTAAAACTGCATTTTGTTTCGCTCTCCTCTTTTTTAAGCCTTCGTATTTGGTTTTCAATACATCTGTTTTATGGGGTCCACTCTTTGCATTCAAATCTCCCATACCGCGGCTTTTTTCTTCCATTGAACTCTATCAGTTTTTTTATTTTTAATGATGTTTTTATTTTTTAATACTAGTTCCATTATTAAATCAACATCTCCTGCTGAAAAGTTATTTGTTCTTTTCTTTTGCACAGCCAGTGAATTTGCTTCCATTTATATATATTTTTTTTTTTTTTTTTTTTTTTTTATTGTTATTGGGCAGAATCACAATGAAAACGGTACTTTGACATAAGATAATTAATTAAAAGGAAAAATGGTGCCCATTCAAAATATTAAATTAAACGAAGTTCAACTAAACTGAAGTTCAGATTTCACTGTAAAACCGGACGAGTTAAACCGAAAATTTTAATTCAGTTAAGGGTTCAGATGAACCCAAGTTTAAACTGTGAAACTGGGGGTAGAAGTATAAACCCTGATATGATTTCGCGTTCAATTGCTGTAATGATTTCCCTTAAAATATGGAATAGTATACCAAAATTATACCAAACGTTACCTTTACCCATTCCATACAAGAGAAATGAAGATACTATAAAGTAATCAGATTTTGATCTGATCTGATCAGAACAAATAAAACTTGTAGCCAAATAATAAGACAATTATTGGATTCCTGAAACAAAATCCTTAAAGCGGATGTGTTAATATTCGTTCTTAAAATGCCATTCGAAAAAATGTGTTAGCTATATAATAAGCACTGAAAAACTTATTTATTTAACGCCTTAAAAAATGTTCTGTAATCGTATTATAGCCGCCATCGCAAATAAACTTATTTTCGTATAGTAGGCTTAGTTCCCATGCAAGGTGTGGAAATAAGTCCAATTCTTTATGGAAATTAAGTACACATTCAAAAATAAAATGATGGGACTAACTTCGAACTATTAGAAATCGGCCGAAAAACAACAGTTAGTTTTCACACTCTTTTCAAGAAAATTCAGGCCTATCTTAATAAATGTAATTGAGTCGCTTCATAATTAGTAAAAACAGTTCAAAATGAAGTTAAATTGAACTGCCATCTAATGCACAACTAGGCTAGTTCTCTGTAATTGTGGAACGACTATGGGTGTAAAAGAAGTCGAATAATTTCCATTTCTTTAATGCAAAAAGATTTCCACCGCTTCGTTGCAAACCAAGTCCAGATATTAGATTGAATAATTTTGTTTTCCTAAGTTGTAATTGATTGGAAATGCGACTGAAAATGCAATGAACCTGAGAAGCTGAATCAGGAATTACTCTGCAAGGGACCAAAGCTCCACTTTTATTTTTAACGAAAATAATTCCAGTAGCAATAAAAACGTAGTTACTATAATTGTCTGTCTATGACTGTAGAGTGTGAAGTGGTTGTTGAGTTCGAAGATTCAACCAAGGTGGTTGAGAGTACATCAAGTGGATTTATGTGAAGCAAATAATGTTGCTTTGATAGGCAATAACGACAACAACTGCATTCCTTAAATATATGTCCCTTCCTTAAACATTGCAAACGTTTTGATTCAAATTTCATTTCTAAATTTGTTTGAAGTAAAAAGTACCTTTCGAATGTTGTTGTTATTGGAAAGTGATTTTTGCTCATCTGTCGAATAGTCGTATCCCTAACCACTGCATTTTCTACACTCTCCAGCATTTAGCACCTTTTTTCCAAGAACGTAGACATTAAGTTCCATGTAGGGACAGAGTTGATTAGCGTTTGCTCTTCCCGTTTGGTTTGTGACTTAGCATCAAGTTTCTGAGCGACGAAATAAATGAGCATGCAATCACTTAACTGTTCTTTCGTACCCATGGTTTGAAGTGCTCGAAGTTTGTGAGTTTATTTTGTCGCTGAGCTCTCTGAGCTGCAAAACCGATCCGTGTTCGACTTTGCTGAGTGCAAACATATCTCAAATATGAGAAATGTCTAAAACTATTTTTGTACCAGTACCAGTTATAGCGTTTGAAGTGGTTACACCTCCATATTAGAGGTCACCAACTTTGATGGACTGTAACTTGAAATGGAGTGAGAATAGACGCCCACTGCCGTACAATTTTTTCTTTGGCGAAACTTAGGAATATGCGCTTAAAGGAAAATACTGCTAAACTGAGACACCCTGTATATATATATTTTTTTTCTGTGTCAATTTTTATTTCATCATCCCGCGCGCGCACCAAGGGGATATGAATACCCTTTTACTGGCTTTTCTCCAGGGCGCAGGCGGGTGGTGTAGTAGTTTGAAACTCAGGTGTATTAGGTTTAGGTGGTTGTCAAATGGGACCCAGTGCATCCTCAACCAGTGGGTTGAGTTAGTTAGTTGTTGTTGTTAGTTGTTAGCTCGTTACATTTAGCCCAGCCAGCAATCACTCCAACATCAGTGTTATGCCTTCATGTCAGAGTGGACGCCAACGGGATTTTTATATAACTACATACAAATTCTATGAAAAGACTTTTTCAGAGAATTGCCTCGCACGGGATTCGAACCCGCGACCCTCTGATTAAGAAGTCTATTCATATACCGCTACACCACGGCCACGCCCATTTTTTTCATTCGTTTTTTCTTCAAAAATATTTTGTATAAAAAGATTCCATCTAAATTTGTACATAATTTTTTAGTAGGAAAATGGAACGTTATAACGCAGTGCGACATCCATTTTTTTTTTATTTATATTTTAGTTCTTTTCTTCTTCCAAGAAATATTTGTCTAACCGTTTTTTTTTTTACTCAAAACGTAAAGGTTTCGTAATCCCGTCAAAGTGCTACCAGGACGAACTCTCATTTGGAAAAGGTGGATCGCAGAGAGTTACTTTGAATTTGAGCAACAATTGGTTAATTCATAACAAACTGGATATACTCTCTGGGCAAAAATGGTTTTCAACACTTGATTAAAAAAAAGACTAATGGCAGATAGAAATTAATCCGAAAGTTCGTGAGAAAGCGACCTGCACTACGGAAAGTGAACCTTGGCAGTTTGCACTAATGCCATTTGGGCTGTATAGCGCTCCGGCCACCTTCTAAGGACTAAGAAATGGACTATTACAAGAGTTCACATAAGGAGCCGTTCTGGTGTATCTAGACGACGTTATCGTCATAAGCAAGACATTCGAGGAACATCGTGAAAATCCAGTGAGCTCCCAGAAAAATGTGCCTTATTCCATCCGAATGGAAAATCGAAGTGATAAAGAGTTGGCCACTACCCGAAAATAAACACAAACTGAGAAGCTTCTTGGACTTACCTCCTATTAAAAAACGTTCGTAAAGAAATTAACTGATATTACAAAAAGCCTGTATCAACCTAAGGAAAAATTCCAACATTTCAGGTGGTTTGAAAAGTGTTAAAAAAGTTTTAAAGAACCCAATCGAACCCAGAATACTCCACAACTGGAAGAATGTTCATCGTGGAAGCAGACACTAACAACGTTGGAGTCGGAGCTGTGGTCTCTTAAGTTCATGAAAATCTAGAGAAAGAAGTTGCGTATTACAACAAGGTACTGTCCAGGACTGAACGTAACTACTGTGTAGCCCGGCATAAGTCTTTTATTCTTATTTGTGCATTGAAGCATTTCCATAATTACCTCTATGAAGGTTCATGCTTCGCGAGGATCACGCAGGATATGTCGAAATTATAAATTCTAATTTTCGGGCGAAAGAAAGTTAAAAGGAAAACGATTTAGGTTAGTTTTGTATATGTGTATGTATGACCCTTAAGAAAATGGCTACTTGGAGATGCAATTGCTGTCGAAAATAATATAGACTGATGGAGAGCTTCAAACAGTTTTCAATTTTACTAAGCTGTCTTCAAATAGAAGAATTATTATGAATGGGAAACTCTCGAGACAACTTATACATTTCACCTTCTCAGCTGCTATTCCATAGAATTGATTTTGTGAATAAGGTGTATTTACAACGTCGTGAACTACTAGTTCTTTTTCTGAAAATATTATTTAATAAAAAACAAATTGTTTTTAAAATGTTATTAATTTATGAAAGTGACTTTGAAGATAGCGACGAGGAAAATTTTATATTGATTGCGAGTATTAGAGAAAAGCGCATTTAATGGAGAACAGTTCACTTCAATTATTGGGACGATCTGGAATTCTTCGAAAGATTTCGAATGTCAAAGAACTCGGCCTACATTATTTTCGAGTAAATTCGATCACAAATTGAAAATACAACTAATTGGTAAATCAATATATCCTTGTTTATAACTGTGGGAGACTTTTGTGGTGTATCGACATCGTCCTCAAGTAGAATTTGTAAAATAGACTCCCATCACATTGCTCTACTTCGAGAAAAATACATTAAGTCTCCGAAAAATGGAGTCTCCTGAAAATGGAGAAATTGAAAATCATGTCATAGTGACGGACAGTGGATACCAATGTAGACGCTGTATGATGTCTTCTTTTTACAGTTGCAACAATTCACAAGAAACATTTAACAATGAATCTCGAATTCGAACACGAAATCATGTTGAACGCTCTCATGACGTATGAAAGAGAAGATTTCTCATATTATCAATAGGAATAAAAGTAAAAATAACTACAGTTCAGAGCATTATTGTTGCAAGAGCTGTCCTTCACAACGATGCTGCTCCTCCAGCAGGGGAACATTTGTTGAACGAACCAATAAATAATAGCAATGAGAGAACTTTAAACTCTCAAAACATGAATACAACTGTGTGAAATGCACTTGTAAATGATTATTTCAGAAGTCTTCTAGGATAAAAAGATAAGGTAGGATGTGTCATTCACAACATTCTTGTAATTTCTTTTTTGATTTTTTGCTCTTCTTTTATGTTTTCAATTTGAAGAACTTGTTTGCCTTGTTGCAGTCTGGCTAATTTACACTTTTCTTCAGCAAGCTCCTGCCACTTGTCGGCAGCCAAATTTTTTTTCCTCGTTGTGAGAACTCCGTACTTTCTAGCATGCGTTCAATCAAGCAACCTTTAAAACCTTGACGTTTATTTTCTTTTTCCGAGGGCTGAGGACTTCCTTGATCTGTTTCATCATAAACAATCACATCTAGATTATATGTTATTTAAGGAATCAATACAACTTTTAAAAGATGGTTCTAATGTATTACTTACTTTTTGGGTTAACGACATCACGGTCGTAAACAGACGGAAACCCTTGGGCCTGGTCCCCAAGATTTTACAAAATGATGTTATCTAGAGCATCTGTTTTGATTTCTTGCGGAATACCACTTGTTTCATAAAATTTACGCTTTTTTAAAACTGCATTTTGTTTCGCTCTCCTCTTTTTTAAGCCTTCGTATTTGGTTTTCAATACATCTGTTTTATGGGGTCCACTCTTTGCATTCAAATCTCCCATACCGCGGCTTTTTTCTTCCATTGAACTCTATCAGTTTTTTTATTTTCAATGATGTTTTTATTTTTTAATACTAGTTCCATTATTAAATCAACATCTCCTGCTGAAAAGTTATTTGTTCTTTTCTTTTGCACAGCCGGCGAATTTGCTTCCATTTATAATTTTTTATTTTTTTTTTTATTGTTACTGGGCAGAATCAGAATGAAAATAAGATAATTAATTACAAGGAAAAATGGTGCCCATTCAAAATATTAAATTAAACGAAGTTCAACTGAACTGAAGTTCAGATTTCACTGTAAAACCGGGCGAGTTAAACCGGAAATTTGAATTCAGTTAAAGGTTCAGATGAACCCAAGTTTAAACTGTGAAACTGAGGGTAGAAGTATAAACCCTGATATGATTTCGCGTTCAATTGCTGTAATGATTTCCCTTAAAATATGGAATAGTATACCAAAATTATACCAAACGTTACCTTTACCCATTCCATACAAGAGAAATGAAGATACTATAATGTAATCAGATTTTGATCTGATCTGATCAGAACAAATAAAACTTGTAGCCAAATAATAAGACAATTATTGGATTCCTGAAACAAAATTCTGAAAGCGGATGTGTTAATAATCGTTCTTTAAATGCCATTCGAAAAAATGTGATAGCAATATAATAAGCACTGAAAAACTTATTTATTTAACGCCTTAAAAAATGTTCTGTAATCGTATTATAGCCGCCATCGCAAATAAACTTATTTCCGTAATGTAGGCTTAGTTCCCATGCAAGGTGTAGAAATAAGTCCACTTCTTTATGGAAATTAAGTACACATTCAAAAATAAAATGATGGAACTAACTTCGAACTATTAGAAATCGGCCGAAAAACAACAGTTAGTTATCACACTCTTTCGAAGAAAATTCAGGCCTATCTTAATAAATGTAATTGAGTCGCTTCATAATTAGTAAAAACAGTTCTAAATGAAGTTAAATTGAACTTCAAAAATAAAAATATGGAATATCAAATTGAATTTATTACGGGTTTCAGAAGAAATTGTGATTTTTCTTTAATTATTTTCAGGGTTTTTCAAACTAAATTTTGAAAAGAATTAGTTTTTTGTTTTTGGACGAATTGACAATTTGTTCACATTTAAAAAGAAGGAAACTAAGTCCATTTTATGAAAGTGGATTTATTTCTAGTTATTTTTATTATTATTATTATCATTATTTTGTTATTATTTAGTTCTCTACACAAGAACTGATATAAGTCAAATAAAATTAAGATTTAATTAAGTTCTCCCCAATGAAATGGTTAGGCGCTAAGTATTGATCACACTGTTACACTAATGATCAACAAACTGAGCATCCACACTTTATACACCGTCTGAACTAGTAATTAAATGCTGACTTTACAATATATATGAAAATTCCTTCAACGCAACACCAAAGCACATCGGTATCTTTCTTTATTCCCTCTCTAACTTTCTTTCGCTCGCTCTATGAGAAAACACCTTAATGGTACATAAAATTCCTTGTGGCGCCGCCAATTATAGTTGTTTACATTTTAGTGATAACACACAGTGAAGATGGTCATCAATGAGATGATACCAAGTATCATAAAGTCTATGGGTTTTTCTGCAAACTTGTTGATGTTTCAAAGTCAAAAATTAGCATGGGCACGAACAACGGAACAGGCTTAGAAAACTCAAACAAGATCTCAACTTTATTTAAACGCAGTTACAAAGGCTAGTTTTTTTTTCTACAAAGTTCTTAACGAGGTTTCTACCATTAGTATTAACGGAACAATTTCCGTTTACATGGGTCAGGGTAAACCAAAGTAAACCTTTTCTCGATAAATAATGTCAAAATTAGAGATAGACCCTTACTGATAAACCTTTTTTTTTAGAATACAGACAGAGATTGCAAAAACCATAAATTGAAATTTTCAGGATCGGTATACATATTCGCTATATAATATCGAGAATCTAGAAAAGAACTCTTAAGTTATGCTAATTACTTACTTTTCTTTTATATGTTACCTGAAAGCTATAATTTGTTGTCGCATCTTTGATACAATTAGTGTAAGTTCGCAAAATTGAATCTATTTGCATGCACGAGCTTTTCCAATTAAATAATTCTTCAACTTTTGATGCACAACATTCGCATATTTTATCTGGCAACGCATCATCTTGAGCTATCTAGAATTGCCAAATAAAATAACAATTAAATTAAACGTTTTTAATATTTGAGAGAAAATTATACTAAATATGTATAATACACTGATACATACATTTATTGGTAATAACGATCGAATCTTATAGAGCAAGTTCCTTTGATCTGCTTCTTTTTCGAATAAAACAATTTTAGCAGGTCCATTTTTAATTGTGCACAATCTGCATATATCAGCAAATGTCGAAACATCTAATTCGTCATTTTTAAGTTGATACAGTTGATTTGCCAGGCTAAGCATAACTGCCGTTTTCTGTCGCTCAATATGCTACGGAATGTTGACATCTGGAAATATATGTATACATATTTTAATAACTATGTGTCTCATAAAATAATTAAGGAAAATAGATTGATTCTACTAAAACTTTTCTTTAAAAAAAAATACAAGACACAATTAAAAACTACATCAACCTAAACAATAGACAATACTATAGAACCATACCACAATCAAAATGAAGTTTTATGCAAATCAAATACTTCTTTGATATCACCTTTTACGTTTATCATAACTGGTTCTTTCATATTTCACAATTTGTCTTAACATTTTACTGCAAAAATAACCATTTTAAAATAAATCATGAAATAAATACCTTACTTGGATTAGCGAGAGACAATTTTTTTCTCCCCAAAAGTATCAGTCAACAAACTCTCTCTCTCTTATACATTTTAATGATTATTCGAAGATTTACGGGAATGCGCACAATATAATAATATGTCAAGTATAACAGTTATCATTGTTGACAAAACATTCATCAAAGGTTTTCACCAAAGTTAATGTCTATGATTCTATAAATTCTTTCGAAGTATATTTGATTTTGGTGGGGGCTAATGCCATTTATTTATTTATTTATTTTGCTTAATATAAGCTTAAAAAACTATGACTTAAAACAAATAATAAAAAAAAAATACGGATTAGCGATATGTGGAACTTATCACTAGGGCTTAAAGCTAGGGATGGTGAAGGAGATCGAATTTGAGGGAATGTGTGCTGCGATTAAAATCGAAAACGGAGAGGTTGGAGTTTACCTTACGCAGCATATGGGATATTGGTTCGTTAGAGCCATATGTGGTGCGGTGGATAGGTAGATAAAAGAGACGGGGGCAACGTAGATTTCGAGGGTTAATGTTAAAGAAAATGGAGTTGCAAAGAGACATGCAATCGACGGAGCCTGAGAGGAGTTGGTGAATGAAAAGAATGTCAGCTGCGTCCCTTCGTTCCTCAAGGGTGTTCAGGTTAATGAGTTTGAGACGGTCTCGGTAGGGAGGTAAGATAAAAGGATCGTTCCACGGTAGACCTCGAAGTGCAAATCGAAGAAAACGACGCTGGATGCTCTCAATACGGGATACATGAACTCGTTGAAAGGGACACCACGCTTGGCTATAGTACTCGAGAAGAGGGCGAACGTAAGTGATGTATAGTGATCTGGTCACGTACGGGTTGCAGAATTCTTTGGACCATCTTTTAACAAAGCCAAGTGATGAGTTTGCTTTAGTAATTATCTCATCAATATGCGAGCGGAAATTAAGCTCCCTGTCGCATAATATACCAAGGTCGCGGATAGTCTGAACTAGGGATATAGGTTGACCGTGGAGAACGTAAATTCTGGGAGTTGACATGTTGCACTTACGTGAAAAGGTAATCGATTGACATTTGGTGACATTGAGTTCCAAGCAGTTCTTGATGCACCAGGTGGAAAAACTATTTAGATCTATTTGAAGGAGGCTAGAGCCATGTTGTGAGGAAATGGGTTTAAAAAATTTGGTACCGTCAGCATAGAGAGAAAGTGCTGAGTGTTGAATCACCCTTTCAAGATCGTTAATAGTTAAGATGAAGAGAAGTGGACCTAGGTGACTACCCTGAGGAACACCTGAAGTGGCCAAGAAAAGGGCCGATAGGACAGACCTGAAACGAACTATTATATAAAGATATATGCGCGTGATCCATTTTGAGATATAAAAAAATTATAAAATAGAAAATAACTAACAGAAGAAAAAAATTAAAGTTGCTTGTTCCAGATCGTTTAATGGACTCAAAATTCGCCTTAAATAAGGCTTTAAAAAAAGAGCCCGGGATATGTTCCAAATTTATTCAGCTAACAAGTAATTTTTCCGAAAGAAAATTTTCTTACCAATAGTGCTAAATAGCATAGCACCACATTGTTAATAGCATAGCACTAACTTGTAAGTTTTATTTTTATTACAAGAACTATTGCGATCACAAAAGCTCCGTCAGATTACACCGTCAAATATTAATTTCGAGAGTTTCGTGGTGGCCGTAACTCCACTACCGATCAAGTCCGCAGCGGCAGGCCCTCCGATGCGGTTACAGAGGACAATGTCAAAAAAATACATGAAATTGTGTTGGCTGACCGAAAAGTGAAGGTACGCGAGCTAGCAGATACCACAAAGATTGGTACTGAGCGCACACGCCATATTTTGGGCAATATTCCGCGTATACTCACTCCTGACCAAAAACACGAACGCGAGAGCACTTCGAAAGAGTTTTTGGACTTGCTGATGTGAAATCGGGCTGACTTTTGGCGTCGATTGAAAACTGTTAAACATCAGAGAACAGAATGAGTGCCCGGCAATGGACATGAGTGCTCTGAAGCGGCCGAGGGAGGCTCGAAGGGTCGGAAAGATTATGGCGTCGGTTTTTTGGGATTGTCATGACATACTCTTCGTGGACTACCTCGAAAAAGGAAAAACCATCAACGGCGAGTATAACTGTGCTTTATTGAAGCGATTGAAAGCCGAACAAAGGCAAAACATCGACGCCACGGAGGAGTATTTTGCAGACCTTCCGGAAAATTACTTTTCGGACGGGATCAAGAAGTTGGAAAATCGCTAGATCAAGAATTGGAGACAAAAAAACCATAAAGACATAAAGGTGACAGCAGATGAACTAATAGAAAAAGAACAAGTGCTGGTAAGGGGTGTTTAACGATGGTTTTACTATAATATATAGAATCTAAGTCCAAATGAATCACTAAAATTAAACAGCAAAATATCATCGCTGGACCAATTCATCGACCCCAATGGAATATTACAAGAATATTACACAGAAATTTTTAAATCGATTAGAAACATCCAACAATTCTGCCATCATCGCATCTGCTGACAGAATCTATCTCTTATAGTATATGATAAGGCTTAATCTACACGATAAAATAATTTTTTTCTTCATCCGAAAATTTTATTATATGTGTAAACGGAGCCCACTAGTCATAAATAGAACTCATGTCGATACACTTGTCGATGGAGTGACATTAACTTTGACCTATGTTCAAAGGAAAATTTGTATCATTCGAGGAACCAGTACTGTCAAGGCTGTACCATATTAATGTTTCAGTCTCAAATAAATCAATATGTTTCAATGGAAGGTCAATCGCTTTAGTTTATGGGACAACTTCCGGAAGCACGAGTCAAATTTTCACGGCCATTTACAAATTATGGGATGGATTACGCAAGCCCAATCAATATACGATGTTCACGAGTTCGTTACACAATGCTTACACGGCACTGTTTTTCTGCATAGCAAAAAAAATCGTACATATTGAGCTGATTTTAAATTTAAAAACAAATTTATTCATGACAGCTTTGCGACGAATGGTTAGCAGGATCATTTTTACAGCGATTGCGGAACAAAATTTTTAAGGAGCAAAAAATATACTTGATGCATTGTGATCAATGTGAGCCGAAATCTCGATAGCATTCAATCCCACGTGGGCCCCCGTACTCTGGTGGACTCTAAAAAACTGGAGTTACATCAGTCAAACACCATTTGAATTGCATTATAAAACATCAATAAATGTCATACGAAGAGATGAATACTATTCTGTTGCAAATAGAAGGATTTTTGAACTCCAGACCACTCTGTCCATTAATCGAAAACATTGAAGATCTTGATGCGCTAGCACTAAGTTACTTAATTATGTCATACTGGATCTTATAGAAAGTAGCTTAAAAACGAAAGCTTAAAAATAATATTTGTGTCCGTGTCCATGGCGAATACATAAAAAAATTTAGCAGCGCTTCAAGGGAAAGCAGCCAGAAATTAATTTGAAAATTAGTGTTACTGAAATCCAAGCTGCTAAAACAATCAAAATGGCCTCTGGGCAGAATAGTTGAAGTGCACAGGGGAGTTGAGGGTTTTATCAGAGTGATTAAAATTAAAACAGTTAAGGGAACTTACACACTACCGAAAACTAAGATGTGTTTGCTTCCCATCAAAGAAAACATGATTAAACCTGAAACATGATTAACAGTCAACAGCCAGCCTTTAATGGAAACTGGGTGATAAAAAACAATCATTGAGTTTATCTTTTGTCTTTGTGTTTTTTCCACTAATTTAGTCAGTCGTGCTTACATTTTTTTTTAACATCGACAGAGATTTTAGTAACGGTTCATTGTCAACGATTACGACCTCATCAAAACTATCACTGTTTCAGAAAATATAGACTGTTTAGACATCAGCTCTCAATGAAAACACATTAATTCTCTGGCCATTAATATTTCATAGCATTGAGAAGAGTAAGGATTGCATTGTCCAACAGCTGTATAAAAGAACACATCATGTGGAAGGAATTAAGGACGCAAACTATGTGGATATTTATAACACCCGTTGAAACGACTGTATTCACAGTTGTGGACTTACTCGAGAAGAAGTTATATTATATAACCCGGGCATTATTCACTTTACTTTGAACTAAATCAACCAATCAAAATTAATACGATTGGAGACGAAATTAATCAAGGAGAATAGAATAGAATAGAATTGTGATGCATTTCAGCAAATCAATTTCTATTGTAAACACAACATTATCACAACAGATTCCGATTTATTTCACGAATGAAACTACCATCCCGCTTGGCAAGAATATAATGGAGGTTTCCAATTTCAACCATTGAAAGGCATCAGGGGGGCTCAAGTGGCTTCAGAAGCACAACTGGGTAAGCTGTAATATGCAACCACTTTCCCTTGACCATCATGATCTTGAAAATTCACTGCTACGATTTCAACATTTCTAGAATCTGCCTCCACGATGAACATTTTTCCGGGCGTGGGGTAACTCAAGATGGGGGTATTGCACATCTGCCTCTTCAATTCTTGTAATATTTTTCCACACTCTCCACACCACCTGAACTGTCGGGCTTTTTCCGTAAGGTGGTGCAGGCTCTTCGCAATACCAGCAAAATACTTTACGAATCTCCTGTAGTACGTGGCAAACCCCAAGAAGCTTCTCAGTTGGTGTTTATCTTTAGGGTCAGGCCAACTTTTCAACTTTCGATTTTGTCAGCATCCTTCCTTACTCTTTTCGCTGATATAATGTGACCTAGATATTTTATTTCCGGACGGAAGAAGGTACACTTTCCAGAATTTAGCTTCAAATGAACGCTTCGCAGCCTCTCAAACACTTCTTTTAGATTTTGGCGATGCTCTTCGAACGTCTCACATATGAAGATAACGTCGTCCATATGTGACAGATGACATATGTCCAACAGGTCTTCCACGTGAGTCCTAGCAACGTTCGTTCCATTAGTCGCTCGAAGGTCGCCGGAGCGTTGCACCGTCCAAACGCCATCACTGTTAATTGCCAGAGATCGTTTCCTGAAGTGAAAGCTGTTTCCCCACGACTCATACGATTAATATCTACTTTCCGGTAATCGCCCTTCAAGTCAAGAGTTGAAAACCATTTCCCTCCTGAAAACGTATCTAAAGTGTCATCGATTCTCGGAAGTGGGTAGCTTGTTGATGACATTGTTGAGACATCGGCAGTATACACAAAACCTCCTGCTGTCGTCTTTCTTCTTCACAAGGAATTCTGGAGATGTCCACAGCTCTTCGATTCTTTAATCAATCCCTCAACTTTCACCTTGGACACTATTTCGACAACTTCTATTTGTGTTGCCAATGGAAGACGACTTACAGGTCGGCGGATTGGCCGTATCCGGTGTCAATGTGGTATTGAACAGTTGCGAACGTGCATATTTTCAGTCTTGTGTAGTAAATAGATCAGCGTACTCACCGAATTGTTTGTCTGCCAGAATGCGCTGCTCTTGATCCAAATTATAGAGGCTAAGAATTTTGTTTTACACTGAATGTCTTTGGATTTAGAATCCATACTGGAACCATATTGTTCCACTAAGCCTTTTCCCACCATGAAGACTCTCCTATTTTCCGGCTCCATCAAATTGTATCGGTGACTACCGGCTTGCTATCTTGGCCTTTCCGTTTATCATTGCTATCTCCATGTTTTCGTATTTCAGGACTTGTACCCCAATGTCCACTAATATACATCATATATATAATATGTCATATACAGTTAGCTACCAGAAAAACGTGAGAGAAGGCTATTCCGGCCAGGTGGATTTTTATGCGGACCTTACCATTTCTCTCTGTTTTTTCTGTAGCTATTCTGAAGTTGTAATTGAGGACGTGGCGCCGATGTCTGTTACCATCCATTTTTCCTTTCCACTGATTACTTCTACGAAAAATTTTCTAGCGAGGCTTGGATTATGGTCCCGGGTCGTTGACTTCTGCTACCAACTTCTGCCCGCGAAGTTGGTGCTTAATCGTTTCCCGATTGATAACTTTAAGAAGGTTTCTTCCTCTATTTGCATGTTACCACAGTGAGGGCAGCCTTTCCATCGCACCGGTTATTTACACTGCCTTTGAAAATGTGCTATTTTATTGCAGTTTAAGCAGTGCATTCTTCGTATATCCCGTGGATTATCTCATTCCTTGGCACTAGGAAACAGAAAGGAACCGAAACTACGAGAATGTTTTTGTAAGTGCTCCAAGAGGAAAGAAGTGAACCACCATTCGACAACCATTCCCCATAGTCTACTTATAAGAAAAAGCTTAAAATAACTGCCTGTATGAACGACTGGGACAATGAGGTAAATGCTTTACCCTAACAATGGCCTTGCATGGGCCTGTTGCAAATAATAGACATCGAAAAGCATAAAGATTATGTGACTTTAGTACAGGCTATCAAGAAACGGTTTGGGGATAGCCACACGCAGAAAGTTTACATTAATTGCAGAGAAAGCCAGGTTGGCCGGGAAAAGAACCCTTGCTGAAGCGACGTGCTCATTTGAGGTTGAATCCAGAAAAGTGTGCCTTGTTTTCTCCAGAAGTGAAATGTTTGGCTCACATTATATCAATGGAAGGAGTAAGGACGGATCCTGACAAAATCGAAGCTGTGAAAATTTGGGCTGCCCCCATATATTGTATAAATACCAACTGAGAAGCTTCTTGGGATTTGCCACGTACTACAGGAAATTCGTTAAGGATCTTGCTGGTATTTCGAAGAGCCTGCACCAACTTACAAAAAAAGGTCGACAGTTTAGGTGGTCTGGAGAGTGTGAAAAAATATTCAAAGAACTCAAGCGGCAGATGTGCAATACCCCCATCTTGTGTTACCCCACACCCGGAAAATTGTTTATCGTGAACACAGACTCTAGCTATGTTGGAGTCGTTGCAGTGATCTGTCAAGTTCATGATGGTCAAAAGTAAGTGGTTGCATATTACAGCAAGGCACTCTACAGGCCTAATGGAAACTATTGAGTAACTCGGCGAGTACTGCTAGTTTTAATTCTGGCTACAAAGCACTTCCATAAGTACTATTGGGTCTATAACTCGTGCGGTTTGCTAAGAGATGGCGTAAGTTGTATTATTCCATTGGAACATGCGTTGGAAAGCTACTGTCATTGTATGTCATTTCAGTATATGTCATTCATTTGAAGCGTAAACAACAATAATTTTCTTTCACTCGGATTTGTCGAACTTTGTGCCTTTTTGCGGGGAGTTCTTCTTCATTACTTTAATATGAAGAAAACTGCTGCCGAAAGACATCATATTTTGGTCGAAGTTTTTGGTGAACATGCGCTAGCTGAGCGAACGTGCCAAAAGTGGTTTTGCACGGTGATTTTAGCTTCGAAGAACTTCCTGGGCAGCCAAAAAAGTTTGAAGATGAAGAACTGGAAGCATTACTCTATGAAGATTGTTGCCAAACACAAAAGGAGCTCGCAGAATCTTTGGGTGTCACTCAAGCATCCATTTCAAAACGTTTAAAAGCAGATGAATATATTCAAAAGCAAGGAAATTGGGTTCCACATGAACTCAAGCCGAGAGACTTCGAAAGGCGGTTTTTCATGTCCGAAATGCTGCTGGAACGCCTCAAAAGGAAGTAATTTTTGCATCGGATTGTTACTGGTGATGAAAAATGGATCCATTACGACAACCCCAAGCGCAAAAAATCATATGTGAAACCCCGCCAACCAGCCAAATCAACGGCAAAGCCGAATATCCATGGCGCTAAGGTAATGCTCAGTATTTGGTAGAATCATATGGGTGTACTGTATCATGAGCTACTAAAACCGGGTGAAACCATCAATGGACAACTCTACCGAACACAATTAATCGATTTGAAGAGAGCAGTAGCCGAAAAACGCCCGGAATATGCGACCAGACACGAGGCAATAATTTTCCATCATGACAACGCTCGGCCCCACGTTGCTATTCCGGCTAAGAACTATTTGGAAAACAGTGGATGGAAAGTCTTACCGCACCCGCGTTATAGCCCAGACCTTTCCCCTTCTGACTACCATTTGTTCCGGTCGATGAAGAACGCCCTCACTGAAATACGGTTCACATCAGAGCAGAATATCAAAAATTGGCTTGATTCATTCTTGGCTGCCAAGCCGGCGCAGTTCTTTTGGGATGGGATCCACAAATTGGCAGAAAGATGGAAAAAGGTCATAACTTCAGATAGGCAATACTTTGAACAATACTACTATACATGTTTTTCTCAAATAAACGTTCAAATTTTGGAAAAAAAACCGCACTAATTAAAATATATACACAATAATAGAAAATAGATCATTGTTCGGACAGATCACGCAGTTCTAAAATGGCCACTTCAATTTAAGAACCCTGAAGACCAAATTGAAAAATGGTTGCAGGAGAAAATTCCACTCAAGTGTTGTTGCTCTCTCTCGTCGACCATGCGGAGTTAAATGTGAACATTGCAAATGACCGACCCAGTAGAGAGTTGGAGTATAGATGACATCCGTTCCTCCCAATAGCCAGATACTGACAGCGAACCAATATTTGCCTGGAAGAAACGTAAAGAAAGACCAAGCTGGCAGCAGATATCAGACAGGACCCAAACTCTGAAGGCATACAATGCACAGTGGGACTCGCTTCTTGTGGAAGGTAGTTTGCCGAAGAGAAAATGGGAAAGTGCAGATGGAAGAACATCTCGTATGCAGTTAATCGTGACACGGTCCTTTGGGTCCAATAAGTGTGCCAATATCTGGGAATAAGGAAGACAAGAACAAAGCCACTACACCCTCAATTTGATGGAATGATCGAGCGATTCAATCGGACTTTAAATGAGCATCTCTCTAAGGTCGTCAGCAACAGGTGTGGTAGGATACATAAAATGCAAGGCAACACCATAGAAAATATAAAGTTAGCGAGCAACCGCATAAAGACTAGATATGACATCAAAGCGAAATCTTCCGGCTTCAACGAAAGAAATTTGGTGTGCATGTTTTCTACTTTGCGGCTTTTTTTTTTTTGTGTGTGCGAATCAATCAATTTGTGAAAGATCAAATTAGAGACAGTTTTTTTAAGTTATTTGGTAGCCTGATGGTAGTGGCAGTAAGCCGAGAAAGCAGGGGTCGTGGGTTTGATTCTCTCCATTGATTAAACCATTGTCCACTTTTTTTCTTAAAAGACAAAAAAACATTATAGTTCAGACGATGAGTGGCAGTGAACGGTCCGCTATGTCAATAGCGGGATTAGAAGATGGCGCGATGTCATCTGATAATCAGGCCGTTAAGCCAGTTCAAAAGAAGTCAACAACAATAACAACAACAACAAAAACAGCAACATCGGCAATGACGATAAAGAGGAGGAGGATGTTGAAACCAACTCCGAACTCAGCAAAGCGCCCTTCCCTTTCAACCTCTCCCAAAAAGCTGCCTCGTAGAGCAATGGAAGAGGCGCCAACAACGACAAAAAGGGCGGCAGCTGACAAAAACAATCTCTCATATGTATCCGTTGGTGGAGAAGACCACTATATGGGCAAAACACCTTCGCGTCTCTGGCGGCTTCCGAGTCAGAGGACGAAGATGACGAGGTTGAAGCGCTGAACAGCAGCATCAGGCAGCGACAACAAAAAGTACTTGCAATAAAAGCTAAGCAAGTTGCAAGACGAGAGAGAGAACTGCAACAGCAACTACAGTGCTCTCAACGGGAGCTCAAGGGGAGTGAAACCATACCCCAACAACAACCACAGAAACATCAGCTACAACAGCAAAAAAATAAAAAAATGGCATAAGAACCAACAAGGAACTGGCACAACCACAGGAAAAAAGTAAAATACAACAAAAACAACAAAAAAAACAGAAAAGCAACAGCCACAACAACAGCAACAGCAGCAGCAACAACGGCGAGAGCAGCAGCGTCAACAGCAACATCAACAACAACAACAACGAGCTAAACAAAGGATACCCCCGATCAATACTTACAAACTGGAATTAAAAGAAACCATTCATCTATGTAAGTCGGCCATAGGCAATAACTTTTTTATCAAAAGATTAGGTAATGATAGGCATGCGATCCACTGCAACACAGTGGAGCGCTATAACAAAATAAAAAGCTTGTTAAAAGATTCGACGACGGAGTTCTTCTCCTTCACCCCGAAGCACTGCTCAAAGAGAAAGAGTGCGAAGAGCTCGAATTCGTAGGGGTCAAAACGTTCACCACAGCCAGAGCCAAAAGGGAGAAACGGAAATGGAGACACTACCATTCTTCCTGGTTCAGCTAACTCCTGAAAGCAAATTGGATGGTCTAAGCAATATTAAAGTCCTAGACTACCACGTTGTACACTAGGAAAAATTAAAAAGGAGTGAAAACATTTTACAATGTGTTCGCTGCCAAAGGTTCGGGCACGCCGCGTCGAACTACGAAATGCAGCCTCGATGCGTGAAGTATGGAGAGAACCACAAGTCTGAGGAATGCGCTCTAGGTAAGGATGGAGCGTCAGAAAAAAGCCAACTCTCTTGTGCCTTATGTAGGAACAAGGGGCATACCGCAAATTATCGGAGTTGTCCTAAATTCCAATACATAAAAAGAGTAAATATGGCTCGACAGCAAAAGGTGGAAGTCAAACGTCCACCCATGAAAATACAAACACCAGCCGTCACTCCCCAAGTTACCTACGCCCAAATAGCGGCAGGTAGGGGAACTACGGTACAACAAGCAAAGGTAGCTCCTCAGGCCCCAGCGCCTAGAGCACCAGAACCTGTACCTGACATGCTGGCTATCTTGCTCTGTATTCAGGGGCAGATGGCTCAGCTTCAGCGTCAAATACAGGAATAGGCTACGCGGGTAGATCAAATATACACGCTGCTGCCGGGCCTAACGCACCTCCAGTCGTAATGGGTACGTACATGGCGGAGCAAACCCTGAAGGTCCTTGCAGTGAATGTAAATTCACTGATAAGGTTAGAACGAAGAGCCACACTATTTAAGTTGCTTAAAGACCAAGCCCCTGATGTGCTTTTGGTAAGCGAAACTAGGCTTACTAAAAGACACAAAATGAGGCACAGAAGATATAAAATATTACGAAGAAACCGACCCAACTCCATTTAAGGAGGGGGTGTTGCAATCTTTGTAAGAAAAGGACTGCATTCCAAAAGAGTATACAGTCGTATAGTACGTAGGTTTCAGGTGCTGGAAGCATGCGTCATGTACATCCCTCTCCGTAGCGGAAAGCGGCTGTACATGGTGTATGTCTATGCACCTAAGTCTACTCAGTCCACCTTATTCATCTCAGAGCTCGAGACACTTTTTCGAGGCTGGAATTGGAGGACAACTATTTTATTATCGGCGGAGATTTCAACGCCAAACATAGAGATTGGGGAAATAATACACCAAATACTAGAGGGAACCTACTATTCAATTAGTGGGGTCAGCACAGTATAACGTATCGACTCGGACTTAAGGCGACAGATGGTCCGTCGTTTCCCGGACATGGGTCATATTTGGATCTTCTGCTGTTCGACTCACGAATACAACTGACGTGCACTAACCAACAAAATACAAACTGTCTACGCACTTTCGTGTATGACAGTGACCATTGCGGTTTCAGCACCAAAATAACTATTTCCAACAAAACTGCGGAATTGGAAGAGTTTTTTCAAAGGCATTCCTACAATTATAGTAGGACATACTTCTCCAGAATACTGACAAGGGGACTCTCCTCGAATTTGCTTTACCCGCCGTCCAACAGAAATCTGTCAAATGAGGAGTTTGACGGATATCTAAAACTAATGGACGAGACAACTAAACGAACTATGAACAAAACGATACCTCGGTATCAACACACAGACAACGAAGAAATATTCCGCAACGCAACTATTGACGCCCTGCACCGACATAAAAGTAGACTACTGTCAAGACTAAAAACCTTGTACAGACAGTTTACTGACAGACATAACTCGGAGATCATGACATGGAAGTCGTCGATTAAAAACCTCCAGATATTAATAAAGGAAAAGTACAGAAATTCTGTAAGTTTGTATTGGAATAATAAAATTCGGGCTGTAAACACCAGCAACCCGAATATGTTCCCGCAAATAAATAAAATATTCCGGAGAAATAATCAAAACGACCTTCCATGTCTCAAAATCGCCCGAACGACAAACAACGAACAAATACTTGTAGCAGCGGGTATCGATCCAAATGAGGCAGTTGATGATGACAACTTCTTTGTGATCGAGGATCCGCAGGAGAAGATAGAGGCTATAGGAGCGACTTTCCAGGAAGTGTACAAGGCGAATGACATCATTGGCCCAAACCACGACCTGGAGAGTCGAGTCCTTGTGCACAATTTCTGCCTTCGAAATGAAATTGTGAATTGGCGATTCGAGAGCTCGGGTTTCACCCAGTTCAGTGACGAGAACATGGCAAATAATGTCGTCACCAACGAAAGGGTATTACCACCGTTCATTTCGAAGGAAGAGCTCAAAACGATCTTCGAATCACTTAGAAGTAAGAAATCAGTGGGAACCGATGAAATACCGAATGCATATTATCCAGCGCATTAGAAAACTGCGGTGGTACATCTCATTCCCAAAAGGAGTAAAGATACTTCCAATCCGGCGAATCTCCGCTCGATCAGGCTTCTTCCAAACATCAGTAAGTTTTTCGAGAAGGTGATCAATAGAGTCCTGACTAAGTGTGTTGAGGACAAACATATAGTTCCGGATAATCAATTCGGTTTCAAAGCGGGGCATGATATCATTCATGCTGCGTCTAAACTGGTTTCTGATATCCAATGGAACGAAGGCAAGAAACAGTGCACTGGTGCCTGTCTGATTGACTTGGAAAGGGCCTTCGATACCGTATGCTTAGAGGGACTCTTCTTCTTGACAGGTTGGGCATTAGTAAACCACTGCTGTATATTCTTTTTGATATGCTCTCCACTAGACAGTTCATTGTGTAGAATGGCGATGTGACTTCTGCTGGAACATTTAACATTAAAAACGGTCTGCGACAAGGTGCGGTAAATTCACCGATCCTGTTCAACATTTACACAAGTGATCTAATAGGTTCACTTCACCATGCCATAGCGTACGCAGACGACTTAATCGCGTACAGATCGGGTCCAAAGATTGAGGTCAATAATACACTTTTGCAACGTGACTTCGACAAAATTAAGCGATATTGCGACGACTGGAAGTTGAAAATTAACTTTCAGGAGTCGGAAACCATTCTGCTTAGGACGCCTTTGTCTGGGGCCTCTAGGGATACCAGAAAGAATTGGCGAAAGTTCTCTATCGTAGGACAACTTGAAAAGGCACTTGCTTGTCGAAATGTAGTCAGATACCTTGGGATCTGGCTAGATCAATATCTGTATTTTAACAAACATATAGATGTGTCTCTGGCCAGAGCCAAAGGTGCTTTTGCCCTTACAAAGAGACTGTTTCATAACAGCCAACTCGATGCGAGGGTGAAGGTGATCTGCTACATGGCCCTTATACGGCCCATGCTCGTATTTGAATGTCCTGTGTGGTTCAACATGAGAGCAAGTTTATTGGAAAAGATTCGGGTGTTTGAGAGGGCTTGTCTTAGGACTTGTCTTCGCTTAGACAGAACACCAGAATCTGAGTACATAAAATTCTATCGTAATGAGGTCTTGTACAATAGGGCGAACCTAATAAGAGTGGACAATTTCGTCATTAAGTTGACTCGAAGGCATATCGCAAGAGCAATGACCTCATCGAACAACCTGATTTCCGGGGCTTACTACCCTAATTATATGTATTACGAGAGTGTTCGCTTTAACGGCTTTATTCCTCCAGAAGCGTTTCTCTACCTAGATAGTAAAGGTCTGATCCAGGACAGATTGGCGGTGCCGCTAATCTTCAACGTCGTTCGAACAGCTGCGGACAGGCGACTCAACTACGACAGAGACGTCGCACATGGCAGTGCGGAGCGTCTCCGGTTCAGTAGGGCGGTAGGGAGTCGCGACCTGAGGGATTTTTCTCAGCAGCACCAACAATTTTGGTGGCTTTTTGAGGGAGAGGATGCATCGTCGTCGAATTCCTCCAGTACTTGGAAGCTTAATGTGAAGCAAAGTGGGTCGCCTAATTTTTTTAGCCATGGCCGGCCTAGATAATTTTAAGAAGGATTAAGTTAGATTTAAGAAAAAAATAAATAAATAAAAACAAAAAAAAAATTAAAAAAAAATAGAAAATGAAAAAAAGAACATACATGTATATACATATATTTGTATATTAAGTATATATATATTTTGTATATATATGTGTGTGTGTGTGTGTGTGTGTGTGTGTGTGTTTATGCATGTATTAGATGTAAGAAGGTTAAGTAGATTAAGATTTAGTTTTAAGTAGTTTGTAGGATTTTAGTTTTATGTTTTATAATAAAATAAAAAAAGTCAGGTTACTAAGTTTTTTTTTGTAAAAAATGTTTTCTTAATTTTAATTATAATGAATAGAAATAGTATACTACAGTAGTAAGATACGTCGAAAGACATAATTTAAGCGTTAGGTTTAACTTAGAGTGCTCGCATGGGGCCAGTAAGTTAGAATAAGATAATTTTAAGTTAATTAAGCTAATTTTTTGTCTAGCGAGTAAGAGTAAATTAAGTGATACAATAAAAATGCATACAAACTGAACTGAACTACAACAGATTTGGGAAGGACTACACAAGGTGATAACCTGCAATAATAACGTTGTCTACCATATCCAGTATGGGATCGATGAAAAATAAAATTGTATACAATATGTCATTTCAACGGAACGTTGAAATTGTTCCTTACGAACAAGTTTAGGGAGGGAGTGGTGTGATATCCATTTCATCTTTGTTTCCATAGCAGATTTCGATAGCAAAATCATCAACCAATGGTGAATTTAGAATTGAACTGATCTAGCAAAATGGAAAATTGTATGTAACGCTGGATGGCACATATTGTAGTTGAAGATATCATTGGCGTATAAATATCAGCATTCCCGAAGTATGTAGACGAGTGGTGATATTGTGGTTTAAATAAAAGATGAAGAAAAGTAAAAGTGGTTGAGATAACTGATTGGAATGGGAATTGTAACTGTATTAAATGAAGTGATTGTATTCAAATTAATAAGTTCTATTATTTGTACCCACACAAATACTTTACATTATCTTCTCTGCGTCTACGTCCATTCTCAACGAAAACTGTCAAATATTAAAAAGCAACAGAAACGAAATTTTGTTTCTGAAAAACAACTTTGCAGCTATCGACAACGAAACGTGTTTTTCTTTTTCGTTTTGTTTTATGGTTTTGTTGTATGCGGTGTGTGCTACGCCATAAGCAAGTGTGTAGAAATTAACAACGACGCTGGAACATATTTGTTGCATTCTTTGTGTGTTGGTTCTATGCAAAGTCGTTTATTTTCGACTGCCAGTCATGAAACACATCTAGTTAAAAACAGATAGGGTGATTCATTGTGAGGTTTGAATTATAATGTAAAATAAAACACATAAATTTGAAAGTAAACTTAAAATTTTTATTATCGGTTAAAATAACAATTCAAGGTATTTACTTTTGAAAATGATATCATGTAAATGTTGGCTTTCAAAGCGTCAATCGTAGCTGGCTTCTTCCTGAAGACCTGAGATTTTACATTTACCCAGAGAAAATAGTTCAAAGGTGTAATATCGCAAAATATAGGCGGCCAATTTACCGTAGCAAAACGTGAAATTAAATGCTCACAAAAATGATTTCTCAAAAAGTCCATTGTTTCACGCGCTGTATGGCTCGTAGCGCCATCTTGTTGAAAGTAAAGCTCACAGAGACCATGTGCTTGAATTTCAGGTATGGAGACATATGGAGACCAAAATGATATTTATATTTTAAGCTGTCCTAATAAACGATATTCACCTAAGTCGTTTTTCGAATGCAAATATCATGTTTGAAATTTGAAAGGATTTCAACTGCTTTCTGCCCAGCATATTATGTTTTTCTTACTCTTATATCAAGATGATGTGAATGTGAGTGAATGAAATCTGTAAGAGAAAGATTTTAAAAAATTCCGTCGACATTTTAGGAACCTTAAATTGAAGACGATACATGTCAACATACTGCACCAAATACAGCCAGTTAAGCAGAAGATGAGTGCCAATGGGAACAATCCAAAGACTAACGTGGTACCTACATTGTTTCAAGTTTTCGACTTTTTTGAAACAAAACTACCTGTCAACATCGCAAGTGTGTTTTCTTAGCTTTAAACTATTATGCATACATACACATCTGTACTATACTGATTTTGAGGATTTGAAAAACACGAACTCGTAGTTGAAAATTCACGGGAAACATACTAAGTATTACTTAATTAATTTAATTAATTTACTCCCAAGACTTAAATTGCAGATAAGTCAATTAAAACTCTGAATATTTGTATAGTAGCAGAGCAAAAAAGGAAAAACAATAGATTTCTAGAATTTATAAAATGTATTTGGAAAATGCATTCGTTGGAAACATACGTACACATACCTAAAGCAACAAATAAGGTAGGGAAATCATTTTACCCGGTCTTTTCCTCAACGATATAAGAAATCAAACAGAAACAAAACAAATACTATTTATTATATATCCACATTTTTTAGATCGAACGAACTTATGTATAGGGTTTTCCAATAGGGACTTGACAACTTTGAATTTAATTTGTGAACGCACTCTTTCACTAATCATCAAACTATCACTGTCAATTTATTCAGTAAACTCAACATTTTCATCATGGTAAAGTACACTAACGAGCTACGTTCTCCGATTGGGTTCTGGAGAAGATGCGCCAAGATGGGGATGGCCGCAGTATAGTTGTATATATATAGACTCCTCAAGCAGAGGGTCACGGGTTCGAATCTCGTGCAAGGCAATTATTTGAAAAAGTCTTTTCATAGAATTTGTATGTAGTTATATGAAAATTCCCAACACTGATGTTGGAGTGGTTGCTGGCTGGGCTAAATGTAACGAACTAACAACTAGCACGTACTGAGACCCACTGGTTGAGGATGCACTTGCTCATCCCGTCCAGTTTGACAACCACCTCTGGGAAAAATATCGAAACCTAATAAACATGAGTAAGTAAGAGGGTATTCATATCCCCTTGGGGCGCGCGCCACCCCCAGTTTCTTAGAACCTAACCTATATATGTTTATATAAGGTAAGCGGTTGGAATTAAAGTTAATGTCTAGGTACCCAATTTGTTTACCCAGGTGGGTAATTGAAAATTTGTGTCGTTAATTTAAGCTTCGTAGTTATTGTAAGTTTGTGGCTGTAAAAAAATTGTTACTAATTGATCATGTTGAGGAGGTAAAGAAGATATTTTGGGATAGCTAAGTTCTGAAAAGTAATAGTAAGGTTGCGGAATTGACTATGAATTATCACTGTTTTCTTTGTTGTAAAATTCTGAAGCTTGTTGCGGGTGACTTATTTCGATTCTATGGAATTGTTGTTGTTGTGACCTATTGTATTTGTTATTAGTGATAGAAGTGCTCATTGCTTCGCCCGATTTAGGGTGAAATCTACTAGTGGCATTTGTAGATGTACTCATGCCTTCAGTTTGTTGAGAAGATCTAAAATTGGGATTTTACCTAATAGGGTTCGTATAAGAATTCCCTACATATCCACTTTGGGGATTGAATGGCCCAGAGGTGTTGTTTTGAAAGGGATTCCTTAAAGATGGAAAAGGTGCGGTGCTATTCATAGATCTCGAGCGGTAAGGTGTGGAAAACCATGGGTAAGGGCTGAAGGGCGTGGTAAGTTAATTGTTAAAAGGATTCGATGTGTATTAGTAAGAAGTAGGAAGGTGAAATCTTTGGAAAAGAGTTGGGGATTAAAAGGTAGAAGAAGGATAGGGCATGTAGAGGTTTAAATTTGGAGGGCGATATTGGGAATGTGGCATTTGAAAATAAAAGCGATTATGCTCTTCAAGACAAAAGTTCAAGGCCTCTGTTAATTTTGATGGTCTCATGCCTCTCACTGTTGACCCTTAAGGCTCAGCTAAACCAGATAAAAATGTGTTCAGACACATCTCCTCGTACAACGATTTCTTAGCCTCGACAAAGCTATTATTTTGATTATGTATTGGAACGTGATTCATCATTGTCGAGAATATGTTAATAACCTTAGAATAAAAGTTAATTTTCTTCCAGTCTAAAGGGTTACCGTACATTCTTGAGACTCCATTCACCTGACCTAATATTTTGTTACGAATGACCTTCGAAATCAACTTAGCGTAATAGCTAACAGTAGTCCTATTATTTCCTCTGCATTATTTATGAAATTGAATAAGAGACAAGTATTTCCATCAAAGAAGATGCATTCTGAATTGCGGCAGTGATTTTAAATTTGCTTAATAAATGTTATTGTAATTGCATTAAACTATTTGATTCTTATATATTTAGCTTATCTTTTATTAATGAATGTATATATGCATATGTAAACTAATATAAATATATATATATATACTATATATATACTTGATCGGAATTTATTCAAAAAATTAAAAATACAAGTTTTTTCATCTAAATCTATATTGTCCCCTTTAAAGTAATCCCCATCGACTGCAACACACCTATGCCAGCGCTTGATCCAATCCTCGAAACATTTCTTATATTCGGTTTTCGGTATGTACATCAGTGCTTTCTGTGATTTTTCCATTACTTCCTCTCCGCTGCTGAAACGCTCTCCCCCTAGTGGTTGTTTAACTCGATTGAACAGAAAGAAGTCACAGGAAGCCAAATCAGGTGAATTCGGTGGCTGTTGGATGGTATCTGTTGCATTTTTTGTCAAAAATTTACGAATAATGATGGCACTGTGCGACGGTGCGCTATCATGGTGCAAAATCTACGAGTTTTCTGCCCACAATTCTGGTGTCTTTCGGCGATTGCTTCACACAAACGTCTTATAATGCCCAAATAATACTCTTTGTTTACTGTCTGGCCTTCTGGAAAAAATTCATGATGCACTATACCGTTGTAATCCATAAAAACCGTGATCATTGCCTTCTTTTTTGACTGAAAATAACGTGTTTTTTTGGTTTTGGCTCATTTAGTGAACGTCATTCACTTGCCTGATGTCTGGATTGCGTGTCGTACTCCTAAACTCATATCTCGTCTCCAGTAATGATTCTTTTGATGAATGTGGGATCGGATTCAACCTCGTAAATCATCTGTTTTGCGACGTCAACACGGTTTTTTTTTGCATAAAATTGCAGTCTTTTGGCACCACCTTGCTGCTACACGACAGAAACCCAAATCATTAACCACAATGTCTTAGACGGATCCATAGATACAGTTCAAATCCTCCTTTATCTCCCTGATGGTTAATTTGCGGTTATTGACCAACATTTCTTTTACTTCATAAATGTTTTCGTTGGTTTTCGATTTCGCCACTGCGTTCATCATCTTTGATTGAATCACGACCACTTTTGAACCGCTCGTGCCACTCTTAAACGACCGTTTTCTTTAGAGAATGGTTGCCGAAGCACTTTTCCAACTTTTGCAAATGTCAAGCTATGACGCTAAGATTTAGAGGGAATGTCAAAAACCGATGTACCAACTTAACAAAAAAAAAACAGAACTCAAATCGGAACAATGGGAACGCCACACGGTGACGCCACCGGAAACTTTTTCATGAAGGTGGTATGTATGTGCGTGTAAACTTAATTTTTATTTTTTTTTTTTTTGAACAGTTTAATAATTATGTATGGTAGATATAAATTGATATGAGTTCTACACTTAAGAACTATCATATATGAATTTAATAACAGCTAAATTTAATGTTTTATTCTTTTGTTCTTTGTATTTGAGTTTTAGTTTTCTTCTTCCTATATCGCCATTTTATGGATGTGTAGAAAAGAATTCGTTGGCACTATATCTCTTACAAAGTGTTTCTGGTTACCTGTTTAGAGCATCTGGTCACTTTTTGTGTGTGTGTGTGTGTGTGTTTCGCTTGTGGGAGGTTTCTTGTCTCCTTTTCTTCATTTGTTTTTAACTACTCTGTTTGATTTTATCCATTTTGTTATTTCTTACATTAATAATTTGCACTTCATCTCGGTTTAATGTTTTAAATAATTTTGTGAGCTTATATATTTAATAATGTTCAAATAGATATTTCTTTTTCCGTTTTGTTATATTATATAATTAATCGCAATCCCTTTTTAATTAAATTTATGAGTCCACTTTTCTCTTTTTTTTATATTACACACTTACACTTATATTACGTACATATATATATATGGTTCGCCACGACTGCACCGGTTATGATCACGGAGCGAAAAAGAAAAAACTTTAACTTCTATTTTAAACTAATTTTTATTACACTCGTATTTAGTTCCGTATACAATCGTGTGTCCTCATCTACTCGTTCACTTAGCATCGATGCCCCAGGTTGCTTTTTGCAAAAAAAAAAAAAAAAAAAACAAGTGAAAAAGGTAATACAAAAAGACGCTTAGTATAGTCACGCACAAAGATATAGGTGTAGTCAAAATTGGTAAAAGGTGCTTTACGCACAAACAAATGAGAGAAAAGACGTATAGGAACAAAATAAAAAAAGATATTTCAGTAACAAGTGCATTGTGTTGCTGGGTGATCGAGTAGGGTTACCAAGATGTAAATCGCTCAAAACCAACAATCTACCCGCCAAGTAAAAACTCAATATAAACATATTGTTGATTATTATATAACAAACTTTCAGGCCACAATATAATCCTCGAGCTACTAACCATTCTGCGATTCCAATGCAACCCAAGCTAGAGCCTATAGATAAAGGTCCCAGCGCACACGAAAAGAACCAACACCAGAGAGGTGTAACTCAGTTGAAGCAATCACAACAGTCACATAGACCCTCACTACAATATAAAACCCGAACTTCTAGAATACAAAAAGGCATTGTAGTCAGAAAATAACAATTGCGATAAAACTCTTGACAATTACGAACAGATAAAACACCCCGAGGTCCCCAACGTCAATGAAATATTTGATTTTACTGACGTCAATAGTTTAGACTAAATAATTCTTCGTTGTCTTATTTTATTAGCAGAACGAAGAATGGACATTTCATTAAGATTCTTATAGATACAGGTTCCACGAAAAACTACATCCAACCTTCCCTTATAAGTAACCCATATCCGAATAAAAAATGTTTTTACTCTAACTCCATCGGAGGCAGAAAACTCACTATGTGGAAACCAACTGTTTGGATTAAAAGATCCAAAAATTAAGTTTTTCCTTCTACCAACACTTAAGTCTTTCCATTCTGTATTGGGCAACAATAGTCTTAAGGAACTATCTGCAATAATCCACACGGAGCACGATTACATAGAACTTAAGAATGGCCTTAAAGTAAAAATCAGACAACAACCTTCACAATCCGTTAACAAACAATATGCCACCTGATCAAAAACCTGCCTTAAATGAATTCATAAGCAACCCTAATCTTTTCTCAAAGCCCAACGGAAGGCTTACCTACATGACTAGCGTTAAGGGAGAAATACGAACATCCTGTGAAACTCATGTATTCTCTAGAAATTACCATATCCCATGTCTTTGAAAGATGAAGTTGAGAGACAAATCAATCGACTTTTGGATGACGGTATTATAAGAAAATCAAAGTTCCTTATAATGCACCTGTATCGATTGTGTCAACAAAAAAAAAAAACCCGACGCATCCGGATTAAAAAAAATACGGGTTAGTTATAGATTACAGAAAGCTGAACGCCGTAACTATAGCAGATGGAGTTCTTTCTCAAATCGGCCAGAACAAGTGGTTTACTGTTCTCGACTTTAAGAGTGGTTTTCATCAGATTCCACTTAAAGAATCTGATATCGAGAAAACTGCATTTTCCACAAACAATGGAAAATACGAATTCACCCGTCTACCCTTCGGACTTAAGAACGCGCCTTCCATATTCCAGCGCACAAGGGATGACATCCTTCGCGAACGTATCGGCAAAACCTGTTTTATTGTATTTACATCAACGACATTGTTATATTCGGCAAAGATAAGCAAACACATCTCGATAACATCAAACAAATTTTCCAAACATTAAAGAAAGCTAATGTTAAAATCATCGAGTGCGAGTTTTTTTAAGAACAAAGTCGAATTCCTCGGCTTCATAATATCAGAAAAGGGAATTAAAACAAACCCTGCCAAAGTAAAAGCTATTTCAGATTTTCCTTGCCCCAAAACCTTACGAGACTTTTGATCTTTCTTTGGCCTTTCCGTGAAAATATTAACAGATAACCTACCTTTGACATTCGCTCTAAGTAACATGAATAATAACATCAAAATGAAGCGCTGGAAAGCCTTCCTTGAAGAGTATAATTATAAATTATTACACAAACCCGGAAAAACAAATGTCTTTGCAGATGCCCTTTCCCATACTTCAAATTCATTCGAAGTAAACGCACTAGTATCTACACAGCATAGCGCAGAAAGTTCCGCACAAGAACTCATTCCTTACATAGAAGCCCAAAAAAATGCTTTCAAGATACAAATAGTTCTTTCCATAGGTCCAGAAACCCCTTTCCAAATTACCTAATGCATACATTCATTCAACCGACATATACCAAAGAAAATATTATATCCATATTCAAAAGATATCTAAATTCATTCGTTAATGACTACCGAACAGATCATGGGACAGATATAGGAAATATACACTTTATACTTTAAGAAATATAAAATCAGATTTACCCAAACCAAGGTCGAAGATCTAAAAAAGGAGGAAGGCCAGGAGGAGCAAATATTAAAAACACACAAGGGTGCTCAGTTACTCCAAAATTTCTACTTTCTTAAAATGAATTCAAAAATAAAAGATCTCGTAAAACAATGTGTAGTATGTAAACGGAATAAATAATATACGATAGACACCCTAATAAGCCATTATTACAAGAGACCCCTATTATTCAATACCCCGGACGAATCGTCCACCTAGGCATTTACATAACAGAATTCCATTTAGTACTACGCCAATAGACAAATTCTCTAAATATGCTCAAGCTAAAATTCTTCAATTTAGAGCAACAGAAGACATAAGGCGGTCTCTGAGAGAATTACTATTTTCCTTCGGACTCCCAGAGATGATGGTAGTCTCTGAATTCCGAATCCCTTAAATTCATGATTCAAGATCAGCTAGCTATGCAAATTTACAAAGGCCCTCCTTATACTAGTTTCGTTAATGGACCCATTGAAAGGTGCCATTCCACTCTGTCCGAAATAATGCGCTGTCTAAGAACAGACCGCATTCACAGAAACTTCCAAGAACCGCTAGAGCTCGGTATTTGCGAGTACAATTTCTCCATTCATTCCTCTACGGAAAAAAAACCAATAGAACTATTTTCCGGAAGAAATGTAAGTACTGACCCGACTCAATTCGAAAAACTTAGGAAAGAAAACGTTGCGAAACTTAGGAAAAAGCAAGAAGCTGATCTAAAAAAGCACAATAAAAAACAACAACCAATTAGAACCTATTCCCCTGGTGAAGAAATTTATGTTAAAGTCAATAAACGACTTGGCTCAAACCTTACTTCCAAATACAGATAGGAAATAGTGAAAGAAAATAGGAACACCCAATCAAACAAAGTAGTTCATAAAAGCAATATTAAAAATCAGAATCCTTCCCAATAGACTAATTACCACCATTGTTACATCCGGCAAAGTGCAAATCTTGGACTATAGTAAATCACAAGCAATAGCAGTACAGACAGGAACCACAAGGCTTCAGAACGGCTCATTCAAATTAACTCACGAAATAGACCTAGATATTTACGAAAAGTTAATTGGTAAAATATCAACATGCATTAGCACTAAGATCAATAAAAATTACCCGACCTATCACTTCCTCTCCCAAGAACTATAACAAATCCAAAACCTTTTATATAGAATTAAACCTACTAGAGTAAAACGTTTACTGAATTTTATAGGGAGCGCATGGAAATGGATAGCAGGAAATCCTGACCATGACGACTTCCGTGTTCTAAAGAAAAAAATTGATAATATAGTCGAAAATAACAACAGGCAAACAATAATAAACAAAGTTTCAATTGAAAGAATAAATAAATTAAACAATATTACTAACAAAATCCTGAACAACCTAAAAACCAATAGAATAATTGAAATAGACCATGTTAATGTTATTCAATACATAATGAAGTTACTAAAGAAAGAACAACTAAACGTAGAGTATGCCACACATTGGGCAAAAAACAACATAATAAACTAATTTTTGCTTTCTATAAGAGAATTAAATATAATAAAAAATATTTCATACAATGAGAAATTCCCATATGAATCAATTAATGAGATAATAGAGTTTGCAGACATAATCGCTACAAACAATACTATTACTATTTACATTGTTAGTTTACCTACTCATAGCCTAGAACCATGTGAAACTATTATTATAAAACCTATTAAAACGAAACTATTGTATGTCAATATTACAATATTCAAATATTTTGAAATGTCAAAATAAAATTTATGGTATTAAGTCAACCTGCAAAAGTTTTGAGTTTTAAGTTTTAAGTTTATTTTTACATATGGATAATAGCAATAATATAATAAATATAAGTGAAACATCGTGTAAACCCAAACTCCTTAAAAGCATTCCTTCAGATTGCACTAAAATCAACAATCAACACATAAACACTATCGAAGAAATACTTCCCGAAATCATCCTTTTAAACAACTTCAGTGGAACAATTTTCACCAACAATGATCTTCTCAATCTCACTGCTACATTTTTGATAGAAATAAAAAATTTCTCAGTCATTATTTGAAACACAACATATCTGTCAAGTTTCGAAAACCGACATAAACCACTTCCAGCTCTCATACAGCCTCAATTTAATACAGACTCTTTCGAAGAAATTCTTATAATCGAAATGCTTCTTCACCTAAACAATACAGAAGTCATCAACGTCGTTGAAGCAAAAACAAAAATAAACTCGATCACTAATTTTGGACTGGTAACAGCAATATCAATATTTGTCCTGTTTACCCTAGTAAAAACCACTTGTGCCAAGAAAATGCCACAAGTCAGAATTACCAACGAATTCCCGAAAATCCCAGTAACGAATTCAATCCCAGAACTTAATCAATAATCAAGATTGCGAAATACAAGAAGAAAACAATAGTTAAAACCAAGGAGACCTACATCAAAAACAACCTGGTTAGCCATTCAGAATAAGCCAAATCCCATTCTTTTGAAATCGGGTCAAACGAGGGCGTTTGATGTCAAAAAGGAGGAGTTAACACGAAATCGGTCATTTTCCCAAACACCTAAGAATTGTGCAAGACAACACCTCCACGAGCATCCAGTCATTCTTTATCCACATGATTTACTTGTCATTTCAGTGTGCAAGTCGGCACATGACATATTTCCCATGCACATCATTTACCACAGTGGATTCCATCACCTGAAACCCACTCTGTGTTCCCACACCGAAATCTGCTAACCCCACATATTCCCTCACGATTGCGATGCTCCACATTAGAATAAGTTAAGTGATAAGTCAAATTGTTACATCTGAATAAAGAGGGTAATCCTCCGAAAAAATATTTTTTTAAAAACTTTTTAATTAAATGTTATAATTTATACAATATATCATAAATTTATTGTTTTATCGTCTCCAAATTGTTCAGCTGTATTACGAAAATCAGGGTTCTGTGGGGAATGTTTTTCGTGCGATAGGAGCATGGATTGTTACATGTAGTACAAATTGTTTCACCGAGAAGTGCAGAAGTAGAATCACAGGTTACAACTTTTTGAAATCTGTCAGAAAGAAAGTTCTTAAAAAGCCTTATGGCTTTGGTAATAAGCCAAAGTAATGGTTTACCAGATGTACCGGTATGAAGTTTTTGAATCAAACCAAAAAGTTACCCAATTTTTGACTTCCTCGTAGGATTCTAGGACTTTTGGCAAACACGTCACCATCAGAACCACATCAGTCAGCTTGACGTCAGGATCAGAAATAAAAAGAACATTATTCTAGGAGGCTAAAAAGGCGGCATCATGAAGATTCTCAGATACAATAACCAGATTGAGAAGACTAGGAGCGCGCTCTTTAGCAAATCGTGTTGGGTAGTCAATATTAAATATTTGCAGTTTCAGAAAAGAAATGAAGTCATTTATTTGGAAGGATGGAGAATCATTTTTCAACAGGTCAACATTGAAGTCTTTAGGGCAACCATCATGTATTTCAACAAATAAAAACTCAATATCTAGATTAACCGATTTGCTTATGATTTTACATTTTAAGGAAGATCAGCAGTAAATTACTATCAATAAATTCTTGATATTTCATAATTGGGCGAGAATATTAATACGTCCGGTATATTAACACTAGTAGCCAAGAGTTTAGGGCAACCATCATGTATTTCAACAAATAAAAACTCAATATCTAGATTAATCGATTTGCTTATGATTTTACATTTTAAGGAAGATCAGCAGTAAATTACTATCAATCAATTCTTGATATTTCATAATTGGGGATGTTATATTGTACATCAGATATAAACCTTTATCACGCTTAAACCAAGATTAACAAACAAAAACAACATCAATTCCAGAACTTGTAAACATGTGTTTCAAATAATCGACTAAGACTACATTCCCACGAGTATAAATGACAAGATTTAAAACCGTCACGACGTTTAGAAAGATCATTAATCATTGTATGCGTCTATTTTTTATTTATACTGTAAGGGGAGCGTACTCTATTCATTATAGAATAAAAAAAATAAAAAAAACAATAAAACCGAAAAAAAATGAAAATAAATAAATTCCAGAGACTTAAAAAACCATGAGAGAGAAAAAGTAAAATAAAGGAAAAAGTCCACTGCAGCCGAGTTAACCCGATTCAGGGTCACCGACCCGAAAGTGACGGCTGAGTTTAATTCACTGCCCAGAAAAGTGTGCATCACACACATAAAGAAGTTTTCACTTAAAAAGTTGTCTTAAGAATTTTCATTAAATTTAATGTCGGTATGAACTAGCGTATAGAAATTGTCGCTTACATTATCTTTGCCTGACAATGACAGCGATAGTAAGCTTTGAGTTCTGAACTGCATTGACAGAATTACTTTTAACTGAGAGTTAACTGTTCGATTTTTACCTGCTTCCACCAGCGTTAATTATTGCAATTGAAGAGCTAATCTTTTCCAAAAATTTGCTCTCCTCCTTTTGTAAAATTAACATTAGCATCAATTGCACTTTTCTCTTAAATTGCAAGTGTTTCCTTTTTTTAGGAAGAATCTGATGTTTTGCAGCAAAATTTATGCTGTTGAATATAGGAGTAAAATAATTTTTTTTTTTTATTTTACATACCAAATCATAATTGGTTTTTGTTTTTTTCAGTACATTAAAAAATTGGAGGCCATCGTAATAATGTAGATGCGCTTGGAACACTACCTCAACCGATTTCTTTGTCGTGTTCTTTTTTTTTTGATAGCGTTAGATGTTCTTAGGTGTTTTTTTTTTCAGCTCGGAAACTGTATGCCACAGTCTTGTGAAAATTGAGGCCAACCGTTTTTTTTAAATACAATGTTTTGCATTCTGCACTTATGTTATTTCACTGGCCCTTTAATTGCCGATATTTATTTATTAGTTTTAATGTTTCTTCCACATGCTAGGAAACCATCACAAAAAACAAAAAACAAATCCTTCTATGGATATACGAACTGAGCAATACCATATATTAGAACATTTACATAGAATTTTCATAGAAAACTCGTATTTGTGGTATGCACAGATAATTTTCATATACTCGTAGTTCTATATTGCTTTATACAAAATTATGCTCGTGGAAACCCTAGGTAAGGTATTACTATGATATTTATTGATGTAGAATTACCTTTTTGCATGAAATTACAATATTTAGGTGAGCATTAGCTTCAAGAGCCTCCAGCTTGATTTATTGTGGACTTTTATAATTTAACACTGAATAACTGAGACGAGTTTTCTAAAATTGGTCTTATCTGAAGAGAAGAGGCAGGTACCTAGTATATGTACAGCTGTTTTCAGCTAATAAGAAACGCTTATGTGACTAAAGTTTTTTTCGTTCAATTCAACCATTTCGAAAAATATCATTTGATAAACATTTTATAAAATAAAGTACATATACATTACATATATTCATAATCATTCATAAATTTGATTTATGTGTTTTTTTTTTCTTTTGTTTTGTTGCTTCAAGAGATTTATTGAAAAAACAGTGAAACAAGTTGACACACCTACTTAAAACGGTGGAAAAAATTTAAAAAATATAAGTCAAGTACATTTTTGAGCTGTGTTACATTTAGTTACTTTTGCTAAGTTAGTGTGCTATTAATTCTATGAATTGGTTTTATTCCTCTCCTCCACCGTGCTTTATAATAGGCGAAACGTACATAAGATCAATAGCAGTATTTTTTGGACGCTATACATATTTTCTGCCATCCGGACCTATACGGTTGATCAATTGATCTTTGTTTCGTCGGTCCAAAGTATGCACGGTTCATGAGGCATGAGCCTTAACAAATTCCAGCCTCTGTTTTCTATGTCAGTTATCAAACGCTTATCGCGAGAATTTCATCCGTGAAGTCCAGCTTCAACCAAACGACGTGCTATTGTTTATTTGGATATCACGTCATTGGTTCATGCGTAAACTTCGCACATAATATCAGCAGCACTTTTTCTTGGGTCTGCTTCGATCTGTCGAACGATTTTAAAGTCCATATGTTGAGATGTTTTTCGTCACCGTTTTTGGAGTGGGATTTTCTCGATTATCTCATACTCGTATCTCCAAAAATGAGTTAGCGCAGTAAAAACTATCTCTTTTTAGTACTCCAATTGCAATCCAATACTGCGATATATAAAACCTGCTAAATGCTATAGTATTGGGTCTCCAAGCGGTTTGCTTGGAGATGGAGTAACTTGTATTATATATTATACGTCATTTCAGTATACGTTATTCTTTTGAAGCGTAAACAACAATACATTTTTTTCACTCAAATATGTCTAACTTTGTGCCTGAAAAAGTATTTTTGCGGGGAGTTCTTCTTCATTACTTTAATATGAAGAAAACTGCTGCCGAAAGTCATCGTATTTTGGAGGAAGTTTATGGTGAACATGCGCTAGCTGAGCGAACGTGCCAAAAGTGGTTTGCACGATTTAAAAGTGGCGATTTTGGCTTGAATGACGATGAACGTCTTGGGCAGCCAAAAAAATTGAAGACGAAGAACTGAAAGCATTACTCTATGAAGATTGTTGCCAAACACAAGAAGAGCTCGCAGAATCTTTGGGTGCCACTCAAGCAGCCATTTCAAAACGTTTAAAAGCAGCTGGATATATTCAAAAGCAAAGAAATTGGGTTCCATATGAACTCAAGCCGAGTGACGTCGAAAGGCGGTTTTGCATGTCCGAAATGCTGCTGGAAAAGGAAGTCATTTTTGCATCAAATTGTTACTGGTGATGAAAAATGGATCCATTACGACAACCCCAAGCGCAAAAAATCATATGTGAAACCCGGCCAACCAGCCAAATCAACGGCAAAGGATGATCATGTAGGATGATCAGATGGGTGTACAATATTGTGAGCTGCTAAAACCGGGTGAAACCATCAATGGACAACGCTACCGAACACAATTAATCCGTTTGAAGAGAGCAGTAGCCGCCCAAAATATGCGACCAGACACGAGGCAATAATTTTCCATCATGACAACGCTCGGTCCCACGTATCTATTCCGGTTAAGAACTACTTGGAAAACAGTGGATGGGAGGTCTTACCTCACCCGCCTTATAGCCCAGAACTTTCCCCTTCTGACTACCATTTGTTCCGGTCGATGCAGAACGCCCTCACTGAAATACGGTTCACATCAGAGCAGAATATCACAAATTGCCAGATAGATGGGAAAAAGTCATAGCTTCAGATGGGTAATACTTTGAATAAACTATTGTACAATTAAAATATATACCCGATTTTTAGCAATAACCTTTCACAGAACTGGGGTTCAACATATAGTTTTCCCCATACTAAGAGTAACTAATTTTAAAAGAAATTCATTAATCACGACTCTTGAAATCTTTTTAAATCCGAACTTACCAAAAAAAAAAAGTACAGAAAATGGAAGATTTATTAAATTTTCACAAAAATTGCTTACGTTTCTAATTAGCTATCTACCCTATTTGACCACTATTGTGCACTTATTTCAGTGGAAAAAATTCCAACTGTATTACTTCTATATGTTTATGTAAAACAATGACAAAGAATAGACTGAGAGAGCACAATTTTCTGTTCTAATATTGCATGATGTGCAGAGTAGCTCTCTTCTTAGAAGCTTCGAGTAGATTAATAGATTTTTCCAGGGGGTTAATTTTTCGCGAGTAATATTAGATGGAGACCGTTCCAAATCATTCATTTGTGCGTGACTTATTTTGTTTTTAATTATAAGCTGAAGGTCAATTTAAGGAACGGTTCATTTTAAGGAGAATGCAGCATATTAAACGATTAGCATTAGCTTGCAGCACTGAGACCGTCTGTGCAAATGACGTTCTTTCCATTACCATTTTTTTCTAATTTCACAGTCTGTGCTTATGTAATGAGTATTGAACCCGTATCCAGCATGATACCTTGCCTAAGGAGTAAACAATTTTTTAGAGCGTCAGTGAAAGCAGTATTGTGCATTGGAACCACACAAGTAAATAAATTGAAATCTTTTAACGTTAGGTCCACAAATATACTTGAGAAAATAGATTGAGTATGATTGTTTGGCTCCATTTTTTGTTATTTTGAATCGATTTTGATTTGTTGGACCACATTGGGTGAATGACTGAGTACTTGGCGATGCACTCCTGTGTTTAAATATCGCTGACGTAATTCTTTATTCAATTCAATCAATTGGAAACAGATTTTGGAGAGCAATTTTTCTGACACTTCCATGAAGAAGCCAGCTTCTGCAAAAGTATTTTTTATACATGTGGTGGGGAGACCATATAAACTTCTATGTACCGCTTATTGATAGGGCTTGATGATAAGGAGGCTTGATGATAGGGCGGGTTGATGATAGGGCGGCTTGATGACTATATAGGTAACTCAACGGTATGCAAAGAAGAAGCGCTAAAGAAGATTCCAGAATACGACTGCATATCAAACTTACTGAAGGGAGGACAAGCAGCCTGTACTTTTCGATCAAATAGCAAGGAGGTCATCGAACTCATTAAAAATGACACCATGTACCTAACTAATTTTAATGGCTCTTTAATTTACAATATTGCAAGGTCTTTATTAGGAACCTACATTATCCAGTTGAAGAACGAGATGGTATTACCACCCGAAAACATGTAATCGATCTGGGATATGTTAATAATCTAACGTCAAAAAAATACAACGGCTGGGTAACTTGGCACATAAAATTAACATTTCTCTAAACACAGACTTTGGCATGTTCCTTCTAATTTTAACTCTTGTCTAGAGAGCATTACGAAGATTCCAAGATTAAACCTTCAACTACAAAGATTGCTTTCCGTCGGCAACCAGAATCTGGTCGTGTACCAGGCTTCACGAGACCTAGACTTTAAGGAAGTAATGAGTTAACACGATCGTAACCAGACGGACATTTTAAGCTGCATCGGCACTTTCCCACGACACACAGTTGATGATAATACTAAACCCATCGATCAAGTGCTGCGACTGGAACACAGATACACGCATCGCAAAGATTTGGTAACTCAGCAGATTGGTCATGGGACATGCGGTTACCCGCTGTAAGATAGTTTAGAATAAGTTCAGTTTTTATTCTTGGCTAGAGGAAGACACTTGAGTTGGATTAATAAATAAATAATAAATTTGGTTTTTACTTAAAAGTGAATCGAACATTCAGCGTAAGGATTTAGTCCTCACCGTTCGCGTTTTTTTATAATTTAACTTACCCTTCTTTTGTTTACATTAAACATTCAATAATATTGCCACATCTTTGTGATTAATTATGTTTGAAAAAAAAAAAAACATACACAAGCGACAAACAACAACAATTATAACGTTGGATTTATTTTAAAGGTGATTTATAGTTTGATATGAATTTTAAAAAAAATTTAATATCCGGAATAAAATGTTGCATTTCTAAGTGTAATGTTTCGAAAAGGTTAAAACCAGAAGCGAGGAAGATGTTCCAATTTCCACTTCTGGATACGCCTATGGGACAAATTTGAGGAGAAAAATGCGTTAATAATGTAAATAATTCCAAAAAAAAAAAATTATTTATTTGTAATCTTCAATTTTTCCCTAGAGATATTAAAAATAAGAAAATAAAAAAGGGAGCTGTTACATCGTTTAACTTAAACATGTGCTTTTTGAAATTCAAACACTCAGTGAGCTGTGGTTTCAACAAGACGGCGCTACGAGCCACACAGCGCGTGAAACAATGGACTTGTTGAGAAATCATTTTAGTGAACACTTAATTTCACATTTTGTTACGGTAAATTGGTTGCCTAGATCCTGCGATATCACACTTTTGATCTATTTTCTCTGGGGATATGTAAAGTCTCAGGTATTCAGGAAAAAACCAGCTACGATTGACGCTTTGAAAGCCAACATTTCTCATGTTATCCGCGAAATAGCAGTCGCTATGCTCGAACGAGTCACCCAAAATTGGACCTTCCGAATGGACGACCTCAGACGTAGTCGTGGCCAACATGATATCATTTTCGAAAAGTAAATGCCATAAATTGTTCTTTTCACTGATAATAAAAATTTTAAGTTCACTTTAAAATTGTTGTCTTTTATTTTACATTGTAAATAAAACCTCAAGATGAATTAATCTATATAATAGGCCCTACAATATATAGGGTCAGCATAGGAGTCACGCATGATCTGTCAAAAAAAGCCTATTAAAAATCACACCTCACGATAAATCACCCAATATTTTGCTGGAATTTCGATTTCATCGATTCGTCCTCGCAGACATCGTCAAAATGTATCGACGTATATTAGTACATCCATCGCATAGCAGACTACAGACTATAGAGAGAAAGTGGAAAAATTCCGGTACAAAAATACCAATTAAATACCATAACATTCGGGATATCGTCTGTACCATTTTTGGCAATCCCTTGCCTACATTAACTTCAGTTTTTATGTCTGATTTTTATGTCGATGACATGCTGACGATTTAGAGACTCTAGTACAAAAACGAAAAAAGTCTTAGAAAATTTAATCCAGTTGGGTGTAAACTCGCCAAATTGAACAGTAACTGTCCTTCTTTCGCTGAAGAAACTGAAAAGAAAGAGATGCAATTGACTGAATCCAGTCTAACAAGCACGTTACGGATCGTTTGGAAGTCTTAATGGAAGGAATATCAAGCTACAAAACACATGGATTTGCAGACGCCTTCATAAAGGCTTTTGATTGCTGCATCTATCTAAGAACGATCGATACTTTTGGAACAGTAAAAGTAAAGCTTTAAGTCGCTAAATCCAGGAAAGCAGCTACATAGAATAAGTAACTTCCACGCTTGGAGCTCTGCGCAGCTCATTTTCTTTCCAAACTTTGGGTAAAGATCCAGAACATTTGTAAAGGAGAGTACACAGCGTACTTTTGGACAGATACTGCGATTGTTTTGTACTGGATTAACCAAAACTAGATAAATTCGTGATCAATAAGGTAGCTTAAATTCAAGAGAAAACGCAAAAGGTCATATGGAAACATGTACCAACACACTGTGTCATATATCGACCAAAAGTATTGGAGCAGGTAATGGGAGTTCTGCCTGCTGTAAGACTGACTCCATCACGTCCTTTCATCTGCTGTGGAGTGGATTTCTGTGGACGTATATACACTCTTATAGATGCGCGTTGATTGTGATTAATAAGGAATCCCCTCACTCTCTAGCGCAGACCAAAGGCATGATCCGTTTCGGATTCGGGGCAATACACCTTACGGTCTACAAAAAGGATGAGCTGGATGCTAAAAACGAAAATTCAAATTCAGCTTTGAATCTGGGAGCGTCCTTTCCAGTAATGGATAGTGACGATTAAAATTCATCCGAGGCTACTATCAAGCCGTAAGTCTCCTCTTCTGACACTCTGTCGGAAATGGAAACCGACGACGAAATAAAAAGAGATCCTACACGATCAGAGGAAGAAGATGAGCTTTTGAGCTCATTTTCGGAATCGGAGGACTCCAATAAAACCGTGGTGGAGACCACTCTGGAAAATTGTAGCAATGAGTATGGTTTCTCCAGATTAATCTTCACCACTCAAAAAAGGCTTCGGCCGCACTCATTCGTCTTTCCAAAAATTCAAAAGATATCATCCAAATCCAGGAACCATGGATCGTGGAAGGCATGTTTCGTGGACTTGGGATACCTTTATATGCTCCACTTTACACCAAAAACAAAGGTAAGATTAGAACTTGTATACTAGTGAAACGTAGCCTTAATTTATTTTTACTTAACCGTTGCGAGGCTGGGACTGCCAAAGCCTCCTACTGGCTGGCATTGGTGTATCTTGGCCACGATCGGGTGGGATCTGTCCCTGGTGATAACCTAGGAAGGATTTTACTAACCTCATTGTCAATGAGCCCACTTTTATAACAAGATTTCGACAGGAAGTGCTAAATATCACTCTTGTCTCAGACATTCTCACTCAAATGCTAAAGAACTGGATGGTATCGACTGAACACTCGTTTTCAATTCACAGATATATCCATTTCAACCTGGGTGATGCTCCCCCCAGTAAAACAGCATTCCTAAACCATCGGAAAACTGATTGGCTAAAATACAAAAGAATACTGTCAAAAACAATATCCTCTCCTCACGCGAGACGCCAATGAGCTTTGCATGAAAGTCAGAGAATTCATCCTGTCTCTCAATCAGGCTTCTTCCTGCTCTCTGATTCAACATTGGGGCAAGAAAAAGCCGCACTGGTGGACTTCAGCAAAACGACCGCTTAAAAACACCTGCATAAAACTTTTAAACTTTGCAAAAAGCACAAGAAAAGTGACTGACTGGGACTCTAACAAAGAATCCCCCAAAATATACAAAAAAGGAACTGAAGAAAGCAAAGCGTCAATCTTGGAGATCATTCTGTGACAAAATCACAGAAACCTCTAAGGCATCGCGGCTAAGAAAAATCCTCTCTACAAACCCTGTGATGCCTAGTTGTTTAAAAAAAAGAACAGATGGCTCCTGGACAACCTCAAGTGATGAATTACTCAATTTGCAACCGGATATCTACTTTCCACGTAGCTCCTCATTCGCGGCAAACAATAATCATAACAGGACTACTGCAACCGTGAAAAAAATTCATGGTCTGATTACAAGAGACAAACTGCTTTTGGCGCTGCATGTCTTCATGACCGCACAATACCGTATAATGCAAAGGAATATACGGTATAATACAAAGGTCCTCAGATATTATCTTGCCCACGCTAGAGAATAACATGAGAAGCTGTGTAGAACTGATTCACATTCCACTGTCATGGAGAGAAGTTAATGTGGTTTTCATTCCCAAGGCCAGAAAATGCTCTCATGATGTCCCAAAAGAGCTCAGACCTATAAGTCTATCATGTTTCCTTCTAAAAACTCTAGAACGACTGATTGATATCCAAATTCTAGCTAAAATTGATCCAAGTATTTTGTCAACGTCTCAACACGCCTACTATAAAGTAAAATACGTGGAAACGGCTCTGCATTCGCTGACTAACCACATCGAACGATCCCTACAATACAAAGAGTACACAATGGTTGCTTTCCTAGACATAGAGGGCGCCTTTAACAACGTCGACACATCCGCAGTGACGACTTCGTTATCAAATCTGCAGGTAGACGACTCACTTGGGGAGTTGATCACTAGTATGCTAAATAGCAGGATAAACAACTGGATGGGGCTTCTGCTAAAAGATATGTTAGTAGAGGTACTCCGCAAGGCGGTGTCTTTTCTCCCCTTCTTTGGAACTTAGTGGTGAGTGAACTGCTGATATACTTGGAAGCGTGAGGTAGCAGGGTGATTTCCTATGCAGACGACGTTCCTATAGCCGTTTCAGGGAAGCATCTCAATACCATCAAAGAACTCCCTTAACTAAATCTTAACAGATCCGTTGTGCGGATCGCTATGGATTGGGAACTAACCCCCTATAAAACTGATCTTGTTTTAGACCCTCCTTCAATAAACGGTACCAGTTTAGTGTTTTCTGATACAGCAAAATACCTGGGTCTTATTTTTGATAGGAAACTAAACTGGAAACCTAACATTCAAGAAAGAGTTAAGAAAGCTACAGTAGCTTTATTCTCTTGCAAGAAAGCCATTGGAAACAAATGGGCCTCCAGCTTGAAATGACCCACTCGCTATACATCTCGGTCATAAGACCGATACTCACTTACGATGTGGTTGTCTGATCGACGGCCTTAGACATTGCAGTCAACTGCAAAAAAACTAAGCCGAATCCAAAGAGCAGCATGTCTATACATAAGCGGAGCTCTACGCTTCACTCCCTCCGCGGTGCTAGACACAGTTTTCACTTAACACTCATCGACATCTTCAACGACTACACAATGGACAAATAATTTATTTGGGCACGGTAATATTCTTAATGTATTAAGAATCCACTGGACAACTCGACATTTCTTCGACCTACGACTTTGGTGGCTAACTACTGATATCAGCTCAATTTTAAAAGATTAATCCGTTTTGCAGATAGCTGTGAAATGGGAGTTAACCCTCATAAAACTGATCTTGTCCTCTTTTCCGGTAAATATATGTAGAATTCCAACTATAGACCCTCCTTCAATAAACTGTACTAGTTTAGTGTTTTCTGAAACAGCAAAACACCTGGGTCTCATTTTTAATAGGAAACTGAACTGAAAAAGCCTTAAAGCGACTACACAGTCGAACACATAGAGAACATCGATTACACCATACCTAAACTTCGGTTTGACAAAGTTTTTCATGCGAGCTTTCCCTCTAGATTTTTCTGAGAGGAAGATGCTTTCATGGAGGGCAAGTCCATCCATTTCTATACAGATGGATCTAAAATCGGTAGCGGGGTTGGTGGATGTGTTTTCTCAGATAAGCTAAATTTAAGGCTCTTCTTCCCACTTCCGAATCACTGTAGCGTGTTACAGGCGGAAATTTTGGCGATTAAAAAAGCTCTGTCCTGGCTGAAGATAAATGTGATTCCTGCAAAGGATATCCGCATCTTTTCGGATAGTCAGGCTGCTATCAAATCCCTGGACTCGGTCTCACTAAATCCTAAAACCGCCCTTGAATTCCGATCATCTCTTACGGAGATGACAGAGCATTTCAACCATCACCTTTGATGGGTGGCAGGGCCACAGAGACATTCCAGGGAATTATAGGGCTGGCGATCTCGCCAAAATTGAAACCACTCTTCCTATTCTAACGGAAAAGGGCAGCATTGGTATACCAATCGCTACTTGCAAATTATTATTTAACTGGATGTTAATAGAAGAACAGACCTTAGATGGACTGGTGGGCCGACATATTTAGCGCTAAACAGATCTGGCCAAAGCTGTATCTGAATCGCTCTAAGTGTCTGATTCTCTTAAATAGGAAACATCTCAGCGCCATTATAGGTGTCATCACTGGAACCGTCTTATAGGCAAGCATGCAAGTGAGCTTTGTGCTTTTACAAGCGATTTCTGTAGAAGCTGCATGGACGAAGAGGAAGAGGAGCTCTCTCCAAGAGAAGAAAACTCCATCTAGGGGCCTCATTTCATGATTTTCAAAATTCGTATCTACCTACTGTATTAAAGTTATACAATATTGCGGTTTTTGCTTGTTTTTCATCGAAGGCAGTAGACTTGGAAGCCATTTCATAGCTTTCATAGCTGCCTTGAAAAGTCTGATAGGTTATAGAGGTCTCCCTAGAGACATCCATTGCGATAACGCAACCAATTTCGTTGGTGCACCCTCAAAACTCTTAGATCTGCGGGATATGTTTAAAAAAGCCAATCAACAATCGATTGTAAACTTTTATACTAAATCCACAATTTATTTTCATTTTATACCCGCTAGAGCACCCCATATCGGTAGAATTTTGGAAGCAACCGTAAAAGTAGAAAAGAGTCATCTTTAACGAAGTTTGGGAAATGCTTAGCTGACATTTGAAGAATTAACAACAGCGTTGTTATCGAAGCCATAGTGAACTCAATGCCTATTACCCTAATGTAAACAGGTCACAATGACTATGAAGCACTTACAACAGCACATCTGCTTATTGCTGAATCATTGAAGGCAATCTCAAACCAACAATGGAGATCGCGAACATAAATCATATCAGATGTATGCAACACTGGCCTCGAATAAATGTCGTAAAGACCCATTTTTGGAAACGTTGGTCATCAGAATTGTTCGGATATACTTGTAGAGTATACATTCCGTTAATTAGTACTTTTATTAAAATTGTAATAGCTATTAAAACTAAGCTATTAAAACTAATTTTTAATGTAACAACTTAATCTAAATGTAAACAAATAAACGTAACGTAAAATTATGATTTGTAATACGAATGTATTGTATGACACTTTAAATTAAAAATTGATGTACTTTCCGGAAGAATAAATTAACTCTCTTTGTTGTTACACCAAACCGAAAAGACGTGTTTTCCTTAAACCGCATTTTTTTACCCTACATATACCATAAAACAAGTTAAAAACCCTACATTCCCAATATTTGATCCTTACGAGCCGGATCGTAATGTAAATTTTTAACATTAAACAACAATGTGCAAGTGCGAGTGCAAAGTGCAAGTGGACAAAGACTAAGTATAAACGAGTACATATATTCCCTCGCGGTCTGTGTCTTGCCCC